>OZ018319.1:135919427-136416075 GCA_963969495.1 Ceratothoa steindachneri
TTCCAAATCCTTGAGTGTCTAAAGGCTACGCGTGTGTGTGACTTATCTGTCTAGATTGATTATTCGCCATTGTAATGGGTGAGGTGGGGAAGGTTGAAGTTGGGTTGGGTTGGATTCCTTCAAAAGGGAATGAATGTTATACATTTTAGTCCCGAAATCGATCAAGGATTGTTGAGTGGATTATTCCTCCCGTTCCCTGATCTTAGTGATATTGGATTCGTATCCAACGATCGTTTGGACTTTTCTTTTTATTCCTCTTTCACTTTCCTCTTCACCTTTTTCCTAATTATTCTTCTTGCCTATTCCTTCCTTCACTTTCTTCCTATGCATTTTTCATACACTTTGTCCCTACAACTTTGCTATAGTATCCTCCTAAACTTTCTTTTAATATTTCCTTCATACAAACTCTTACTACACAATTCTGATTTACTGAATACAAATTTACTCGTGTAATCATGCATACTCGTAGTATCTTGGAATCACACATGTCCTTTATTCACGGGTCATGGACATCCTTATGGTAGTCTCTGCTGTCTTTACTTCCTCTTTATTTTTTCTTCGCTTTTCTATTATGTATACCTGTCATTCTTCTTTTTCTTTATATATCTGTTCTTCACTGCATTCTCCATCCACTTGCGTATTTAAAGGGCCCTCGTTGGTTATGTAAATTCTCTCTCGTGTCGAAATGTAATTTTACATTTTATTTACTTATTCAGGAGAGTTGCATAGCCTTCTACCATTGCGCCTATTAGGTTTTCCTTCTCACTACTCTTGGTATCGATGACTCCGTCAGATGTTGTCCTATTTTTTAATTAATACTCCTAATCACATATAGTAATAATCCCATGAACGCTTTTTGTTTGGAGTGGAGGACAATTTTCTGGAATACCATTTTCGCGTCCAACTACAAAAAAGATCAATGATCAGGGGAGTTGAACTTTGCGAATGATTATTACTATTATCTTAAAGTAAGGGGGTTGGGAAAACAAAAGGTAGTATCTACAACTAAAAGTTGTGCATTATGATTGATAACAAAAGTGACAAGTTTAGAAAATGTGAGGAGGCTGCCCATCCCAAGTAGTTCTTCATCCGCCTGGATGAGTCTAAGAAGCCGTCGGGTGAGGCATTGTAGCCACCTCAGCATAAGGACAGGATGCTTTCTTTCTCTTATTAAAACTAAGAAGCGAAAACTAGCGAAGGCATATGTAGTAGGAGGTTTCTAAGGTAAGATCTGTAAAGAAAATGGTGAAAGTACAAATATGAGAAAAATAAAAAGGTTCAGTTCTATGTGGTGGCTTTGGGACCTGAAGATAACATATTTCTCTTATCTCTCTACTTAATCCTGAGTCTACTTACGAAATGATTATTTATACATAAATCTAAATTATTTCATCATATCGAATCAACATATGTATAAAATCTAACCAGCGCTTATTTGATTTTGGCAGCAGCTAAACTCATACCGATAGCTAAAACGCGATCCCTCTGTTAATATCCTCCTTTCATTACACTCAAAAAACTTTAAAGGAGCAAGTCTGAATTTAACCCTTCGTTATTCATTTTGCGATTGAAAAATGATGTTTTTTTAAGAAGATAAAAAGTCTCTTTATAAATATAATCCATTGTCGAGGAATAGGTCACCTTTCCAGACAATACGTCTATATATACATATATGTATCTATTGGTTGGGAGGAAAAAGATAAAAGCCACGAGGATATGTATATATATATATATATATATATATATATATATATATATATATATATACAGTTATATACACATATATACTCTAATCTACGTACGCGACATTTACTATGTACAAGTACGTTCACTTCGTAAAAGTAATCCGTTGATTACGAGGTATAAGGGTGCGATAGCGTTTAATGAGTTTACCAAGTGGTAATTCAAGGATGTATTTAAAGAGTGAAAAACAAATATATATTTTTAATAAGTCACTAGTTAACATATATATACATATGATAAATATAGGAAATGTAAATAAGGATAATACTGACAGAACATAGATAATTGGCAATCAGGTAACGATAATTACTTGTTAATTTGCTTTTAAAGAAGATACTATGAAATCACTTATGCAAAAGGAATATTTAAATGTCGAAAAACAGATCGATTTACGGGAGATACAATCAAGGCTCCTTTTACCTTAAAGGGGGTCCTCGAGGAAGGGAAATTCTTTAGTAAGTCAGCGTGGGGGAATAGAGACGGAAAATGGTCGTGATTCTCTGCTGAATATCTTGATGGTGACGAGGATGAAGGGAGGGGTAGGACTAGAAGACGAGTTCACGACCCTTGAAGAAGGACGATAGCACCTCTGTTCCAGAGAAGTGCAACCTCCAAACTTCGAGACTCTGACGTGGCTCGGCGCGAAATCTCACACGGAACATTAGAGATCCTTGAGGGAGGGTCCCAGATGAGACGAGAGTAATCCCGGCCAATCCTTCGGGGACGAAACGATTAGCGGCTTGCTCTGAACAGAGTAAGCTTTCACAAAAGAGATAGATCTGTCTGGTGAGATCCAACCTCGATGGTATACACGAATACCAGGGACTTGGGGAAACAGACACACGATCTGAACCGAATGTGACGGGTTAGCAAACTCAACTTGCCGATCTTTGAAAAGCCAATGGTATCTCTATGAAGGCCATTTTATGGTGATAAATCGCTGGGAGGCATATACGTCTGTGACAAGGCTTCCGGCGCATAGAGGAATTAGCTTTTGTCGCCGACACAGGTCTTAATCGTCTACAACAATGTGGGTGGGAATAGCATCCCGAGACCTCTAGTTATTTTTTTACCTTAAAGGGGGTCCTCGAGGAAGGGGAATCCTTTAGCGAGTCAGCGCGGGGGAATGGAGACGAAAAATAGTCGTGATTCTCAGCCGAATATCCTTATGGGATCGAGGATGGAGGGGGGAGGCGACCAGAAAACGAGTTCACGATCCTCCTTGAAGATGCACGATGGCACCTCTGCTCCAGAGAAGTGCAACCTCCAAAAATAGAGATTCTGACGTGGCTTGGCGCGAAATCTCAGACGGGAGATGGATATCCTTGAGGGGGGGTTCCAGATGAGACGAGAGGGATACCGGCAGGTCCTTCGGGGACGATTAGAGGCTTGCTCTAAACAGAGTAAGCCTTCACAAAAGAGATGGATCTGCCTGGTGAGATCCAACCTCGATGGTATACGCGAATACCAGGGACTTGGGGAAACAGACACACGATCTGAACCGAAGGCGATGGGTTGTCCAACTCAATCTGCTGATCTTCGAAAAACCCAGGGTATTTATATGACCGCCATTTTTTTGGTGCTCAATCGCTGGAAGGCACATACGTCTGATGCAATGCTTCCGGCGCATAGATGGATTAGCTTTTTTCGCCCGACACAGGTCTTAATCGTCTCCAATGATGTGGGTGGGAAAGTTTCAGCTAACATTTTCCCAACTACGGAGATTAGCATTTCATCAGCGAGGTAAAAGCTTTTAGCACCCAACTTAACTACTACAGTGAGCCGCTGACTGACATTCAAATTCTTTCTTCTTTTATTTTTCTCTTTGGATACAGAGCTTACTCTACATGGAATAATACTTAGAAGACATATGGAGGGAAGGAATTTAAAAACAAATGAAGGGGATATTCTTCTTAGCCTCCCTTCCCCTTACATCCCCAAACTTAGTATCTTGTTGACTAAAAAAAGGAATCATTCGATGAATAAATTTGAATAGGTTTCTCCATCCTCACTGATGATTTCGTCAAAAGATTATCTTGCTAGCGACCTAACAATGGCTGTTATCTCGTAAATTGGTAACAGATTTATTGTGTATGGTAAGGAGGTTTAACTGTTGCTCATAGATGCAATTAAATAGAGTTCAAATATTGATCAACTAGGCAATGGCTTTGCCACTCCCCCTTTGTTTCGCTACTAAGATTAAAATTTAAAATCTAAAAAAAGGAGCCATGGTTAAATTTTTATAAATTTTCTGAACTTCGCCAATTATAATAATTTTAAATAAAAACTCTAAACTAAATTTTCTGAACTTCTCCATTTGTAATTCTTTGGGGTTTAAAATTTTTTCAAAATTTCGATAGTTATATTTATTTATTAGAAAAATCTATTAAAATTAAGTCGGTGGTTTTTTTTTGTGTTTATTCATATATTCGAAAATTTTAACGAAAATCTTTCTAAAATAGATTTTCCATTTTAATCTTTAGCTCAAAAAACCTTATCGGCAAGATTAGTGAGGGTCATAGGAATATGGGGCCTACTCGTTTATAAATAACATAAGCGGAACGAACCTATGGACGGATTTGACCTTTATCATAATCATCATCACTAACTCTATAATTTAAGAAGGGGATTTTTTTTGTGTATTTGTATAATAAATTCATCTTAGTTTGGTTATGACTTATGTTTTTTATCAAAGTTACTTATAATAATTCTTTTATAATATCAAAAAACAAAATGGTGAAGTTCAGAAATAAATATAAGTATCGAATTTTGTGAATATTTAAAAGCCAAAGAATTACAAATGGTGAAGTTTAAAAATTTATTTTTATATATCTTCTTCTTCTATAACTCTATATTTTAGCACCGTCATATTAGCGAAGTTCAGATAATTTATAAAAAATTATCCATGGCCTCTTTTTTTTAGATTTTAAATTTTAATCTTAGTAGCGAAGCGCAAGCTCCCTTCCGTAGGGGAAAATGGCGAAGCCATTGCCTGGTTGTCTTAGAAGAATTTTATAAAAACTTGAAGTCGGTATACGGATGTATCCCTAATTGCACCATTCTTTGGGAGAGGAGTCTAACAAAAAGCTTGAACAGTGTGTGTAGAATTTATTTATTGTTAGAAAGGATACGGGGCGTTTGAGCTTCTCGGTAGCATTTTAGAAGGGTACTTTAGATTTGAGTACATAAAAAAAATTAAATAAATCTGTCTTTTTCTTTGCTCTCCATAACGGGCTTGTTATGTCCAAAACAACATTTTTCGGTACGAATGGGTCTAGGTCAACTACCTAGGACAAATCTAATGGATACTACCCCGGAATAAACACTTATCCTACGTCACACATGATTCGCTCGGGCAAGGCTCCAGTGCAGTGCAGTGCATCCTAAAATAAACGTAAGAATACCATACCCGCCTGGGAGATAAAGATTTCCGTTCCAGTTGGCACCGGATAAACTTAAACGCATACAGAAGATATGTCTCACACAAACACAGCAGAGAAAAAACCTTAAGATACATAAAGTCCTGGATCTGCTGGAGAACACTGTCCACTCTGCGGAGTTCACCGAGGCTGGTGGACGAAGTAAGCTACCTTAAAGCTTTTCTATCCTATTTTCAAATTGTTTGGTGTCATTTCATCGGTTTTATTGATATTTTGATTTTAATAGTACATAGTGCAGAATTAACACCTCCCCACATTAGTAGGCAACATTGTTCGGCTTGTAGTCGAGGTATAGCTGTGAACATGGTGGTTTTAGTTCCGTGAGATCATGCGGTTTCAGTTATAAAAATATGGCATGAAGTGGAGACCATCGTGCTTTAGTTGTCGAGGAGTATTTCAAGAATGGTGAATCCGTAATAACAACGCAGCGTGCCTTCAAATATCCTTTGTACTTTGGCGTTATGATCTAATTATGGATGGAAAAACAATTCGTCGCTGGCTTGGGAAATTTAGATGAAAAGAGTGAGCTTTTAAAACAAAAATTTTTGCTTAACATAGGATCACAACAGAGCCAGAAAATGTTGCAGCTTTGTGAACTTCGTTACAACATTATACCAGATGTTCTGCACTGAAATGCCCGGCTGCCATACAAAATGATGGTCATGGAGGAGTTGAATGAGCGAGATTACAAAACGCGTACAACTTTGTTTCGGAACATTCACCAAAGCGTTCTGCTTAACAGCTATTCTTTTGTTTATCGACCAAGTTAATTTCTATTTATCGGGAATTTTCAACAAACAGAACTTTAGGCACTGGTTTTTAACTCCTACGATCTAAAAATCTACCTGCGACAACTCCACCGTCCGAAACTTACTCTCAGGTTTTCCATAGGTGTTTTGGGTGTATGGGGTCCTTATTTTGGGGAACAGGATTGTGTTTATGGTGACGGTAATGTGATATTTTTATGGTTAACTGATCTGAGAATTTTCTTGATCCAACTGTGAACGATTTAATTAACGATGATGGTTTGGAAGATTTATGGTTCCAGATATATATATGGTACCATTTCGTATGTTTCGATGTTTACTCGGAATTCTTCAAGAATTGTTTCCGGGTCTTCTGGTCTCTTTGCGTGATTATATTGGGTGGCCCTCACGTTCGCCGTATTTGGGCCCTTGTGATTTTATTCTGTGGGGCCAACTAAAATCACGAGCGTACCCACAGGTCAATGAAAAACTTCCGACAGTCTTCAATACCACATCAACATTCACGACCGCCATTTAATTGAATTTATTTAAGAAAAAAAAAATTATAATGGCATATTATGATCCAAATTTCTGGAATATTTCTTTTATGTATCTTACTTTTTATTGCCGTTCCAAGTGGGCCCTGTGTTGTATTTTATTAATATATTTATTAAGTTCACAACATTCAATCTCTTTTGTTTTAGATTTAAATTTTATATGTGAATCTGCGTTAAGTGCCTGTGTTGAGAGAACTCAAATGTTCCTAATGAGATTTTTCCTCATTTCAGCTCATCTCCTTCTTTAGCTAATTTTCCTTCTTGTAATTACATTAATAATGTAGTCAATAATAGACGATGTAATTTCCCCATTGGTATTTGGCCACAATGGTGATGTTTATCAACTAGTTTTTGGTTCACTTGATGCAATAAGAAAATTAGATCAGATAGTAGATACGTTTTTTAAAAAGTTCAACTCCTTCTTTCACTTACTATTGGGTCTAAACAGGCTCAAAGAAGGTGCAAACAAGAAATCGAGAGAGGGAGCACCAGATTTGCCTATGGCAGTGGGGTTGGAAGGGCATGCGACTCTCCAAAGTTTCAGTTATAGCATGGGCTTATCCCCCGTTCTATCCTCTACCCCCATTGAAGCCATTGTTTTGTGATAGGAATCGAAAAACGAATTTTGGCTTCCTTGATTCAATATTGGTTGTTGAAGTTTGTATCTTTGGCGCACTCAGGGGCATGTCAATAATGGACTTCCATCACACGCCTAGATATATGATTGAAACCCAGGGAGATGCGTCAGAATAAATAGAGCAGCCACAGCCAACTTCATTCACCACATTCTAAGACCAGTCATCAATCGCAACACCATTGCCTCTCCCATTTCCATTTCATCCTACACAAAACACATGACTTTGCAAACAAATATCCTGCCGAAGGAGAATTTACTCTACACACCCCTGACATTGAACGGGTGACCCTCCATTCAGCCACCAAATCTTACCCTGTTCTATGGTTAGAGCAGAACACAGTAATATTACTCTTAATACCACCTACCACCACAACGAGAACCGGATGCACAAATTATCGACGGTAATCTGGTTTAAGAATGATAAAAAATCACTTTACGCAGCCATAGTTATTTAGTTTTCTTTCTCTTTATTGACAAATCACATTTCAAAACATTAGACGAATGTTATTGTTTCTCATAAGGACTCGATTCCCGAACCCCCGAGAGTGGGAAATTGAGACCCGCATCTCTCGGGAAAAGAGAACCCCGGGAGAGCTTTCAATGCACCATTTTCCCTGTGCCAATTTCGATTAAATCGATTTAAATTAGATCCCTCACGACTTTTACTGTGCCCTCTAAAAGTACTTGTATTCTTTGCTAAGGCAGAACCGGAAGAGTTGCACGCTCAACCGCGTTCGTTTTATAGCGCCTAAACTTGTATGTTATTGTCTTTCACACATTTTCATCAAAGTTTATCAATTTCAGTGAGAATCTTGGTTGAAACTTTCCTCTCTTTCTCTATTCGATCGTCGTCTTTTTTAAGTTGAAAAAATATAGATTTTATCTCACATAAAAAATAAAATATGAAAGCGTGTTTTGAACTGCAGGAACTCAAAAACCTTCGCGTAGTTTTGAAAAAGATGTAAAAGGATACCTTATCTTACAGCAACTTCATCCTTTTTTATTATATAAGAAAAAAGACGAAGCCATTTACTTGTTTATAAGGACGAAACAATATGTTATCATATTATTATTCCTATTATATTATTATTAATATTTTAATTGCAAGTAATCATTATTATCATCACTACTTTTCTCATCATTACTTTTTGGTGGTCAAATGGCTTAAATTATGCAAATGGAAAGGTTTCGGGAGTTACATAGGCCGAATAGTCCCAAAATGTGAATCCATGTCACATTCGGGATTGGGATTTGACCATAATTCTATTTTTAAAAGCACTTCGATGACGATTCCTCGGTTGGATGTTGCCCTTACGAAAGCTTGTTTTAATTTCCTCTTCTTTTTTTTCAGTTCGGTGGCACCTTTGAGTTTCGCTTTAGACTCCCACCCCCACCATTCCATTACCTCTTGGAAGGTGAAAATGAAGGAGGAAAAGACCTCGTGACGGCTAATGTAGGAGATATTGGGGGTTGAACACCAAGGTGTTCAACCTCCACGTCCATCTCCACTTTCTGTGGAGGTCACCGCACGTAATCTGACCAACGGTACCTTTCCCATTCTGCGTAAGTAACCTCCTGTTTACACTCAGCTCCTTTTGGTTCCTCTTAACTCAATCTTTATTCTTCCTCTCCCTCCTAGTTCTTGATATTTCTTCCTGTTTCCACCTGGATATTACTAATTTATCCTATAACTTCTTATTTTCCTGGCCTTTATTTCAAATTTATCCTGATTCTTCCTATTTCTTCTTTATCCCTTTTACATAGTTCCTCTTATTTCTCACCAACTCTTCCTGGTTGCTTCTTGTTCCTTTTCTCACTTCCTTACTCCTACACTAGGAAAATTTAAAAAATGGTGTTAATTTTGGGTTTTATCACTCGCTTTATTTAGTAGTAAAGACAAGTAGCTTTGTGTTCACGTGGTTGTAAAATGTTCAAAGTTTATATTTCTATTTTTAATTAACCAATGAATTCTCTCTGCAGTCCGTTAATAACCTGATATTAAATTTGCTCTGCTAATAATGGAAAGAAGTCCTTTTGGCCATGATTAGAATGCGATTTCCAGAGTTTATTGGAATTAATTCGTTTCTCTTTTTCTAACGAACAGCATTTCGAGAAAATAGGAAAATGAGATAATTATTCAAAGATGAATATATTAATGAGAAAATGAAAGAAGAAAGTGGTTCGTTTAAGGCAGCAATTCCCAAACTGATGGAAATTTCCCCCTGGGGGGAAATTTAAAACTACCAAAAGGTAAGTAATTAATTACACTGTCTACTCGCAATAAAATAAAAATCTCAGATGGATTTTCTCATGTCTGAGAGAGAGAGAGAGACAGAGATTGTGTGCATGCCTGTTTTAGATGGGAGGGCCGTATCTACCAGGTTCGGTTCACGTTCAAACATGAGCTCTGAGAGGAAGATGGGGTAGTGGTATAACAATACTCTCACAGAATCACAGCGCTACGAGTAGGCAGTTAGCCGGGAGCATCTGACTTACGCATACCCGGCCTATATTGGTTCAGTTCCGCAAGCTTGATTTCTGTATAAGTACAAAAGGAATGTGAATAATTTTATTATTTTAATAGTGAGTTTGTTAACTTGATAATATGATGTTAAATTTCATTGACCTATTTTTATGCTATGGTTGAGATTGTTAGTACTCAAGAGATGTTTTATTAAACTACTTGTGTTTTTGAAAACTATGGTAATATGTGTGACTACTGGTGCTCGTCAGTAAAGTATGTTTTTTATATATGTGTTTATTACTGGAAGTTATTTTTCAATAGATTATTTTTTTCTTATAGCTAGGGTCAATTAAGGCCAGGTCTATTTCTATGGTCGTAACCTGGGGCATAATAATTCAACAATATTAAGATGCACTAAGACCCCTACATAACCTTCACTAAGCTAGTGAAAAGGGCTATGATCATATGAATTGTGAAAATAAGAGACAAAAACTATTTGTATTTAATCTAACTTAAACAAGTAATGGGGTATCAACTGTACCTGGAAGGATATTTGATATCTTCATGCAATGAATCTAACCTAAACTTTTCTATCTCACCTAAAAGTAACGTGGCCAATAAATATAAATGATAATGGAATTATTGTTAATAACGGAAGTGTACGTTATTGGCACTAGTGAGCAACGACTGTATTTAGGCGAATAATACCGCATTAATAGCATTTATCTATTTTAAATTTTGGTATCTTTTTCAAAAGTTGGTGTTTATGAGAAGTTTATTTATTAATTTATTTTATTTGGGGAGGGGGAAGGATGGAAAATTTAATAATTTTTATACAAAATTCGGATTTGCCAATGCTTATTTTACTTATCCAGATTGATAAGCCTAGTTTTCTGTCTTATTTCAGATATCACAGAAAAGAAGATTGTATCAAGAGAGTTATTTAGGCTATAGGCTCACCTATCTTGTCAATGACATCATGAAACCTTTCCAACTGAAGCAGCATCTGGCAGATGCTCAGCCACAGTTGAAAGCAATGATTTGAAGCACGAATGGCTTATCTTGCTGATATTTTTGAAACTCTGAATGAACTAAATAAGAAATTACAGGGACAAAGGAGCAACGTGATTGTGCATACTGACGCCGTCACTTTTAAGGCAAAATACCAACTTTGGGGAAAACAAATGATAAAAGGAAATACAGCATTATTTTTAGCGCTTAAAGTGCCAAACTTGGTGATAAAGATATCAAGGACCCATTTAAGGAGAAAAACATCACTCACCTTGATCATTTGGGGGACGAGTTCAAACGATATTTTCCTGCTGTCAACACTGAAGAGATTTCAATGAGGCTGATAAGGAACCTATTTATATGTCAGGTGGATGATTCCCCTGAGGGCATGCAAAATGAATACTTTGAGCTCAAACATGACTCTTTTACCAAGGATGAGTTTCATGCACGATATCATGAAGACTTCTGAGTTAAAACCTGTATGATTTCTATAAATAAGAAGATCAAGAAAGGTAAGGGTTCTATTATTTTCCATCTCGTGGGTAAAATTAATTGAAGGGACGAGAGAATTGGTACAGGTATATTGATGATGTCATTTGCTTGTGGCCTAATTCCAAAGATGTTAATGTTTTTCTTACCAGACTCAATTCTCTCGTCCCTTCAATTTAATTTACCCACGAGATAGAAAATAATAGAACCCTTCCCTTTCTTGATCTTCTTATTTATAGAACTGATACAGGTTCTAAATAGTCTATCTTTCATAAGCCTTATAATTCAAGTTCTTATATTTAGTTTTACTCTTCCCACAACCATAAAGTTAAATGTTCTGTTTTTTCTTCTATGTTTCAACAGGCATTACGAGTTGTGAGCCCGGAATATATAGATTGGGAATTTTCCAATATCTTTGAAATTGACCGTAAGCTTTGCTTCCCTTACCTATTTCTTCCAAAGTGTCTTTCTTCTGCTTAAAAGACATTGTATCAAACTGTCCCTACTCTCCCTTTTAATAGTAATAACATTTTAGTTCTACCATTTTCTCTTTGTTTTAGTGATCTTCCCAGTCTTTTAAATAACTTTAACATTTCTTTTACTTTTAAATATGAGACGACCATTAAGAATCTATTAGTACGTAATAATTGCCTAAATAAATATTATGGACAAATAGTTAAACAATTTTCTGTTAGCATAAATCAACATAAATATAATGTCCGGAAAGGGGAACATAATAGTGCTTTCTTTGTCCACATGTCAGATAAGGACCATCTAATTAACTGGAACTCAGCAAAATTTATTTATCGTCCAATGACCCTATAAAAAGGGATATCATTGAATGTGCTTTTATAAGACAATGTGATAATTTTAACCTTTTTCCTGGCTAAGATAAAATATATGCTACGAGAGGAAGTCAATAAGTTTTGCGAATCGGTAGGGTAAAACAAAGGAAGGGCGATGGCTGTTTGTGGGGGTGTTAGGACAAGTTAAGACAAGTCAGGACCTGCAGCCGCACGCTCCTGCCTCGCTATTTAAGAAGAAGTAGCTGATTACAAGGAAGAAGGTTCCGCACCGCGCAGTAAGAAAAATTTTTGACCAAAGGAGGCAAGAATGCAAAAGAGATCCATGAACGCATGGGTGCAGTGTACGCCGACACCACCCCTTCCTATGCAACCCTTGCTCGCTGGAATAGGGAGTTCCGCCATGGTCATGAGTCCCTTGAAGGTGACCCCTGTCCTGGACGCCCATCAGACGTGACCAACGAGGACAATGTGGCCCGTGTGGAGAGGATGATCCTCGAAAATCGACGGGTGAAGGCTGAAGAAATCAAGCCAGAACTTATAATATCACACGGAAGTGTTATCACCATCATCCACGACAACTTGGCCATGACCAAGGTCTCTGCCCGTTGGGTCCCTAGAAATCTGACGCCCCATGATCGACTTCAACGTCGTCAAAGTCCACAAGGCCGGAGTTGCACAAGCTGCCTTGCGCGAGTACGGTTTCGAGGAGCTTAACTATCCCCCATACAGTCCACATCTGGCCGCTAGCGACTACATTTTATTCCGCCAGCTCAATGCTGCACTGCGTGGACGCCGGTTTGGGGACAATGAAGATGTCCGGCTTGCTTAGTAGCATTTTAAGTTAATGACTGTGTTCTTGGGCCAAATTTTTAGTGCAACAGCTCCCTTAGATGAGAAGTAGCCACATAAATGCAGTATTTCCGGATGCTTCACCGTGCACAACACATTATACTCATGAAAGTGCTTAACTTTTCTCCTCTCAACGAGGGATAATCCAGAATCTCAAAACAAGCTGAAGAGTGCTTCATTAGGGAATATCGCTTTGCCACAGTTATCAAAAGGCCATTCTTTATATCTTCTACATAAGTGGAAGCTATCCGTAATGCTTTTGATGGTAAGTTGATGCTTCATCTCGGTCCTTTTTGACTTATTGAATTATATAGAAAATTCCCCAGCTCACTATGAGCGCTGATGCGTTATCACCTTATTTCCAATCACAAACAAGTCTTGGCACTGGAGGAGAATTGATCTTTAGACCTCACCAGAAAGAGATTTTGGCTTAGATTTTAAGCATTAAGACGTGCAGTAGTCTTCTTCATAGGAGTGCAACTACTCTTTTTAAAGTCACTATTAATCCTGAAGATAGTGTTATTTGTGCTATAACCATAGCAAATATCCTTTAACATTTCCGGCCACTTTAGTGCATGCTTTTCTTTGGATATAACTATTTCGTGAATATAAAAAGATTCAAACATTAATTCAAAAGTGTCAATAGTTTATAATTATCTAACATCATTCAGATGACTTTTAGTTTGCATTATTTTACCCTTTTAATCTAATAGCAAAACTCCTGCGATGGAAACTCGCATCCTACGGCAACAGGAACAGAGCGTGATTTATATTCAGCGAGTGAATGCAGTTTATTTCTATTTATTTTTCAAAATTTGAACTTTTAATACACCTGCAATAATTGAAATCTCAGAATATTTATTATTATAGCATAAATTTAAAAAAACGCCGAAAAATATCTATCTCTATATATATATACATATATTCATGTTTTTTTCCTTTTATCCCTCTCACTATCTCTCTCTCTCTGCGAGCGTATGGATCAAAAGTTTAACTGCCTCTGTAATTAAAATTAATGAAAGATTGAAGTAGTTACCCTGATATTTATAATCCTTGAGACCTCTGGCGTCATGCAAGCGAGTGATTCGCTATTTCTAATACATTTATCATGTTTCCTCTATATATCTGGCATCTCGTCCAAAATGTATTTGAATCACAACATGGAAATATTTTTGCCAAAATATATAGTGTTGAATTGAAAAGAGAAAGTCTTGATAAAAATTTATATTTGGGGAAAATGGGCTCGTAATAATGTATGGCTCAAATCCATTGAAATTTGAAGAAAGGATTTGAAAGGATATTTTTTCCAATTCCATTTTCTGAATGCATCTGTCAAGGATTTCTTCAAGAGTGATCTTGAAATTTGTAGATTAATAGACTTTTCCATATGAGTGGCAAATTATAGATGAATTATCAATTGAATTTAGGCATTGAACCAAAGCCGTGCGATGAACAGTGATTGTGACATCTTCAAAAATGAGAGAAATTACCACTAATTCCTTTTACCATCCAGTGAGAATCAGAGACATCATCAGTTGCAATGTCATACGAATTAGATAAAAAGGCAAATGTACCCTAATGAGTAAGGTTCGAATGTCGTGATGAGAGAGGTCATGAAAAAAGTCTGCATTACTATATGTTAAAATTGTCTTATAAAGGTCTAAGAGCACTACTCAAGCAAGGCAGATCTTCTAAGTTTAATATGAGATACAAGCTGTACATTTCCTGTAATAGTTTAAAAAAATTTCAAGCTGGAGCGATCTTACCGATGTTTGCGTGAACGACAAACTAAACTGGTCTTAAAAAGGTCAACCTTAACTACAACTGCCTTGAGTGATCATGTAAAATTCAACATAAAGTACAAGTTGGAAAGGCATTAAAAATGTTTAAATGAACTACAAACGGGATAGCTCTTGTAAAGTTTGACATGAACTACATGATGGAGGCTTGTTTTGAAAAGTCTCGGTAAACTACACGCTTACCCTATCTAATAAAGATTGCATGAACAACAAGCATGAAATATTTTCTAAAGCATTTATATAAAGTTTTTATAAAGGTTTTATAAAGTTATAGATGAACTCCACAGCTGTAAAATAGACGAATAAGAGGAAAATTTTTGGATAATTCTACATGAAATGCAGCTGCATCGAAGCAAATTAAACAGCCGATAAATTAAAGATGAGCTAAAGCTCCACAAACACATACTGAAAGTTAAAAGTAATTTAAAGTATAATAGCAAACGAATTTAAGGCAAGGTGACCTTAATGAACAAGAGAGGATTCAGCTCTCATCCTAGGAATTCCCACATTCCAAACGAACACGGAAACTTGCGAGGCTTATTTTTTAATTATATCAAATTGATTTATATTATATCAAATCTTTCTTGTCACCATTAATGATTAATTCCTTACTCTATTATACTCAAATGAGTTGATACAAAACAAAATATTGCAGCTACAGGCATCTAAAGTGAGACAAAGACCTTTGTCGACTCAGCATGCACAAGGAACCGAGGTCTCTTGACAAAATATCAGAGAGTTCTGAATATTCCTGATACCTCCGGAGAGAAACTCCCGTTATCCAGCGACAAAATTATGTAACCTGGGAATTTAGAGACTAATCATATGAGCTTAGACTCATAGATCTTAATTTGATTTCGCTCTAAAATCGCCCTTTATACCATTAACCCATCAAAGTCTTTATTACTAAAAGATTTCACTAATGTAAATTAAAAGTTGCAATTGAAGATAGAATACCGAGCTGCCACAAGAAATAACAGCTTCAAGCTCATTAAAAAAACGATGCTGAGATATTGAATAACTTGCCCTCATAAGTCCTTGAGGGCTAATGGGTTTAAGAAGGTAAGTGCTAAATATTACTTACAAAGAAGCTATTAAAAGACAATAGTCCGTTTAACTGTCAGTCCATTTATTTCTTATTCGCCCTTTCCCCTCATTCCTTCCTTTATTTTATTATTTTGGCCCCGAGGAGGTCGCTAGTTCTTCCCTGGCTCATAGGTTTGGATATCGTTGTGTTCTGAATAATTCTTATGCTCCTTGAGGCAATGTGCCCTAAAGCCGTGACCCAGGAGTGAATAATCAGTGGGTTCTGGCCAAACACTGGCCCCTAATCAGCCCCCAGGTGGGGTAACGAACAGGAAGGTTGGTCAACTGTACCAAATGAGTATCAAGATGACCCACAACCAGTACGGATTGTAGCACCACGAAATAGATCTTATGTCAGAGTTAGATGAGTGTCCTTCTCTTTTCCTTGTAGTGGCCAAATGGACAGCCACTCTTTAGGTGTTATGGGAATGTGAAAATTGACACACCTTTGACTGGTTCTAGGACGGAAAAGTGATGTGCGTGCGAGGTAATAGAGATGAAATAAACTAGTTTGCGCTTGACTGTATGATAAAGTGTGTAGATGGAGCTGACTGCGCTCACGCATCTAATTCAGCGTGTCGCAAATAAGCGACTAGATCCCTGCACGCTCTGATTCTTTTTTGTGCATAGACTTTTACTGCGATTAAACCCAACCTATAGACGTTAAAAATCAAACGCCTGATCCAGTTAGATTTTTCGCTGTATGGGAACCTTATTTTAGGGCGTTATGTTGGACTTTGTCGTCCAGGGTTGGTTGATCTCTACTAGCATTCAGGCAAATACACAGTGGGTGTGGTTGTCATCGGATGGGAGTCGCTTTCCCAGTTAACCTCGCTGTGTACTTTCCAGTGACCTCTGTTTCGGGTAACACTACTTCGACACCCACCTATCTCCCAATAAGAGCGTCGTAGGAAGGCGACGCGTGTTTGTGGTAATATTAGACCTTTCTACACCAGCACCAAGGTCGGAGACATCGGCGTCGCGACGGACTTCGGCCCGAGTTCGGTCCAGAGCAACAGAGTGATCCCTTAGGAACAAAATGACGCAAATGAGAAGGTGAAGCTGAGCTGAGAGGCTAAACGGGGGGCATTGAAAACCCATATTTAAACCAGCGAGAGAGAGAAGGGTTTAAAAAGCGGGCGTACAACATAGAAGGGAACCAATGGGTTTCGAACCCACTATTGGTCACTTTTTTTTAACAATTCTAAGAGTGAGGGGGTTGGGCTATAGGGAAAAGGGGTCTTCCGTAAGTTTTTAGTAGATTAAACCTAAAATAAAAGGAGACCGTTTAATAAAAACGAGAGGAAACCCATCCCATTGGTGCGCCAATTTCAAACCTCAAACGTCTGGACATGCTAAAGGGTATGATAATGTTCAAAGAGGGGCTTTACAGCATGATTAAAGGGGTATGGCAAAGTGAGAAGAAAAGGGCTTGAAAGTTCGAGGGAAAAACGAGGGTCCCCCTTTTAATGCCATAATTGTTCATTTAAAGAGTAAGAGGTGGTATTACTAGAGAATACTAGAATTTAAGGAGTCATGGTTTCAGTTAAAAGGAATTAACTTCTATAAGTTGCTAATAGTAGTAATATTAATTCTAATAATCGGTGCCACTTCCATATAGGCTCGTTTGGAAGACCACAAATCTTTTATGTCCTATCTGAGAAATAGCGGTTCCACTTTACCCATTTTAACAATACGGGTCCTAGTTTTGCCGCTTTTATGGAAAGCGGCCCCTTTTTGTGCCCCTTTGAAGAATAAAGATCTCACTAAAAGATATATGAATCATAAAGTCAAAAAAGAAACAAAAACTTTTTGATAGGTAACTTTAATTTAGGGGGGTAGGGGGTTGATAGATGACCATAGGAAGATATTCTTCCCCCTTCAGCAATAGATACAAACATTAAACTAAATTAAAGAAGGGAAATTCCAATCAATCACCCGAATACTGAAATACCATTATCATAATATATTTCTAAAGAGTAGGTAAGTGACACTAGTCCCCGCCCCCATTTTACTGAGGATATTTTCCAATTTAACCATTTAAACAAGAGTTACTCTTTTGCCCTTTAGCAAAATATTGGTCCCTGGGTCAAATGAGACTGTTATTTACCAATAGATCCTAAGTTATAATAAGGAGAGGGTTAACTTCGTTAATAGAATAATTTCATTTTTGCTTTTAGTCATGGTCAAATGAGTCATGGGCCTACTTATGCCGCGATCATCAAAATAACCACCTTGTAGGCCACTTGATTACCCACAAAGTGACCCATTCGTATGGAATTAATAGCCCACACCAACACAACCTTATTAATAAACCATATCATCACCATTTTTTTAAAAGTTTTCCCATGGCGATATTCTCATCCCCTTCCCGTTTCGCCTCACTGAGAGAACCGTGCTGGTGGAAGCGGTAGTCTTTGTCTCCTTCAAGTTCTTTTCCCTCACCCTCATTCCTTCCTCTTTCCGGCCTTTGCTCTTTATGAAACTCTTCTAACTTTTGTCTATTTTTTGGTAGGCCCAAAGATCTAAGTTTGTGATTTTTAACTTCTAATGCACAAATTGCATGCAATTAAGTGGAAGATTGGGCTAGTTTTATAATAAGTCACCCTGTAACTGGCAACTTCGCAACATATGTCTTGTAAATTTAGTCACAAAAACTACCACATGAATTCATATTTTATATACAAAACTAACAATTTAAAAAAATGGTAGAGGCAAGTAATATGTAAATGTTAATATACTTTTTATACAAACATGCACTTATCGAAAGAGCACGCTTTCTTTCAATACATTTTTCAATCAATTAACCTGAGTAATTTATATTTAGCTACAGAATTCCAAATTTTTAGCAAAATAAATTTTGTTGCTTATAAAGTGAAAATGACATATATTTTTTGAGGACGGGGATTGGTTCAATAAAGAAAATGGACAAGTTAGGGGAATTATAAATGTGCGGAAGGTAGAGGGTCCTCTTATTTAGCAAAATAAATTATTGTGGAGCTTTGGTATGCTCGCAACTCTCCTAATACAGCCTTATCAAGACACAACGACCCATCTCCTAAAACGTTGTTCTCTACGAATGAGCAGCAATGCCTAGGTATGTCAAGCCAAACGTAACTGTGCCTGGTTGTTTGGAACGCAGGATTTTGGTGAAATTCTAAAGCCTCGGGTTGTAGCTTAGGACTTTCTCAGTGCGGCTTATAAGACTTAGATGTAATAATGGGCTAGTTATTTATGGTAGCATTAGTCAGAAAGGGGGAGAAAAAGAGGCTTTTTAGCCTGATAGCACCAACATATTATGTACCCCTGACCCCAATCTTGTTATAATTCTCTTCACAAACATTGTGGTTAAAGATAGCCAAAGTAAAGTTCAAAAACTTGGTGCATTGGTTCCGCACGATTTGAGCAAAAGCAACAAACTTCAACGCTCCACCATTGCCGCAGGTTTGCTTGCTCGTCACAAGGCTACTCGTGAATATAAGGACAGATTTCCTGACCGTATCATCACTGGCGACGAAAAGTGGAGTGTTTATGTCAACATGAACCATAAAAAACAATGGCTTAGCCCCAATAAAAAAAAACACTTCGGCGATTAAAGCAAGGACTTCATCCACGAAAGACGATGCTGTGTGTGTGTTGGGATTGTGAAGGCATCATTATTTATGAGCTCCTTGTGGATAACGAGATTGCCAATGCAGAACTCTACGTTCAATAAATGTATCGACTTGCCAAAGCTATTGGTAAAAGTAGCCTGGTGATATAGGGGTAAGATATATTGTATTGTTATTCTGACAATAAAAGGAACCATCTCATAAGTCTGCCGTTCTGACTTTTACAATTTTTCAAGTAGGCTAGTGGCCTATGGTCCATTTCGACAGTAAAAGGTCTAACAATCAAGTACATGCTAAATATTTGAATGCCTCAAATGATTGCTAAAGCTTCAAGTTCTATAGTAGCGTATGTTCTTTCACGAACCACATCTTCTGGCTTGCTTATGCTACTGGAAATGGGGTTCCTTCTTCCTCATTTTGTAATAAAACGCACCCAATGCCGAGATTAGAGGCATCGTTTGGATGTCAAATTTCTTTCTGGGGATTGGACAAACGGAGGATAGGAGCGGAGACCAATTTTTTTTTTAGCTCGCCGAAACTCGGAGTCACGGCGGGATTCCATAGGATGGGGTCTGGTGCGGCCTTTTTAAGAAGGTCATTGACGGTTGACGCTATAGAAGCGAATTGAGGGATGAACCGCCGATAGAAGGAGACATAGCTAAGAAACGAACAAAGCTGTTTCTTGGTTTTAGTGAGTGGCATGCCCTCTATTGCCTTAACTTTGTCCTCTGGGGGGTTGATTGGCCCTCTCCTACTTTGAACCCTAAGAAAGAGAGAGTGTTATGAGCAAAGTGGCGCTTGGATGGCTTGATTGTCAATCCGTGGATCCTGATGCCGGTTTAGGAGTGGGCAGAGTGATTGAAGCTGCTCCTGCCAGGTGCGTGTGACCAGCTCTTCATGGGGAGAATGGAAGGAAGGCAGATCAAGAAAAGGATAATCTTTTTTCGCCTCGACACATATTATCTGAACAATATTCAATGGGTCCCAAGGGAAGGATGCTTCCACTGTCCCTTCTTCGTCGAAGACATCAATATTGTTAACACAAGCTCGCCGGCGATATTTTTTCAACATGTTGATGTGGAAGAACTTATTGCCAGATGACGACTGAATGACATAATTCACGGGCCCTCTAGCTTCTATAACCGGGAGCGGTCCTTTCCATTGGGATAGGAGTTTATTTTGTCCGTGGGGAGTAAAAGCAGAACTTCATCGCCTGGTTTCAATTTTCGTGTCTAAGACTTAATACCAAAATACGTTCGATACTCCTCTAGATTGATCTCGGAATTTTGCACGGCGACCTCTGAGCATTTTTTTAGCCTTTCATGCAAGTCCAGAACATACGATTAGGAGGCCTTTAGTTCCTCATCCAATCGAGAGTTCGTGAGGAGCTCCTTGAGAATGCTCAATGGACCTCGGACATGGCGAGCATAGAGAAGCTCGAATGGGGAGAATCCCAGAGTTCGATTTGGAATCGCTCTACACGCAAATAAAGCTACTGGCAGGTACCAGTGCTAATCCTGTGGCTGGTCGTGGCACAGCTTTTTAAAGTAGTGTTTATCTTCTTGCACATACTGTTTGCAGAGGGGTAAAAGGCGTGGTGAAAATGGGCTTAATTTGGAGCAACTTACTCACATGCTCCATCAACTCGGACGTAAATTGACGGCCTCTTTCATTGAGGACCTCTTTAGGGATCCCTACCCGTGAAAAAATATAGATTAATGCCTCGGCACACAAGATGCTATAAATTTTTTTGAGAGCAATTGTCTCGGTGAACCGAGTGGCCCAATCGACGAGGGTGAGAACGTGTGTCCCTCGGTGGAAGAGGGGGGGGGAGCGGTCCAATAAGATCAATGGCAACCCTGAAAAATAGGGGGCCGGTTGTACTCGTCCTTTAGCGGTGACCTTTTGACATATATCACAGGTCCTTCAAAACTCTGTAAATTTTTTGGTTGTATCAGGCCCCAAATAATACTTAAATACACGTTGCGAGGTCTTATTATGTCTGAAGTGTCCTGCAAACACACTTTCGTGTGCTATTTGTAAAATCTTCGCAGCGTAGGCCCTAGGCACGCAAAGGACCTTGAACGGGGAGCCTACTGGATCTGGGGAAGTACGAAATAGCAAAGCGTCTTCTATCACATACCTCACTTTTCAGTCTCGAAGATCCGATTCTGTCTCTCTTCGTTTGGCCTTTTCTCATAAGGGTTGGAGGAAAAGGCAGTCCTTTTAGGCACTGATGAATTGGGCGTTATACAGTCCCTCGTAATCGGGAATGCATGAAGGCTTGAAAGACGCGGGAGGGAGGGGGCAGGAGTCTCTATCAGCCTGAGCCCTCGAGACGAGATAGCTTGCGACACAGCATTTTGGGAGAGCTGCGCGCTCTGGCCCACAAACAATGCACAAAATTTAATCGGGGCAGCTACGACGTCGGTCTACCAGTCAAATAGCGGCATTTTACGTGACAACGGACCACTGGGAATTTATTAGCTCTTCCTAAAAAATCGTGTACGACAGAGAATTTCTCATCTGTGGGTCCACGGGGGAAAACAGCTTATCCGATTCCCACTATACAAGTACACCCTGTATCTCTTACCAAAGTGGATACTCTACATCCATTAATGCATCCAGGCTCAAATTTGAGCCCACCAGAACTGTTATTAAAAAGAAAGTTCACCTGGTGCTCCTAAGAGGTCGACGAAGATAGCAGAGACGCAGGCGCTGTAGGCTGTGCGGCTGCGAGAGTGCGAAGACTTGGTGGACCTGTTGTCCAGGGGCAAAACAAAAGCGGGACTTTTGTGGACACTGAGATTTGTAGTGACCAGGGGTTCCACAAGAGAAGCATACAATGTGGTTAATCCGGTAGGGTTTACACGACGGAGCATTAAAAATTGGGGGTTTAACCTCTTCTTGCTTCTTAGGGTGATTACCTTTGGGTTTAAAGGGGCCTGGGACTTTTACTAAATTACAGGGTTTTCTCAGTTGTGATTGTCCTTGGTTTTTAAGGGACGGAGGATTGCTCTTCTTTTGCTCCTTAGGATAGAACTGATGATTTGTGGCGTAGAGATCCGCTTCTTTGAGGCACACGTCAGTTGAAGAGGCACGCTTATCTTGCAAAATGCATGGATTTCCGTAGGGAGGGTGTGAATTAGCTCTTCCTTTAAAAAAAAAATGAGCAGTGAATCGTAGTCGCTACCGACTTTAGCCGAATTTAACCAAAATTAGAGGTTTTTCTTGAGGATGAACCCAAACTGTCGATACGTCTGTCCTGGCTGGATCCTAGCCGATCGAAATTTTTGTCTGTAGCACTCGGGGTTTAAGTTAATCGCGGAAAAGAGTTCTGCTTTAAAAGATAAATAAGCTATTGTGGCTTCTGTTTGGTGGACAATGAATATTTTTCTAAGACGAGAGTTGAGCAGGGGGAGCAGGCGGCATACTCCTTCAGACTCAATGTCCCACCCATTGACTTCGAAGATCTTTTCGAAATGGGTTAAGTAAGTGCAAAAGTCATCTTGATCACCATAAGGGGAGAGCTTTAATGCGGCGGGTTGAGGTTGGTGACTTCTGGACCCAATGAAACTAACTTCTACTTGATCTCTAATTAACTTACGCTCGTTTGACGAATTTTCTCCCTCCCTTCTATTTCTTGTTGTCATTGTTGTTCTCCTCTTTTTTCCTCACGTGTATTCCTTTGTTCGTTCTGAACGTATTCGATCAATTCTTTGCCCGAAAGGCCCAAAATCTCAAATGAGGAGGAAGACATCTTTGATACGTTGTCGGATCCGCTGATTCACGAAAGAGCTTTACGACTTAACCCCAGATTATACGGCAGTGACAAATAATATACATAATAATAAAAAAAAATAAAGAAAATACAAGTAGTTACTATGCTGGGTGGGTGCTGCAAGCAAAGGTTATCGACGGTGGCATAACCCTTTTTAATATTGTATACCGACAATACAAAAAAAACACAAAATTAAAAGGACACGGGGTCAATTCTTATTTCACCAACAAAATTTAAAATGTCTTATTATTTGTTTTATCTAACCTTGGGCGCTTGGCAATTAGAAAAGGGGAATTTCAAAATTGACGGGTTCGAAACAAACCCCACACCTAATGACAGCAGAATTTAAATATGATATAATATATACTATATTTCGAGGAATAGGCCGAGGGGTGGTGGAGTTTCCCCCAACTCTTATATATATATATATATATATATATATATATATATATATATATATATATATATATATATATATATATATATATATATACAATATATACAATTATCACGAATGCGGAGGGGGTCGTCGTACTACTCCTTATACTTCGTTCGGCTCGTGCCTTAAATGGGTTTATTGACTCAGAGTGCTTAGATGTTGGCTACGGAGGGATTGGAATGAACTTTGCCAGCAAGCGACCCAAAGGAAGTTAGATATACAAACAATAGGAAAATAAAATTTTAATGAACTCTAAACAAGATATATATATATATATATATATATATATATATATATATATATAAATAAGGTTCTTTGAGAGATAAATTAATAAGTGAAGCTTGGATATCTCACATGGCTTGTAAATAACTGTTCATTATGTAAATCTATATACACTTTGAATGTTGGTAAGCTTCACGGTGAAGTTCAGGAATGTGAAAGGGAAGGGTTACCTTGAAACCTGATGTTCGGGTGGCGCTGGTGAGTGAAGGTAGGGAGATTAGGGGTGGAGACGATGAGGTATGTTCTCCAGGGACCGAGCTGATCCCACAATTCCGTCACGATTCTGCTGGAAGAAGGTAGCGACGGGGGCTCTTTGTTAAAGAAGGCCCCACGCTGGTGAACTTCGAGGAATCTTGGCTGCCTCTATGAGGGAGGCGAAGTGACCTATCGACGCGTAGGGTCACGGAGAAAAGTCGAGATATAGTTTTCTCGCTTAGGGAACAAGAGTGAGTCTGTTTGTAGCTTCGGCTCTGAAAACGTGATTACGAGCCTGGGTCTGCACTTGCAGACTAACGGGGTAAGGAGCCTCCCTAACTGGGACCGATCTCCTCTCGGAACACTTGGTGCTTCGAGGATTACCACAACACCGAGATAGATGGCAATTTCTGCCCCGCTAGACGCTGTGCAAGCTTTACTATCGAGGGTTAAAAGAATTCATCTTTTATACCCGAAACTCGGGAGAGGTTCACATGGCTCCGGAAGTAGAGTTGATGTCAAGCGCCATTCTTAGGGTGAGAGCTGCTTGATTATCTTCTCCATTTCGTTTTTTGTACACTTCCGTAAACCACCGGAAACCAATATGGGCTACCATCTCTCAAAAACCATTTCGGGAAGGAATGCGGTTGTTAGCTGAAATGGCGGGCAGGTTCTTCCGGTAGGAGGCCACCAGATATCGGGCCGGAAGGGAAAGGTTTGATATCGCGGCCAGCCCAGAAGGGAGATGGGGAAACGTGGGGGCATTAGGCTATTTTCCTACAACGTATATTATTTCCATCATTAGTAGGCTAATCATACGTGAGAAAAGAGTAATGTCCTAGCCCCCCCCTCCCCATCACTGGTTTGGAAAAGTGTGATCGTGTATTTCAGGGATAACTGAACCTCTATACTAAAGGGCACAAATATAGATAAGTGTGTACCTTATAATTTAAATAGTTAAAAAAACATGTTCAAATAAGGCTAAATGGTACATATGTAGATAGGTGTGTACCTAAGAATTGAAATAGTAAAAAAATTGCATGTTTAAGAAAATAGCATGATGCACTAACGCTACAAAGTAGTAGTTTAATACTGTCTGTAAGCGGACCTTAGAATCCTTGCTTCTCTTTGTTTCTGTAGTTCTTTATCTCTCCCCTCCGTTTTTCTTTCTCTTTTCCTTCACTTCTCCATCTATCACTTTCTCCTTTCTTCATTTATTTCTCTGTTCTTTTTTTTCACCTCGCTTAAATTCTTTTATTTCTTCACCATTCATGCCTTGCCTATACGATACTTTCCGTAGTATTGAGGGACTTCCCACCCCCTGCTTGCTGCCTACATCTGCTTCTTCGGCGAGGCATCAACCGACTGCGCAACGCATACCAGTCGTCGTCTCTCTCTCGTTCTCTCTGTATTTTTCTCATCCACCACCAGCTTCATCTCCTCTCTGATAAATCCACAACACAGCACACACACACACATCCATTATTTTCTCATTCTAAAAGTTTCATTCTTTGTTTTGCGTTTTGATTTTTAGCGATTCTTTTATATTCTCTGTTTTTTCACTTCTATTTTCGTCAATACTTTCCCATACTTGCTTTCCCTCTCCCCATTGCCCCATTGGTTACCCAAGGCTTATTATTGGCAATCTCATTCAAGGTTGTATCACTGCTTTATGATAGGACCAGTCCCTTTTACGATTGAAGGTCTACCTCGGTCTCAATCACCTGAGTATTCTCCTCTCTAAACTACCCGATCTAAGCACTTCCGTTCATTTTCACTTCCACTAACCTCACTACTTTCTCTGCCATCATCACTTAAAAAATTATGTGTTGAGGATGGGCTCCTTGGTTTTTCCATTAATGACTGAATGTAATTAAACTTGGGACAACTCGCTAGAGAAGAAATGGATTGCAGTGGTAACCGTCGTTTGAGCTACTATTAGGAGGGACTGAGCTAAGTGTCGCTGTATATTCCCCTCTAATGTCTTTTATATTCCCATAAGAGTGGCATCAAATTTCTCCTATGTGAAAACTTAGTATTCCTTTTTGTTGGCACTTAATATGTACCTTTTAATGGCAATGAATATTCCCCTCATCTGCACATATCTTCCCGTAGATCGTACTAAATTTTCTCCCAATTAAATCACTTATTTTTTTGCTCTGTGACACTCAATTCTTACACATCCGTATTGCACGAAATATTTCCATTCTGGTCACAGTGATTAACAATTTTTCCTTTTTAACAGGAACATGACTTGGAGAAGGATATCGTTTCATTAAAAACTGGGGGCTTAGCTGAAGGACGACTTTGGACGATGGTCCTACGCCTTGATGATCGCGGAGAGGTACCAATCTGCCGAGAACCGATAGAATCAGCTCTCAACCTCGAACAAGCACCTCAAGGCAAATCAAGGACACCAAGGGCTAAAAGGACGATGGGGAAACAGTTAAGGAATTGTAAATTAGGGTTTAAAAATAAAGCCTTACAAATAAGGACTTGCAGTAAAGCTCTTTGAAACAAATTTAAAATAGGAACTTTAATAAATAACAAGTTGCAAATCTGCTTCAAATAAATTTCTAACAAAGAACCTTAATACATGTTTAAATAATAACTTTGAAATAACGTTTAGTTAGGAACATTTGAAATAATTTTAACAGGGTGTCAAGAAATTAATACATTTTTTATAGGAAATAAGTGGCATTTTATGCGTAAATTTAGGACATTGTGGATCCTTATGTGCAAATTCTCGTAAGAGGAAACGAACTCTCTTTTTAAATTAAAGTGAAATAATTGCATGCGTCTCGCTACTTACTGGATTTCCTTATGTCAAAATGAATGGTTTTATCTCTTCACCTCCCTTAGTCACTAGCACATTATTATTCTAATGCAATTCCAACCGATATGAATGCGTTTTGAAATATAAGATCAAGCAATGCAGACGAAACGAATTAAGAGCTCCTTTCAAATTTGAGATGGCAATAACTATAGAATAATACACTAGTCAGAAAGAGCTATGTTTTGAGGAT
Organism: Ceratothoa steindachneri; assembly: GCA_963969495.1. Taxonomy (NCBI): domain Eukaryota; kingdom Metazoa; phylum Arthropoda; class Malacostraca; order Isopoda; family Cymothoidae; genus Ceratothoa; species Ceratothoa steindachneri. The sequence goes on from OZ018319.1 coordinate 135,946,389, forward strand.
ATTCACTGCTAGCTACCATTCACTTAAACAAAAATGTAATTTTATTAAGGATTGTTTAGAAAGTTAACATTTGGTAGAGTTAAAGTTTGCTGGTTTTAGTCCTCATATCAAGTTATGTACCTTCTCAAGCGGACGTCAGCCAGGACAAGCGCCAACTCCCCACCGTGATGTGCGGTCACAGTGGTAACCTCCCTTAGTAAATATTGTCAGCTTAAAAAGACTCAGGACGGAGATTCAAACTGCCGACCAAGCGATTGCCGGGCAAGCACGCTATATATCTTTACTTAACAGATTTCATTAATCAAAACATAACCGAATATAAACTGTTACCTTCTGTAATACGATCTTCACCTATTTGGTCAAAATAATACATTTTAACAATTACTCTAAGGTTTACAAAGTGAGTAGGAAAGGTGTGGAATACAAATGCACCATCATTAATACTTTTTCTTCCTTAAAAGAAAAACTTGAAAATGGGAGTAGGCTTGGTTTTACTTAGTTAATATATGTTTATTAGGCTGCGATCGATGGATTATGGTACAATTGATTAGATCCAAATTCCTTAGCGCAATTTTATTAGACGATAATGAATGTTTATAAGTATTTATGCTGTATTTTGCGAGAACAATATGGAATCGAATAATTTTGTCGGAGAAAACACTCTATACAATACACTACTTCTATATTATGTGGAAGGGGGGGCGGACTTAATCAACTACTGCAACGCGAACTGTTGAAGGAGTGTTCGCAGGGATTAACGACCGACTAGGAGGTCAAACTTAGGCAGTGGGTTTCAAATCCTTAATAATCAAACAGAGTGCATAAATGGTTGGCGAGATTTACTTCAATAGGCCGAGAGTATCATTCAAGGTTAGTTAAAGATGAAACAACAAAAAAATAATTTTATTTACAAAGATCAAAATAAGATAATAATAGTTAAAAGGGAATCATTTAAATTAAATTATTCTCTTGATAATTATTATGGGAAAGGAATTCTCAAATGGAATTAATTGATTAATGTAACTAGGCAAAGATAAAAAAGGGGAACTTGACAATACTAATAATGGAGGGGGTTCCAGTCTGTCGGTTCGGTGACTTCGATGAGGCGAGTAGGGAACGATCCGATGAGGCAAGTGGGGCACGAACCGATAATGCGGGTGAGGCACGATCTGAAACAACCTTCCAATAAAGATAGACAATCTTGAAAAATGACGTTCGATGGGAAATGTGGGAATTCTCGTAATTTCACTGGAAGAGGAAACTTCTTTTTCCTCACAGGTAATCGATGGGGATTTTCCTCGGTTGGATTAAACGAAGGGAGACTGTTGCGCAAATTCAAAGGTTTGCCGATCACAGAAACTACCAAGTAACTAGGGTTGAATCACGGCGGAGAAAGTCTTGCTGTTTGACGAACGCTCATGGCACTTAAGACTTGAGACGATGTGAACGGCCTTGAGGTGCCGGCTGGACTCCTCGAACTACAAAATAACCCGAGTACTTTTATATCCGATTCTAAGGGGAAAGTTAGAGAAAGGAGTCACAAGCTCCAAACATCTTAATACGGAGGCGGAGTCAATTCAGCATTTAGCAGCGAGGTGCGAATAACAGCGGCGCTTCCTCGCCTCGTCACTAGTGGGGGAGGGGGGGACTTGGGACGAGTTCGCACGAATGGGGAATATTTCCCCAATGAGCTCAGGAGTAGAAAAATTCGTGAATTTTCGCACCAGAAGTGACGTTCTTCATGGCGAGATACACTCGCACCTGGTCTCCAATAAATTGGAGGAGGGGGGGTGGCGAGGTTGTTCTTTTACAATAGTTACGCACATATACAATACTAAATGGCCATGAATTCTCATATCTGCATTGTTTTCGTTGGGCTTTAACTTATTCGCAAATAATCTTGAACCCAATTATTTTACCGTTTTCCATATATATAAAGTTTTGACTTTTACAGCGAACATTTATACCTCCTAAAAACAAACGCAATTAAAGAAAACTATAATCCTACTATTGTAATAATACCCTACCTTCTTTCAAATGAGGTAGTGATACAAAAAACCTTCGCAATAGATTGAAAACAACTAAGAAGTTTATTGTCAATATTAAATATAAAAATGCTTTTTTGTCGCCAGTAGTTTTTAATAAAGAATATCACATCATGCCTTTTCTTTTGGAATTAGATTCCTAAGGCGGGACTTAATAATTAAATTACTGTTTAAAAATAGCATGTAAATTGTGGAGAAATTACTTAATGATTCTCGAGTCACCATTTTAGAGTCAGACTTTGGTTACTATTCAAAGATTGACTAAAATAAGCTCTTTAAAAATGAAATATTTAAATTAAAAAAACTTTAAAACAAATAAAAGAATCTGCCCCCATCCTAGTGAGAAATAGTATTAGATTTAATATCTCATAAAAGGAAACAATTATACAAGCAAACACTCATAAAACAAACACATGATAAATGACATCAATATAAACACAAGGAAATGTAAGCCCTTTTAAAGGCAACCTCCATGAAAATAAAGAGTCATATGAGCAAAGACTTGTAGACGACAATTTTGAAATAAGCATTAAATGAAGTAACTAACTACTTATAGGAACAAAGATCGGAAAACTCCTTAATAAAAGTATTCACTAAGGAATCAAACATCGAAACAAGCATTAATCAAAATAAATAATTACCGAAACACATTTAAATAAAAATTAATCCAAGTAACTACTTACATATGCAAAATTCTAATTGAAATAAGTGTAAGAGAATCAAGGTTTAATGTGAAAGACTAGAGTCTCTCCATGGCAGGCTAGACATTCAATTATTTATTGTGACCAGTAAATCTTGGTGGACTCCTGTATTAAAATGCTTCAGTAATTGGCAATGTGCCACTTGCTCTAAAGTGAATTCCATTGGAATCTATTACAAACTAAAATGAGAAAAATATATTGGGCGGAGTTGAAGCAAATTAGCCAAGCAGTCTCAATTTTATACTTCTCTCTGACACCTTGAACCAATAATCTGATGCATGGGAGGGTGAAACCTCGCTGTTGAGTTACAGCTATGAGGAAAAGAAGGGCACAAGCATTGATAAGGTGGTTTCAAAAAGAAGATCCATGTCAGGGAGAGAGAGGGGGAGAAGACACGCGCACTCGTCTATTTCAGAGAGAGAGAGAGGACTCACCTGGTCGACCCTTTTAAATCCAGGCTAACGAGACGCAAAAAGCGCGAATCTCATGACAGGCTGAAGGCCCGACTTCGCGGAAGACTGAGATGTGCTCAAGAGCACGAAGGCCCCGGCCGGGGGTTATCCCACGACGGCGGGAATCGGGCAACTTCCACCTCGCCCGGCGAAGAGTCTATCTACTGGAACTCTCCCCCTTCAGGTGCGGAGAAAGGCCACTCCATCTCACCCCTATAAAATGTCTGACGCCGGACTTGGACACCAGTAAGTAATCGCCAATGTCCCAAGTATCCAAGAGTATCTCCAATCCTCCCGTCCCCGTTAGTTCCGCGTGAACCATTGTAGAACCCGTCAAGTTCCATGTATTCTTCTAAAACTCACGAGAGTCAAACCCGTACTCGTTGGTACACGTTACCCGAACGCTACGCGTCAAATTATCGATTGGGGATTCTAAACCCGGAGGCAAAATCTGACTTCATATCGCGTAATAGTCGTTTGTCAAGAGGCTTTTATTGTGGAATCTCCGTCGTCTCTAACAAGGCAGGACTACTTCCTCGGACCAAACTTCGACGTAACTGCAACACGCAATTCTTCTGTGCAAGCACTTCCCCCTCCCTTTAAGCCTCTGGCTTCCCGTGTGCCCAAGGTCATTTGATCGTCCCATCTGTCCCTGTCAGTTTGTGTTTACGGCGGTTGACTCCGCCCTTTGAAGCCGAGACTCGTGTATGTTCCCTAGGTTTATATACTTTAATTAAAACCCTTTTAATTTTATAGATATATTATCTGGATAGTAGTAAAGTATATTTTTGTAATCCTTTTCTATTACCCTAGAAACTTCAGGATAGCTAAGCATCAACCAACCTAAACTGCACTCTGATTTGTATTTATAATTTTACCCACGCTCATAACGGACTAATTCGTTCATAGGCCTCTCTTCCAGGGGCTGAAGAATTTTGGCCGCTGCAATTTGGAAGAGTTTGTTTATTTCCTCATAACTTACGAAATATTTATTTAATTTACTTTAAATTTTCACAAAAGATAGATATTAAATATATCTGAATATTTATTTATAATATATAGTCTTACAGTTTTGTTAAACTGCTATAATAAATATTTAGATAAACTTGGTCGTACTGACCCTTATGTTATGGCCGCTACACTCTCTCTCTCTATCTATATATATTATATATATAAAAATAGAATTTAGGCTTCTCTGGGAGATAGGCCTTCTCTCGTCAGACTTCCTGTCGCCAGTTAGTGGAAGGGTGGGGGAGGGAGACGAAGGTCAACTCAAACGACAAATTTTTTTCGTTCCCACGATTGTCTGGCGGCATGCGAGTATGTACGTTCCATACCCTCACAAATATATTTTAAAGACCAGATTGTATTTAGACTTTACTAATTTCATTTTAGCACGCTCTAAGCGTCGAATGCAGTTCTTTACATCAAGCTGAAGATTAATAAATCTTAATATTTTAAATAAGACCAAATAAAATGGAGCTTCCTCAGTTGATTTTTAATCTTCAACATCATAAAAAAACCTGCATTCGACGGTCAGAAGGTTCTAAAATGAAATTGGCAAAGCTCAGTGGCAGTGACCACCGACTAATTAGATTTGTAGTCAAAGTTCCGAAGGCAGGGCCTGCAACTATTAAATCGAAAAAACTCGATTTGAAAAGAGCAGACTTTGCAGGTCTTCGTGCTGGACTGACTTACACGAGGCTAGAAGTGTGCGATGTTGTTGAAGAATCGTGGAACAGTTTCAAAACCACATTCATGAGTCTTCAATCGCGTTTCATCTCTCTGAAATGTCCCCGTCGGTCTTCTGTTCAACCAAAGTGGTTTAATCGAGAAATCGGCCAACTGCTTAGGAACAAGAGAACTGTGTACCGACAATCAAAGATCTCGGGTGACTTTGACGAATACCAGAGGCTAGCCAGGCGAGTGAAGTCCAGCATAAGGGCGGCTAAGCGTTCTGAGGAACTCCGAGTGGCGAGGCTCTGTAAAGAGAATCCCAACGAGTTTTTTGGATATGTGAACAGCCGTAACCTAATCGGTCGAACGATTGGCCCTTTGAGAAATGAGGAGGGGGCATTAAAGCACTTAGATGCAGAAAATTCTAACCTCCTCAAAGACTACTTCTCTTCAGTGTTTAGTGAAGAGTGTGGTCCCATCCCCCAGCCAATGGATTCCTACTCGGGGGAAAAGCTGGAGGATATGGACTTCACCGAAGGGGAAATGAAAAAGAAGATCAGTGACCTAATGACGAATAAGTCACCTGGCCCGGATGGGTTTCTACCTAAAGTGTTGAAAGAAGTGCGCGATCAAGTGTCACGACACCTGAGCGCAATCTTTAACATGTCAATCTGGACCGAATGCGTTCCTAGAGACTGGCGTGAAGCGGAGGTGACTCCTATCTTCAAGAAAGGAGACCGAAGCCAACCGTCAAACTACCAACCTATCAGTCTGACTTCGATAGTCGGTAAACTCATGGAAAGCATGATGGTGGACAAAATGACGTCGTATTTAGAGTCAAACCTGCTACTGAGGAGTTCCCAGCCCGGCTTCCGAAGGCAACGGTCATGCCTGACGAACCTTGTGGAATTTTTCCACTTCGTGTTCAGTGAGCACGATCGGGACAAGGCAGTGGATGTGGTGTACTTAGACTTTCAGAAAGCCTTTGATAAGGTACCACACCGCCGCCTTCTCCGGAAAGTGCGAGCGCTGGGCATAGACGGAAAAGTAGCCGGCTGAATCAAGAACTGGCTAAGTGGCAGACGGCAACGGGTGGTGGTGAATGGACAGGCTTCTAAGTGGGTGCCCGTTACTAGCGTGGTGCCTCAAGGTTCTGGCCTGGGACCACTACTATTCATCATCTACGTCAACGACATGGACGGTGACATGGTTGCCTAAGATTTCCAAATTTGCCGACGATACCAAGCTTGGTATGAACGTTGCAAAGGATGGAAATACTGCCCGCCTGCAGGAAGATCTTGGGAAGATTGGGGAGTGGTCGGACACGTAGCAAATGCCTTTTTACGTGGGGAAATGCAAAGTGATGCATATCGGCCACAGAAACCCCCAATCTCAGTATATCCTTAAGGGCACTGCTCTTAAATCGAGTGACACTGAGAAGGACTTGGGTGTAACTATTACTAGCGACCTCAAGTTCTCAAAACAGTGCCTCGAGACAGAGAAGAAAGCCCAAAGGATGTTAGGCCACATAAAGCGCCAGTTTGGATACCGTAACAAGGAGATAGTACTTTGTCTGTACAATTCCCTCGTTCGGCCGCACCTGGAGTATGCTGTACAATTTTGGAGTCCTTCGTTTCGAAAGGATATCGCAAGGTTGGAACGCGTACAAGCCAGGGCAACCAAGCTGATCTCCTCTATCCGACATAAAAGTTATGAGGATAGACTAAGGGAATTAAATCTGTTCTCGCTGGAAACCCATAGACTGCGTGGTCAGCTCATCGAAGTTTTAAAAATACTTCGAGGGTTCGACAATGTTGACTACCGGGATATTTTCACACTGAGTGAGAACAGAACGCGCAATCACAGCTTCAAACTTGAATTGAAGCGTTACAACCGCAATCTGTGTGGAAATTTTTTCACCTACAGTATCTTTGATAAGTGGAACGCACTTCCAGTGGAAGTTGTCAACAGTAAATCTGTTGACCAGTTCAAGTCAAGACTAGACAAAGTCTTGAAAAGTGGCCGTTCAGGGAAGCAAAACAATTGAGCAGCCATGTGCATGTTCGATTGATAGTCCAAAGGAGACCGTAAGGTCTCCTAGGGTACTTACTTTTCTTGTTACTCCTTGTTACTCCTTGTTACACTATTTGGCGACAGGAAGTCTGACGAGAGAAGGCCTATCTTACAGAGAAGCCTAAATTCTATTTGCCTTCTTCATGATACCATTGAGATTGTCCAGAAGGCACTGCGATAAGCGAATTGTCGTGAATGGAATCGCTCTCTGGATTTCCCACAATCCGCGGTATAAATAACATTGCCGTTCATCCCTCTACAGCAGTGTCCCAAACCTACTTGCGTAACGCGTAACCCTCACGTTGAACGAGAGTTGTTGCCGAAACGTATCGACTGCCAATGCGCTGCCCAGTCAACTTGGTTGCTGTCTCAAAGTGTTCCTGAGGTAAATCCCGCCCCGCAGAGTCTGTGACTAGAAGAATACGCTCTGTTGCTCACCTTAACTTGAGAAAGAAAAGGAACATCCAGATAGTTAATGGAAGTTACTAATTGTTAGTCTCACATCCAGTTAGGAGTGAACTAACCAGAACTGCAGCCAGCAGTTCCGGTAAAAGGCCATGTTGTATGCATGTACTTTTGAATCCCCCAGCTGTGGCAGCGTTATTAAATTTAACTTGTATTTTCTTAATATTTCCTACAAGTTTTTAACGGGGTCTTCGAGGCTAGAAAAAACACCTGCGAATGAAATTCTTTATTCCTAGACGTCTTCCGACCGTGTTAGGTCTTCTTCAGGGAATCAACAGAACTGGAATTATTCACAAATTGCAAAACACTATATATAGTCTTTCTAGGTGAACATAAGTATTACAAAGATTGGTTAATCATGGCGCGGGAAATATTTAAGGGAGGACTAAGAGCTACAAGAAACAAATAAAATTTTAAGGCTCAGATTGTCTGAATATTTGTCGCCCAGATCTAGTTCTCTGGCAATACGGATATAAATCTGTGTATATACTACAAGACGAAGAAAACAAGTAGTTGCATTATGAAGAACAGCTGTCTCCCTTCGACGACTCAATTCCAGGAGACTAACGTCGTCTAGGAATATTCGTGCAAAGTCAGTGACTACGAACACCGCAATTCAGAGAAAATCGGCGTAACCTCCAAAACCCTGTCAAGGGTACTGACAGCTCACTTTCAAGGTTGCGCGATTAAAAAACACGCCAACTCTCATGTCACTACCCTAACCCGTGAAGAGCTGAATAAGGACACCTCCATCATCTTGGGAATCCCAAACCGCGGAAGATTGCGGATGGCTGAAGATTCATTATTCAAGTGAAGAAACCAGCAATTATCGTGCCACCTCAGCCAGAAACCATACTCGAGAGTTCTTTGCCTCTCCGAGTTGACCGCTGTTAAAAAAGCACCTTTTCAAATTTCCATTTTCTTTTTTCTCCTTTGCCTGAGAAGTAAATCGGAGCGACAAATAGTCAGACCCTGACTACGAATGATGTGATTGGGTAGGTGTGTGGAGAGGATAAAAAAGCGTATAGGAAAGATAGCTGAAAATCAACAAATGGTAAAAAGAGAAAGAAGTGAGGTAGGGTGCAAAGACATGTTAAGTGCCTGGTGATCAGACCTATCGCTTTAAATATTTTGGGAGTTTGTGGTTCCTTTGTTGATTTGGGAAAAGTTTATATTATTATGGCGTTTAAGCTATTTGTCTTCAAAAAAAATAATGTTCTTGGATATGTTATGCTCATTTGCTGTTGTAGTAATAAATTACTTTGATCACTTTAGTATTATGCTTAGTGTCTTTGTTTTTTTTTATACCTTGTAGTGAATAGAAATCATGTCTTTTGTTTTTTTCTTGGATGTCTTCTTCGGTATAGTTGGATATTAATCGGTAAATTCTTGTAGAAATCAGGGAGGGTTCATAATTAGGTATTCTTTTTCTTGGTTTGGGTAGAAAATATTCTTATTTTCATGCGTAGAACGGCACTTCTGCTCCGCCAGCTAAAAGCCCAGCGGAGCTCAGAAATCTGGCGCGACTTATGCCTCTTTTGTTCTGGTTAATCATTTGGACGATATCCTGGTTCAATTCTGGATTAAAGAGTTCCTGCATATTTCTTCTCCGTTCTTCTATGACAACGATAATATGACTTAAACCCGCCTCCCAGTGCAGCTCTTCCTAGTGTCTTCTTTCTCCCCTGTATGTACCTGTAATTAGGTACCTACATTTCTTCTGCACCACATGTAGGTTCCTCTTTTGTGTCTTTGAGACACACGAGAGGGCAGAAGCAGGGTATAAGAGCATCAATCTTACAAGTGCATTGTAGATCTTTTTCTTATTGCTTTCACGGAGACTTCTGAACATGACTAGAGGTTTGACTGCAGCTTTGGCCTTGACGATTCTTTCTTGGACGTGCTTGTACTCGGTTGAAGTAATCTTTATTCCGAGTAGCTGTACAGTGAGGGACAGCGTTTATTTCCCTCCCTGACATCGTAAAGTAGTCTCCTGCCTATGGCGACTACTTTAAACTTCTCCATGTTCAGGCAGATTTTCCACCTGCCCTCGTTTGTGTTTAGGTTTTCAATTTCTGCTCCTGTCATACGAGCTTGCCATACGCATTCCTCCATGGACAAGTGATTATCTGGGTGAAATCATCAGTGAATTGGATGTTGAGGCAAGTGGGCTTACAGGGGATGGGACATAAGCGGTGTGAATCAAGTAGAGAGTAGACGACAGCCCCCCCCCATCCCTATGGGAGGCCCGCAGTGAGCGGAAACTTTGGTCCGTCCGTGCACCCTAAACTAATATACCCCTCTTTCTCCCTAACATAGTTAAAGAGAGTTCTTTCTAAGTTTTCACTTAGGCCTAGTCGTAAGATCTTGTACTGCAATCTCCGTTGCAAACTTTACCAAACGTTTTTGATACATGCCGACAAACTGAGTCCACGTAACTTCTTTCCCGTTTTGCTTGGGCTAGCTTTTCCGTGATGACATTTATTGCCATCTCCGTACTTCACTTCCTCCTAAACCGGAATTGATATGAGTTGAAGAGAGAGTTCTCCTCCAGGTGATACACCAGTCTTGGGTTAAGGATCTACCCCAAGAGCTTAGCAATTTTATAAGCATCCAGAAAGTATCTCGTGTTCAGGCATGAGTTAAATATCCTTCTCGTACCTTCGATGACATTGGCTGATGCCTTTTCAAAGATTAACTTTGTAAGCCACGGCTTTCCTGGGGCTTTTTGTCGTAATAAGCAGAGCGGGCCGAGTAGTTCTTCTTCAGTAAACTTGGCGTCTCCATCGCGCTGTCTATCTATTGGCAAATATGAGCGTCTTAGAGGTAGATAACCGACGGCCACCACAACGTCTTCATATGTCTTCTTGATTTATATCGCTAGGTAAGACTGATCTAGTCCTGGAATTTTCGCAAACTTATGCCTCTCTTGATTGCAATTGCAACACCATTAAATCTTTCGTTAGAGTTCTTTTTTATTAGTACTTCGTAATTGTATATTTCAATGTAATCTGTCCCCATGTAAACGCCTTGCTCAGAAATGAGGATGTTATTTAGGTCCTGGTTCCTTATGATTTCGCTGTAAAGCCTTTTCTTATTTGTCCAACCGTTTACATTATGGGAGAAGATTTTTAATTTTATAATATATCTTATTTGATTATCCATGATTAGTTTTTATGCAACTGTTTCGGTTTCGATCCACCTTCTCTGGCTGGGGATCATATCCTTCCGCTTCTCTTCTTTTTAAATATCTCATATGCGAGGTTAAAGCAAGGATCCTGTAAGATCTCAATTAAACCTCGTTTTAAAGCCGCTAGCAGATTATCTTCGTTTATTTCGCCTTCATAGTCATATTTGTATTTACCCTTAATGATTCCTGATATCATGGCAGTTGATTTTAAAATCTTCGGTGAACCGTAAATACTAATGCCTAGTTCTTTTGTTGTTTTACAGGTTTGGGGAGAACAGCACTATCATTGGCTCGTTTTCTTCTTTACTTCTCATTTCCGTGGCTGTAGTGGTGACCCCATCTCCAGGCGTGGGGCGTGGTTCTGTTCGAGGGTCATTAGGTACGGACGTTCTTGGTTAATTCAGGCGGGGGTCTCTAGACGTGGAGCGAGATCTTGTCACACTTTCCTTCATAGCTTTAATTTGGGCCTGGAACAGCTCACCCAATGGAGGATTGTCCGGGAACCATATCGATTTGAGTCCGTTGTAAACTAGCATCTTATTAATTTCCGTTGCATATCTTCCTGGTTTAATAATGTTGGCAAAGTGTACATGGAGTATGCGCATCACCAAATCTGGTCGCATTTCCGGGTCTATGTTGAGCAATGTCTTTTCTGGTTATCTGCATTTGCCTCCTGTGCTTATATCGTGTTAGCCTATTTTCCTATCCTCTATTATCCGTTTGTTCTTTTCAACTGTTAAGGTCTTTTTAAGCGGACAGGGTTCGATGCGGTTTGCTGAAATTTATACATTTTCGTTAGTTTTGTTTGCCAATTCAGTTGTTTGAAATGTTACTTTGAGTACATGACTGTATTCCTCTCCTTTCCAATTCTTGAATATATACACTTCGTCAATCTTAACCCAATTTCTCTTGAACTCTATTGCATGTTGCATTTTTTCGGCCGAGTGTGAGCCGACATAAGGCTCAATGCGTGGACAGACGATCGATCTCTGTGCAGCAACTTGAGGAGGCACCTTAGGAACGAGGCCGATTTTTTCAAATTCATTTCTAGATTTTGTGCTCAGAATACTATCTATGTCCTGGCTCGTGTCTAAATGGCTAGGTAGCTATACGCTTGTTACTTCAGTCGGCAAAGGCAACTTCGTAAACTTTCTCCCTCGCCGGTTTTTGACAGCGCTCTTTCACTCTGAGGGGAATGCACTTATCGCCATTAGGGTCGTCCATGACGGCCCGAAGAGGCGGTTTCGGTTACGAACCTATCAGGCCCTTATCGCGGGGCGTTGAACTATTAATATTCCTGAGTTCTCCTTTATCTGCCCTACTTATGATCTTATCTTACATGGTCCACCTACCTGTCCTGACCCCTCCACCCGAAACTGGAGTACTCTTCTTCGCGTCCCCTGCAGGGCTTCCTTCCAGGGTTCGGATATGTTAGAACTAAACGGATTCTAATGACTTTAAGTGGCAGAAAAGTTTTCTTTAACTCGAGATGTGCTGCTGTGTTAAAAAAGAGAAGAAAGAGTTCCAAATCTTGCACTTTGTTTTCCCGCACTTAGGCTCAAGGGCGCGCGTAATTTAGAACTTCTTTGGACTCAGTTATAGGGCTTTGGAGTAAAAAGACTTCTTCAAACACTATCCGTAGTGATCAATCCACTAGCTAACAGTAGCGTGGTTTAATGTGCAGCTGTCCTTTTTTCCCTATGCAGGGACAGGTATCCAACGATGAGAGAAGTCATAACTTCGGGATAGCTCTTCAATTCCAATTTTACATGTTTCTTGTAGCGCTTAATTTCCCCTTAAATATTTCCCGCGCCATGATTGGCCAATTTTTGTAATACTTATGTTCACGTAAAAAACTATATATAGTGCAGCAATTTGTGAATAATTCTAAATTTTGATAGCATACGTTGGTAAATTTTCTTAATAAGATTCGAACCTCAAAACCCATTGAAGCTCAGTGCATCTTTCTTCCTGGAAAAGAAGATTTTGAGACTGATTATCAAGACCTTACTCTACTAAGAATTAACCATCGACATATTCTCTTGCATTTCTATCCCACCTCTCCTTAGGGCGTGTCGGTTAGGGAAGCTGAGCCTCCATAGATACTCTCAAGGACAGGAGCTATAACCGGGCGGCTCACTCGGTGCAGGCCTAAGCTTAGCCCAAGATGGTTTATTACCCGTGTGAGCGGTAGATCCTTTTAAGTGTAGCAAACGCTGTTACAGCTAGGCGTCAGGTAGGTTGGTAGGGTTCCCTAAAACGCTAGCGGAATAAGCCAGACGAATAAGTGTATTTCAGCCGCACCTTCTAACTTTCTGTTTTCTCGCCTTTTCCTTGATTTTTCACATTAGAACACTAAATAAAGAGAAGGAAGACGCTCGATTGGAATAATGGAAGGAAGGAAAAGTGTCTCTTTGCGGACCATAAAAGAAGCAGAAAATCCGGAACGCACTCTTGTATTCAACGTGATATATGGGGAACTAGGAATAGTACTCATCCGACTCCTAAACTAATCAACTAGCTATGTGGCCATTTGTGAAACGGAAAAAGATATGGATAACTTACTCAGGTGAAAAAGCAACATCAAGCATCCAGAAACATGGACTAAAAGCTAAAGTTCCTCCACAAGTGAGGGCCCAAAAGGCCATATACTGTGGGCAGATAATTCCACGCATAGGGGAGCATACGTCAACGGAAATAAAAGAAAAAAGAAGAGATCGAAAAAGACAAGAATGGGCTAAAGTCAAAGAATTTGTGAAATTCAGTAACTAAACTAACAATAACCAGTACCCCTATGTTTTTAAAGTTTTGTTCAGAGAAACAGGCATGGCACGTAAGGCGAAGAAGAACGGCCTATTAGCATTTAACCTAAAGATAACTTACGGCCAAATCAAAAGCGATGAATTCATAAAAGTTCTCACTTTTTCTGCTGCTTTGCTTTAGATCAACATACGTCTAGGGACTGCCCCCTAAAAGAAGAAACAAAATGCTCAGAATGGAATTCATCTTTACACACATGGAAGGATTGTAAAAGCAAAGAAAAGAAGTGCGCCAATTGTTGTTGGAACCAGCGCAAGATGGCGATGGCTTGTCCTATTTCTTTAAGGAAGAGATTATCGAGAAGAAGAAGAGAGAGAGGATAAGGCTTGAGGAGGTGAAGAAAAACCAAACATATGCCAAAGTAGCTAAGGCAACAGCAGAACAAATAGTACTGGCAAAAAATATAATAAAGCTCAAACAGGAAAACTCTTTCAACATACTAGCGTGAATACTACATGCTTACGTAATGAACGTGGCGAGCACTGCGACCTTTTTCAAGGAACTTAAGAAAAGGCTAAGTAATAACTGGTTGGAACCTATGTGGTTTCCGGAGACCCCGCCATCGGCTAACGTATTAAATATCAATACACAACGCCGACACTGGAAACCCAAACACAAGCAGGTAAAAATGAGCCCTTCATCAAATTGACTAGTATCAACCCAGGGTTACAAAGAGATCCTAAACTTAGGAACAAACAAGTACAGAAGTAGGAAGAGGGAATAGAAGTGGAATTACCTGTAGCCAAGGCAGGCTGCTCCGAAGTTCAACAGGAAAGTAAAGCAATAGAAAAAGCAGGAAACGAGGAATCCCATCACCAAACTTAGAAAGAAAATAAGAAAAAAACGCATTAATCTGAATGTATACGCCCCTGAAGATAGACCGATCTCCATAGTAAACAATAAGGAAATCATAATAGGGATTAAAAAATTTCATTTTAAGTATGGATTCGAAGGCCCGTATTCAGATAACGAAGTCTACAAATTAATAATGAGTGGAGGAATAATAATCCCGAAAGAGATATGGTTTAACATAAAGAAAGAAGAATTTAAAAAGAAAAGAAGAGGTCGAACAAAGTCTCCCTGCAGAAGAGAGCATAAGAAAGATGAGAGAAGATCTTCACTGGAACAATAAGATGCAAAATGAAAAGGAAAATATAGCTTAAAATAGTAAGTCACAATGTGTCAGGTTGGGTTGCCTAAAGGCACTCGCATTGTACTTCATACTTTAAACTTGACCCTGAGATCACCCTACTAAATGAAATAAACATCAATCCGGAAATAAACCCCAATAAACTCTTTAATTATACAACAATCCACAAGACAACAGAAGATATAAACTACGACGGTGTAGCGATAGCCGACTGAAATGACATAAAATTTACAAGATGGAAAGAATTAGATGAGGCCTACTTAGCCATCAAAGTAAAGACTAGAACAGGAGCTATAATAATTATAGCAGGGTACTAACCCCCAAGGAGGTGATATGTGCCTATACATAACTTCTTGGAGATATTTGGACAATATGAACAAGTATTATACCTAGGAGACCTGAACGCCCGAAAAAAGTATCAGGGCATACAGCCAATTCCAATAACAGTGGAAGAAATGAAGATCTGCTAATAGCGAGAGGCATAGTTAAGTCCTCGGCATAGCTAAACGATGCAACCCTGGAGGAGATAGATGAGGCACTAAATAACAGGGTAAAAAAGCTGATAGATACAGACAAAAATCATATACCCCACCTGAATAACGTTTAGAACATTGCCACATCATCGGTATGCACCGCAATTAACAGATTTGGAAAATATATATTTATACCTAAAAAAAAAGATACAGGGGACTAGTCCAGAAAGAGGTGCTAAAGAACGCCTCCTCAACATTAGGACGAAAATAAACACAACAATTATGACAGAGAGAAGCATAAGATGGGACCAGATAATAGACGGGATAGACTCCGAACTAAATCATACAAAATTTTAGCAAAAGATCAGCATGGTGAGACGAAATAAAAGCAGATAACAAAATAGCCATCAAATACAAGGGAGTAGATGCACCAGAACCAGGAAAATTTGAGACCGCGTTTAGAGAACACTAGAATAATGTTTTCAACATATCACCTGAAGAAAACGAAGATTTTGACCGTGACCATGAACTTAGAATAGTTGAAGAGATGGGTAGAAACAGAGGAGAAGTAACACACAATCGCTCTGCTTCTGATACAGTAATGATGGAACAAGGAGGAGACCCAATAACACTTGAAGAATTTAAAATTACTCTAGACAAAACCAAGCAAAGAGCTCCTGGAGTCACAGGGATATCTCGCGAAAACCTGGTAAGAGCGCTATATGAATTTCTTGCCAAAATAGTAAAAATTTTCAAGGCGGCATTAAGCGCCGGGTATTTTTCTGACGCCCTGAAAAGAGGGAAAATAGTATTTTTGCCAAAACCAGGCAAGCCCCCTTACCAACCAGGAAACTTCAGGCTGAAAACTCTTGTAGAAACAGTGGCCAAGCTACTTGAAAAAATGATCGCCAGGAGATTGAGCCAACACCTAGAAGACAACGATCTAATTCCTAGCCAACAACACGGGTTCAGGAAATTTAGAAGTACTAATATGGCACTGGCCGTAATGGTAGAAACAATAGCCAAAGCTAAATATGACAGAAAAAACCCAGATCTGGTTTTAAGAGACGTGAAGAAGACTTTTGATAAGGTCTGCAGAATAGGCCTAAAACACAAGGTCAAGAGATTAGGACTTTAACCTATCCTAAAAAAATGCATAAGTGACTACATCACAGACAGCACAGCATTCATCAGCATAGAAGGATATCGAGGACCCGATTTTGAAATCAATCAAGGCGTTTCCCAAGGAGGATGTCTCAGTTCGACGTTATACAACATATACTCGTATATAGGTGACCTACCAAATCCAATCTACGATACCAGCAAATACGTTTAATTCGCAGACGACATCTCGATAATCGTTAATGGACCATACAAGCACCCACCAACGGAAGCCAGAATCACTGCTGCAGAAATCGAGAACATGAATAATTTTAAAAAAAATGGAAGATAAGGACAAACGCAAATAAGTTCACCATTAATCCTATAGGGCGTAGGAAAACATCACGAGTAACGATTAACGAAGTAAGGTACATCTACCAAACGGAAGGCAAGGTCTTAGGACTAAAGATAAGTACAAATGGGTAGCTAAAACACACTACCGAAAGAATCAGACTAGTAAAAGCTAACTTAAAGAAACTTTAGCAGTTAAGAAACCTAAATACAAAAAAATAAAATCAAAGTATACAACCTTCTGTGTAAATCAGTATTATTATATCCCGCAATTCCACTTGACCTTTTAAGTAAAAACAACAAAGAAAAATTACAGAGAGTACGGAACAGCGGCGTATAATTAATTACAAATACAAGAGGGAGAGAGCGCAAAAGGCAGATAGATCTGCACGATGAAATAGAGATGGAGCCAATAAAGGTATCCCTATGTAAAAGAGCGGTCAGAATATGGAACAAATTAGAAATACCTCTGGACGAAGAAGAAAAAAGGAAGATCGAGATCCCACTCGAGCATAGAGCAATCAAAAGAGGCAATTTTAGGAGCGGAAAACTGTTAAATGGAGCTAACCCAGCACAAATATATAGATAGCGTAGGAATCCCTACAGAACGGCAAACAAAGAATAAAAGTCACCAACAACTGCGAAATATTCAAATAGGAAAACAGATAATGTTAGAAGAAAGCGTGAGAGCCCCTACACATTTGAATAAATGATATGATATAAAGGTTGAAGATAAGAACACAAGTGATGGCTGGTCACCCCAACCTGCACTAACTCTTACTCATTCCATTTCACCAATGTACCCTAATGATTACTATCTACTCTACTCTAACTATATACTTTCAACTTCTAACTTTTTCAAGACGTAGACGTAAGACATAAGAATAATTCCATTTCTGAAGATGACCTAACACGGTCGAAAGAGTCTAGGAATAAAGAATGTTATCCGCGGATATTTTTTCTCGCCTCGAAGACCCCGTTCAAACTTGTAATAAATATTAAGAAAATACAAGCTAAAATTAATAACGCTGCCACAGCTGTGGACTTTAATAGTACATATATATATATTATATGTAATATATTCTCTTCACATATTCTTTTTTATTTTCCTTCGAGGCATTGGTCGTTTTTATAGGTTCACTTTTTATAGACTAGACTAAAATTAATAAAAATAAATGAATAAATACATAATTAATTAATGATAATTTGATTATTCATGATTACAGTGGTTCTAGGTTTGGTTCACTGTGGGGAAATCAATATCGCGAGGACAAACATACGCTAGTTTGGTTAAACAGCGTCAACAGTTACGTTCCATATGGTCCGATACTTTATCCCCCTCCCTCCCCTTTGCCCCGCTGTCCCCCAAATCCTCTAGATCGCTTTCAAAGAAGGAGTACCATCAGCAGATTTCGTAGTCCGTTATTATAAACAAAGCAGGGTGGGATAGCCTTTAGAATAAAAATTATGAACGGGCTCACTGTCCCCTCCTTTTGTTTGGGTCTATTTTCGCCAAATAGACAAAATTTTACTTTCTCTGAAGTAAACCAGAAGGGGAAAGGTTCACAACGATGAAAGGTAATGCCATAGGAGAGGGGCTTAGAGGTGGGCCTTCATCTCCCCTCCCTTCCCCATGGGATAATCGACATATATATAGTTCGACCTGCAGAAAAGAGAAATAGAATCGAGGTAGCAATCGAAAGAAGAAGAGCAGTCCCTTAGTAAAACAGGGACTCAAGAAGAAGTGGAACCAAGCGGGAGTTTTTTTCCTGAGGCTGTTCCTGTGGTCACATTGAAGAGTAGAACATCGGTATAGAGAATAACCCCATACCAATCTCGTTCAGAGAAACCCCATATCTCAGTTTTCCAAATAAAAAAGAGATATCCCTCACCATTGAGGAATACCAATTTGAAGTTCCACTCGAGAAAAGATTCACCTCTTGGTCAAGTCTCATTATCGAGAAGCCCGCAAGTGTATACCACGGAGTAGCATAATCGTACATCCACAATCCCCTCGTTTATATCGTCAAGTCAAGAAGCATCACCACACACTCCCCACTTACCTCGGAATCAGCTGTTATTCCAGAATAGCCTCCACCAGCGTAGCCTTCGCTCAGAGAGACGGACAGCTGTGTGTCCGAGTCAGCCTGACGCCACGAATCACCGCATCAAAGAGGTTCTCGTTCAAGATAATCCAATGCCAGATTCCCTCTTAGTTAAAGGTAAAAAGACTCCAACTTATTTATGGTCGTTAATTACCATTCCGTACTAAAGTGAATTTTTGCGCCAACCTTCGCGTTGTACTCATTGGTAGTATTAATTTTTAATTAGATCCTCTTATTATAGCCTTACTATATTTAAAGTTTTAATATTTCATATATTCGTGTAATTAAAAGTATATTTTTGCCCTAGTTTTTTAATTAAATCCTCGAAACGCTGCATATGGCAATAGATATATAATATTACGAATCCTTCCTGGTTAAAGAATCAAAAGTAAAAAAGTAAAGCACTCTTAGAGAAAAGTAGAATGGAGTTATTCATGTACGGAACAAACGTACATACATACTCGACCGTATACCCCGACACTCACCCTTAGACTTCATGATGCTTCATTTATAAATCTTGAGTCACGACCACGACAAGTAGTCTCCTCCTTAGAATACTCTCAGTAGACACAGTTTTTACTTCTTCATTTTAATAATAATAATGATAACTTTAGTGGTAATCAAAACAAATATAATGATAATAATAATACTGTTGGATTAAGTTCCTCTTTATACTTTATCACGCCTTCGTTTTGCAACAAAACCAGATTCGGAGAATTGCGTACCATTGATCTTATCTCATTTAGTCGCGCTTTTATATGACGGAAATGTTAACAATGAGTGGCAATGAACCGTTGAATTAACCCCGTAAATCTGTATCGAATTATTATTATTATAAGTTACAATTACATCGTTAAAAAGGGACGGAAGCTAACATGGCCATCGATACCAGACACTTTTGAAGCGGTTTTCGAGAGAAAGTGTTGAGCGTAAGAGAAGTGAAGTATTGTTGAATGCATATATGTACGTCAGGTTGGCAGAAGAAAAGAGTTCAGAACATTAAATGAGTGGCGTGTACTCTCTTAAACGTCTTTAACCCGGCGCATGAACGCAGATCATCACCTCAGTTGAGTTATATTCGTGGAACGCAATCCATGGCCTCGAAGCAAACACCGCGCCAAAGAATCCGAAAAGTGTTAAAGAAATTTTCTAAAAAAAAAGTATAGCAAAATTGCGGAAATAAAAACTCAAAATGCCTTAGGCAAATGAATAAACCATTAAAACATGATTAAATAATACTCCAATCGCTTTCGAAATTTCCGATAATAAGTCATTGAGGGGAGATAGACGCGTGACCAAAATCTGATCTTATAAATCACTAAGGGAAAAATTAATTATGTCATCGCTAAGAAATTTCAAACGTTAAGAACATTCTAAAGAATTATTCTAAACGATTTAAACCTTTTGAATTATTTAATAATTTTGATCGCATTCTATGATAAAACATTTGAGGACCATTTATTCCATTTTAGTACATAGAAACTTTTACAACATTCCGAAACCCTGAAGAAGCTTGCGTAATATTTTATTACATATTAAAATTTCCATAACTCATAAACACTTTCACAATATTTCATAACATTTGGAAAATTTAGAGAATATTTCATTACTTTCCAGACCATTCGAGATCCTTTTAGAACTTTTCCTAAAATTCAAAAGATTGGAAAACCTATTAAAACCTCTCACAATATTCTATTTCCCAATATGTCAGACCTTTGTAAAAACACTAGTATAGAATCAATGACGACCTTTCGTAACTGTCTTGCACTATTAAAATGTATTAAGAACTTTCATAAACGTTCGAAAACTTTTAAAGTTCATAAATCTTTAAAGAAATTTAATTTTATTTCAAGACATTTTTTAAACATTTTAATACCTGTAAGAACATTTCCGAACATTCAGATACCTATTAGAACAAACTTAATATTCCATAAACTCCTATAACATTCTAGAAGCTTGAAAGTGTTGATAAAAATTGAGAATTTCTAAAACATTTTTGAAACTCCATGAAACCTTTCGACATTATAGAAACTTTCTTAACATTCTAGATTCATTATGAACAGTTTAAGACCTTTTAGAATTTATTCTAGCACTCTGGGGCATTTTTAATCTTTCCTAAATTTCCAAAACTTAGGTAACCTATCATATCATTCTATAAACATTTTTGAACATTTTGAGAACCTTTTATATCAGTTTTGAACCTCTTAAAGTTTGTAACATTCCCTCGAATTTTATTACCATTGGTAATATTCCAAAAATGAAAAAGATTAAATTCCATAATAGTAGCGCACGTAACTCAGCAACCCTGGAACTTTGTCCGAAGGCTGTATTGTAAACTCTGAAAGCACCTTTGTTGATATTACGAGTAATTCAAAGAATAGAATCTACCACTGCTGAGAATATAATTAATCGGGAAAAAGCTATTTAATTAAAAATAGAGATCTAGACTAATTAATTTGTAAATAAATAGAATGACAAAATAAAAACCGATGTATAGTGAGGAAGGGGAGAAATAAGTTTGTATATTGATTATTAAAGGCACTGGAATCAAATCTTATTCCTGAACTCAGTCTATCAGCAGAGGGAATGAATTGCAGCTGATGTTGAAATCATACTTTCTTGGCGTTTGGCAATCTGCAGCCGTAGTGAAACTCCAACTGATAAAGCCCGTTCTCAGAATGCCCCACACCCTTTGGCAATTTCTGAGGCACAAGAGTATAAGTCGGGGACACCTCTTCCCAACACGCATGGGGCCTCATACAGTCTATTCAACCCTTGAACCAGATCAGACTGCAGCTGCAGGACAAATACGCCGAGCAAACTGGTGGTGAACTTGCGATTCCAAGAACAGTTGAAGCTACGACGGCAATCGCAACAATCGCCTGATGCAGATGATAAATTTTCAAGACACTTCAAGAAACACTCGGACAAATAAATACTCGCTATAACTGCCCTTGAGAAGAGTTCTTATAAATTAATAATCCCATGACCTGTAAAGTTATTACAATGATGCTTCTAGTTCAAAATTTGTATTCCTATGATATTTCTAGAGCGAAATAAATAATTCCACGGCTTTAGATGCTTTTGGTAGAAGATTAATAATCTCATGCTAGTTTTAATGAAGAATAAAAATCTCTATGATGTTTTAGTAAAATTTAATAGCACTTGTTGGTGATAGTGTTAAATTAATAATCCTATAGCAGAGATTGGTTAAATTAGTACTCCTATGATAATTCTGTGTCAAAATAGTAAGTCTAAAATGAGTTTAGAGCCAATTTAATAATATGAAGTTTTATTGACGAAATAATAAAGTTATGATATTTTTATGAGAAGGTAATAATCCTATGAATCATTTAATCCCCACTATTTCAGTGCATCACCGTTAGATGATAATTCTCTCTCTCACTGTTCCGAAGGCTCGCCACCGTTCTTGAAGGTCAAGCAAGATATCTCCTCCTTCAAGATTCACCGCCAATTGTGGATCGGCCTCGCCTTTGATACTCCTTGTCTTTGGTCCAAGAACATCCTTGTATAAGATGGTAAGCTGGAGATCGTGATGGCATCGTCTTAGACGGCCTCTATGCTGCAACTCACCGCCTTAAGTATTAAATCGGAGCACGGGGTCAACCTCCTCAAGAAGACGCTTCGGGTAGGCTTGAAGAGCTTATTTCCCCTCTGGCAGCATCCAAAAGGTAGAGATGTCATAATCAGGAATATAAGCCTATTTTGGGCTACTTTAAAAAATATGATAATAAAATAAGAATATTAAACAATAACCAACCAAACGTATTCAAAACGAGGACAAAAACACAGGGAATAAAGGGCATGTGAGGGTGCCCTGGGGAGGCCTGACTCCTTCATGAAGCTGCACTATCATAAATAAAAAAATATATATATATACAAGTAGGTATATTCACCATGATTTCTTTTACAAAGCTTGAGTTTAATTTTAATTAAGAAGGACAAAACGAGATAGTTGGTTCCATCTTTAATCTCGACGTTTCAGGATAGTGCAGAACCCATTTTCATGAGCTATAGACAATTTTGTAATCTGAAATCAAAATTTATACTACCGCACAGGTTCAATAATGTAATGCTATAAAATTAATCTCGCCAGAGGTTTACCTGTGTAATAAAGGATGTCCCATAAAGACGGAGCAAAGTTAGCAGTAAATAAAAGTGTTATTGGTGAAAATTTATTGATTTCACTATTGGAACATATTATTTGAGTCATGGCAAATATGTGTGAAAAATAATATCGCCTAAATGTCCGCCAAGGCTTCGGCAGCACACCCACACTCGATGGTCAAAATTTCTGATGACGTCTCTGCATAATTGTTGCTCATCGATCTCACTAATATGCCTTATCATCTCATCTTTCAGCTGTTGAATTGTTGTTGGCTTGTTGGCATAGACCATACTTTTGAGATGTCCTCAAAGGAAGAAATCTAAGGCGTCAAGTCACACCATCGTGGTGGCCAATTGACCTCGCTCTTTCGAGAGATGATGCGACTTGGGAACTTCTCATTCAATAAAGCCATTGTTGCATTGGCTGTGTGGCATGTGGCGCCGTCCTGTTGAAACCACAAATCTTCGACATCCATAGAATTCAATTTAGGCCATAAAAAGTTGGTTATCATGGCACGGTATCGCTCGCCTGTCACCGTAACAGAATTCTAGGTATCATTTTTTCAGAAACGGCCCAATTATTCCGCTAGCAAAAAATGCAAACCAAAACAGTGACCTTTTGTGGATGCAGTTGGTTATCATGGCACGGTATCGCTCGCCTGTCACCGTAACAGAATTCTAGGTATCATTTTTTCAGAAACGGCCCAATTATTCCGCTAGCAAAAAATGCAAACCAAAACAGTGACCTTTTGTGGATGCAGTGGCTTTTCAACAATCTTCCTTGGATTTTCATCAGCCCAAATGAAACAATTCTGCTTATTAACGAATCCACCAAGATAAAAATGTAATCTCAGGTGGGCGATTATGTTGATAAAAAAAATCGTGAAGTGCCCGAAATGCGTTTCTGTTTGAACGTCCATATTCGTAATAGGCTTCGATAACTTTAACACGTCGTTCGATTGTTAATCTTTCCAAGGTTGAAATTTTCAAAGACTGAAGTTGTTAAATATGAAAGAAAAAGAAAAAATCATTAGACGCTTAAACTTAACTCACATTTAAAATCAGTCCAAGTTATTGGAACACCCTTTAGAAAAAAATTTCGTCAACAAACTTAAAGTTCTACTTTTCCTGGTCGTGTCATCAAGACGTCTTTTCCAGTGTGTGTAGGTGTGCGAAATGGAAGGGGAAAGAATAGAGATCTTTGGTCTCCTCTGCGCGAGCCACAACAAGATTACAGTCCACATATTTATATCTTAAAACAATAAAAACGTGTCTAACTGCATCAAAACTATCAGTGTGTCGTTTGTTTATAGGGTCGTTCGATTTAGTATAACAGGACCTTTGCAATACCCAGTATATATATATATATATAAATATATATATATATATATATATATATATATATATATATATATATATATATAATGCAATGTCGCAGCTAAAAAATGTGGTTAAAATTTATAATGGCTTGCCTCCATGACACTGCATCCGGCACACTTGGGTGAGCCTCTTCATCCACGCTCTTCGGCCAGCCATGTACGATGCAGCATCGAAGAGTCAAATCATGTCTATTTTAACAGCATATCCTAGCTAAATCTTTCTAGTTTACTTTAAATAACCTAATATTTACCAAATTATGCCTCAGTTTGCACACACAGGAGGTTAGAGAAAGTGGACCTAAAACTGCCGTGGCGGAGGGATTTCACAAACACGGAAAACATTCAACAAAAAAATTGGGATGACAGTCTCGAAACAGATTCTGTTGAACAAAGCTACTCTAAAAGCCAAGGCTCGCTCATTTACCGTGGAAGCATAGAGATTTCATCCAAACGAGGAGGGGTCTCTGTGCAAGTAGTTAGAGCGGAACTCAATTCGTTCAACAAAAACAGATATTTCAATTGCTCTCCCCCTCTAGAGTTAAAGTCTAGTCGCTGACCTAAATTGACCAATCATTATGCATGAAATTTTACCATACCAGCATCCCCGCTGGAAAATGTGGATAACGTAGTCGCGGTAGATTTCGCCACGTATGCTAAGTCCAAGAAGGTCGTCCTTTCTTCCTGTAACTTAGTAAAGTGTTTGTTGAGAACTTAATTCGAATCCTATAGATCCACTTCCACACTTTTGCAAGAGTGCCGTCTCAATTATTGCATACACGAGACAAGGCACGAAAAGTGGCGGACTTGCTTTAAATCATTAGAACTGCGACTATACAGCTAATGATCATATCGCGTCTATATTAAGCCCGTCTCACACAGATTGAAGTATATTTTCCTCCAAGTAATCTTGAAAAATCTGTCTTGAACCAAATTTGAGGAAGAAATCCTTACAGGATAGGTTGTATGTCGCTCTTAGAGAGAAGATCGACGGCCATTCGGCGCTAAACACACCTTGCAGGATGTCGCGTAGTTGGTTTTACCGGAAAAAAATTGGTTCGGTACGCGATCTTTCTTTGTCCTACCTCAAGTCATAGGGTGAGCATGGTGCTTTTTGGTACGGAATCCTCTCGTTTAATGAAGAAGTTGGAGGCTTCCGCCAGGGGATGTGGTGTTCAGCTTAGAGCCAGGGCGATCTAGCTGGGGCTATATTATTCATACCTTCATTCATGGGTGTATGCTTAGAAATACCCATAGGTTGGATAACTCCCATCTTCATTTGCTTTTCCTCGTCTAAGACTAGCGAATGGATAAAGCAAGGTAGGTAACGTGAATTTTCACCGAAAGTTCGAGGAAAATTTGGATAAAGGACAGAGTAATTCAAGGAAAAATAGCAGACAGGTCAGTTTAAGGTCACAAGAAAGTCAAAGGAAGATGAGAGAAATGTAAGGGCATAGAAAAGCTAAGAGAAGTTCAGAGCAAATCAATTGGAAGTGACTTGCTTTGATTCTCCGGAAGAGCAGGGGAAAGTCACACCAAGTTCTATAAAAATGCAAGAGAAGGTGCGGGCCAGATTAAAAGAATGCAACAGAAGATCGTAGCAAAATCAAGGAAACTCCAAAAGAAAGTTACTGAAAGACCAGGCAATGACTTTGAGGTATATCATCGCCATTTGAAAGAGTTCAGATTCACAAAGTTCATTGCTGACAGAATTTATTGATGAAACTTTCCTTTAATAAATCAAAATTAATTTCCTGCCAATTCACTTAATCGTTGTACCTTTATCCTTAGTGAATTATTATTTTAATGTTAGGAACACCCTAGAGATGATTATAATGATAATCCTGCCTATGGACATTCTGATCAGTAAATAATTCTTCACATTAATTAGTTCAAGCATTTGAAAAATAAATATACCCGAATATTAAAACTATGATAAATAAACTATGGACGATTATAGTGCAATTTAAGATTGACATCATCACTTCAAAATTCACATTCATTTTTTTTTAATAACCCCTCCCTAAAATCTATAACTTTATCTGGGGGTAAGATACGTCAATGGCTAAACAACTTCCCCTCCGCCATAATGGTATAAATATTTAAGAAGAATAATTTTTGCGCCTACTTACTATTTAAAATAAAGAGTTTCTCTTTGTCTCAGTCTATTATTTTTAGATTGAATTGAAGATTCATTAAAGAATCCATTTATTACTGTGCTATTTTTCTTGAATATTAAGTGAAGGTTATTAAGGGTTTTTCTTTCATCTCTCTCCCGACCTCAGGGAAATAATTAAATTTTAATTAGTAATTAATCATTGTCACGCCCTAGTCACAGTTTCAGGATTAATATCCGTGTTGCGAGTGATTTCCATTCTCATGAAATTATACCGTTTCAGAGTAATGCTAGTTTTAATGATATTATACCGGTTTTATAATAATGCTGGTTTACATAAAATAATACCATTTTTTATAATTACGGGTGTTGCTACGATACAGGTGAGGTGATTAATAAGTTATAAGGAGCCAAATTTCATTTTTAAAGAATTTGTTGCCCAGTTGACCATGGAAACGATCCTGTGGCGTTATTCCGGACACAACCAAGCGGATGCAATTTATGCTGGGATTTTGGAGGTTGAATGGATAAGGGGGATAACCAGGGATAGACTCTGGTGGCTCTTGTCATCTATAAGATTATCTTACGTTACATAATGTTATGAAGAAACACCCACATCTCTCTACTTCAATGGACTTTCCCATGTTGCCATTGAGTAAAAGCAGACTTAGGAGTGTAGCAGAATGAGGTCAAATGGTGGCCACGTGCGCTTGTGTACCCACGTGGATCATGAGATCACCGCATAGAGCTGTGAAAGCATGGCTGAACCTGGGCAAGGAGGCGGCCGACGCCGTTATCACTCGTCCCAGCTGTATTTGCCTAGGCACCGAGGTCAGCGTCCCCCACAGCAACCTGTCTGCTAGCACTCTGGCTTTCCGCTCAAAGATTTAAATCCGTTGGACATTCCAACCAACGTTATCACGATTCCCCCCTTTCCCCGAAAGAGTCGCCGACTTTTCCCAAAATTTGTGCACGCGTTTGGAGCCACCTCACCAGGCGCCTATATAACGCTTCGACTGAATTTAGAGAGCAGCACTGTCAGACTTCCACCTACTCCGGCGAATGAGCTAAAGGACGCTCGCCTTCTCCAACCCGCTATGATTTAGATTCGAGTAAAGGCTAAATCGATCCGTGAACTCTGCCTTAGTCAATCGGCAAGCTTTGACATCAGTGAACTCTGCCATAGTCAATCGGCAAGGACTTGACAAGAATTCCCAACTCCAAAGGCGCCACTGCTCCCTCCTCGCATTCATTGTACCCCAACTGGCCTTTTTTCGGCAATGAGTACGTAAGTTAATCGTAATCGTTGCCGCCTGCAGATTGATCTTTAATCTGGCTTACCCAATTGCTCCATTATTTGTGTGAACGCCTAAGTTCAAAATCACCAAATTGAATCTGAAGTCTTTAATCCCTTAATTAACCTATCTGTATCGCGTGTAGACCTTTAACCCCCGACTGGGCTACCATTCCCTTTAAACCCAATTTTTGTGTAAATATAAATATTATTTTGTTGTTAGTTAAGATATATTTTCGTCATTGTCTTTCTTTTGCAACCCTGGCGCGTACCAGCTACCTGTTAATCTTTGGCCAACTTGCAATCTGATATATTTGTTTAAAAGGACTCCGCAAAGGTAATAATAAACCATCCCCACTGGACTCAGAACAATTTCCCGTTTCACTGTCGGTCTTCAACCAACTTTGGCCCCAAGCCCCAAAGTACCTACCTATATATATAGAGAGAGAGAGAGAGTCTAGCCATTCCACGACAAGAAGGGTTGCGCAACTTCTTTACTACACTAAGCAGTAACCTTTTACTTTCTCTGAGACATTGCCGCTATCAGACATTTTCACATCCAATTCTTTCACTATTTATTGAAGCATTATTGATATTTTTTATTTGAAAAAAAAACGATCCAACAATGAGCCATAGAGCTGGAAAGACTAATTCCAAGCTTTTTTTCTCCCAGGTACTCAACACCCTGTCGTTTTTGCTATGGGTGGAGGCCCCGACGCGTGTGAGCGTGTGGGAGCAAGTGGGCATCCAAGTGACCCTTATCAACCGGTTGGATATGGAGCTGCCCGCGAAGTTCGTTCTCGAGAACGACTCCAACTACCAATTCGTCAGTTTGGTGCAATTAGAAATTAGACACAAAAATAAACAACTTGTGTGTTGACGAGCATCAACGCAAAGTAATCTTCTCTAAATAGAGCCAACATTGTGTCAGCGGTGCATTACTTCGGCTGAATATATGGCTCAAGATAAGGTTCGAAATATGGTTCATTTTGAGGTTCAAAATATGGATCATAAGGTTCAAATAAGGCTTATTTGTGGTTGATTAAAAGGTATAGACTAACAATAGAGTATAAAATGGTTCAGCAGAAGGTTCATAATTTAGTTCATATGAAAAAGATGAAAATCGGGTTAGAATAAAGTTCATAAATAGTTGATAACAATTTCCGGAAGGGATTCATCGGAGAGTTAATCAATGCGCTTATATGAACCCTGCTGAACCTAGGTTTAGCCTGGTTCCTCGGATCAATTATAAGATTTTCAAACCGAGCATTGCTATCCCGGCCACCATTGTAACGGGACTTAGCCCCACCGTCTGGCCCCAGCTTAGCCTCCTTTCCTTCTTTCTGACACCTTGTCTTCTTACCCTGCTTCATCACTTTCCCTGATTCCGTCCTTTTGTAGGTTTTTCACAATGCTGTTTGGAGCCAGAGTCCTAGAAAAATCACCAGGGGGCTGGACATCAATATCCCTTTCCCAATTAAGAGGATTCACCTGCGGCCCTAAAGGATCCATCTGTGGGCTGATTAAATCATTTCATTTCCCTGGTCGTTGCCCTTCTGTTGCTGTTGTCCGTCCTGGTTTCCGTAGTTATTCTGCTGGTTGTTGTCTTGTTCCTTCTGTTGTTGATCATCATCTCGGGCATTCCCTCTAATGATTTAAGGTGGCCCGCTCATAATCTTCATTAGAACATCACCGTGTTCCGAGGGATAGCATGCAGGGTCGCTCTGCTGTTGAGCCTTGACTCTAATAATGCAATTGAACTTTGGGCTCCAATAAATCTCTAAGAGTGACTAATTATACTTGGCAGAATTAATTCAACTATCTAGAAGGTTCTGTCTATCAAACTGGGCGAAAAAAAATTACTACTGTACAGATGCAATTAAAATACTGGACATGAAAGATAAATAAAAAATAAATAATGGACATGCAAGATAAATCAAGGTATACACACTCGGCCGCACACGATTGACAACACTTCCGAGTGGATCAGCCACCCCAAAGATTGGGCTGTTTGAGAGGAGCATAAGGCAGGTGGGGCTTGCAAGGGTTGGGCTTGCACTTAAGGCCGCTTAGTACTCGGCCTGTTTGACGTTCTGACGAAAAATACCACCGGTATTCCAGGTAACCACAGTCAGCCTCGAAAGTAGAAATCGAGGGAGTATTTGCCGGGTAGAAAGCTAAGGTTAAGAGATTTTTCCTCGTTTAATTCTTCTTTTTCTCTTTTCTTGTCCTCGGGCTCTTGGGGTATAGGAGGCCAATATAAAGAAGCTTATGCGACGTCTCCTCTTAGCAGAATACTAATTCACCTCGGCCAATGCTAATTATACGGAGTCGCGGAAGTGAAAGTTACAGAGGCACCGGAAGGGGGATTTTGCTTTATCTATATAGAGGGGCGCCGGAAGTGAATTTAAAACTTTACGCCATTTCGTAAAACCTCCCGTTCTTACGATTACGCTCGCTATAGGCCCTGTTATCAAATGGAAATGACCTTAAAAGAGGCCATTCGCGAGGTTTTTTCCGCCCTACGCGTTTCTATCTCGGACAGAAGACGCATCGATTGAAGACAGCCAGAAGACAACACAACTTGCAGCTGTGAATTTTGGGCATAAAGGCAAATAGGCTTTAGCTTTATTTCAAGGTAGAAAATTGTTTCTATAATTTTTCTGTCCCCTTTCAAATTGCTCAGTGGAGTAATATATTCTTAACTTGCATTCGATGTCTATATCGAGGTTTGTAGAGAGGGTTCAATAGGAGAGCACCGCTGAACATCACATATATCCACACGACACGCAACCTTGCAGATGCCGCCTCTCGAAGCTTCACAAAATGAATATGGCATGGCCCGCGCCGTTTCGACCGTTAAACGGTCGTGGGGTATACAAGCGCGCGTCCCACAGAGGCGGCAGTTTTAGCAGCGTGTCACCGATTGTTCTACTCTCCGCATCGCCCTCCCTTTCCCACCCTGTTTTTCCATTCATTTTGTGGTTTTTCTCATTTTTTCATAAAAATATTTGTATTAAAAATTTCATACTTTGTAAAAACCTTTTGGTACTTTGTATTTTTGAAAAAAAATAAAGAAAGGGTTCCTCTCTCCAGTTGGGGGAGGGGAACCCTTCCTTTATAACCGAGGTCAGAACATCTAACCTGATCTAGGACATCTTCGTAGTATTTTGAATTGTGTTAATTTATGGCCTTGGATCTCTTTTTAAAGGTATCTTGCAGTCCGCACACGTGCCGTGTTGTGTTTGTAGGCCATTATGTTCCGCACTGGCCTTGGAGATGTATCCCTATAAAGTGTTCTGAGCTAGCACCTTAGTGCTGCCCCCACGCTGTATATGATTGACTAGTAATATGAGGTTATTTCCATGCCCTAACAATCAAAAGTGACAATTCTACTGTCCTTACTGGAAAATTTATGAGCCCGGCTACTGGGGATGGGGGGATGAAGATGGCGTAGCAGCGAAAATTGGCAAAAGCAGGGTCGCCAGTGTTGACATGCCCACTCTCTGGTCAGTAGTAGTTGTAATGCGCACGTACGGAAGGTAGGTAAGCAGGCAGTCTTTGTAACAGAGGTTCGCATGTTAGCCTGAGGACTGCCCGGCATTATAAGGCACGAAGCAAGGTGCCTCGAAGCTTGAAAGCTTTTCGTATAAAAGTACGGAAGAAATAGTGTTGCCTTGAGATACCACAACACCTGGAGTGTGTGTTTGCTATTCTGCGATGAAGACTAAGAAGCGATGGTAGAGGGCAAAAGACAGGTGTCTGGAAGCTTACAGTACTGGGTCTAATTGATGCCTCTCTCTTCTGCCCTTTCACCCTAGAAGTCGGCACTTTTATACAAATTTTAGAGATAGGAGTTTCTTTGATATACTGACCTCTGAAGGGGAAGATAATACTCATCTCTATTCATTTAGTATTACGGAGGCAGGAGCTGTGGCTATCTCTTACATTAATTGAGCACTTTATTAGAACCTATTATAAATCCTTAATCTTAATGTGCTACCTCTACAAACGTTAGCAATACTTGTTCTTTCTAGCCTATCATTAATAGAAGCTGGCAGGGAAACGTATGACGTCAAACAGCAAAGCATTTTGATTATATATCAAATTCCTAAGCATTTTGTTCAGAAATATTTAAGATAAGGGAAGTTTGTGGCAATGTCTTGGTTTTGTTGTTTACATGGAACGTTTTCTGCCTTGATATCATTGAAATTTGGAAACAAACGAAATATAAAATTCTCTGGACAGAGGAGATTGTTGGATCAACCTATCTATCTCCATAATTATAAGCAAATGTATGTTTATCTAAGTATGACAGTGATAGGCAAGTTTTCAGTTTTATTTACTATGCCATAGTTACCTTATCTTATTGTTAAGGCACTTAACATATATATATATATATATATATATATATATATATATATATATATATATATATATATATATATATATATATATATATATATATATATATATATATATATATATATATATATATATATATGTATATATATATATATATATATATATATATATATATATATATATATATATATATATATATATATATATATATATATATATATATATATATATATATATATATATATATATATAATATATATATAATAATATATATATAATATATATATATAATATATATATATAATATATATATATAATATATATATATAATATATATATATATATATATATATATATATATATATATATATATATATATATATATATATATATATATATATATATATATATATATATATATATGAATCCATTAGGCCACATTGAAAGAAAAAACTGAATAATTTTTCCTTGAAGTAATATTTTTATTACCTATTTTCGAAAAATCCGTGCAGGGAACGATTCGAACCAGGCACACTGGTAGCGTAGTGTACTAACGGCATACTTTTAACTGTGATCAAAGCGGTTCGCGCTGCCTCAGTGTGCCTTGTTCGAATCGCTTCCCTGCACGGATTTTTTGAAAAAAGGTAATAAAAATATTACTGCAAGGAAAAATTTTTCCGTTTTCTCTTTCAAGGTGGTTTAATGGATTCATTTCCATCATTCTCTCGTGCTACTTTGAGATATATATATACATATATATGTATATATATATATATATATATATGTATATATATATATATATATATATATATATATATATATATATATATATATATTATTAGTGATAGTTAATTTTTTGAATAGAAGATATGAATTGGTTTTCTAACCCATTCGTCCAATTAGCATTACGAATTTTCTATGTGAGACGCTTGCTATAATTCGAATTTCTTCAATAAATGATTCGACGTTTCAAGACCAAAGGTACATTTTGGGCGCAGCCCCCTCCTCCATACGAGTTTTCAGTGGTGCAAAAACAATATCAACCTTGTGAATTCGCTTTGAGAATAAAATCCAGTGAACTCCGACCTTAGAAAGGATTTATGAAATGATAGCGGATCAACAGCAGATCGTGGATTGATTCAGCTGATTTCCATGAATAGATTTATCAATGTCTGGTGATAAAACCTTATCCCCTTTGAGGAAATTGCGTCCCTAAAAAGCAGAGCTCTCCCACGAATAGCTCTATGCATTTACCTGACATGAGAGCAACTGTATATGACCACCCAATCACTGAATTTCATGGCTGATGTTTGCGCTGAAAATGACTTGACTAAAAACCCCGGGAGAAGTCTCGGAAAGAGAGTGAAAGGGAATCGCCTTCTTTCGGGCCCAAACATTTAAAAATGCATTTTCAAGAGTTTTTCCTTTGGATTTTGCTCCCTCAAAATAAAAATTGCCCCTAAATTACATTTAAAAGGAAGTCACTAGCAGCCAGTTCTGGACTGTAGGGGGGCTGGTTGAGCTCCTTGAATCCGTACTCGAGCAGGGCAGCTTGTGCAACTCTGGTCTTGTGGACAGGGGCATTGTCGTGGAAGAGCAGGACACCGCATGTCAACTTGCCGTGCCGCCTCTGATGGATGCACTTTTTCAACTCAGCTAGTTCATAGGCGTAATATTGGCCTGTGATGGTCCTTCCACGAGGCCGATAGTCCACCATCAACACTCCCTCAGAATCCCAGAAGATGGTGGCCATGATCTTTCCAGCTGAGGGTTGGGTCCGGAATTTGATGGGGGTCGGAGAGCCCCTGTGCTTCAAGGCCATGCTTTCGAGCTTGGTCTCGGGATCCCAGTGATGGACCCAAGTTTAATCACCTGTCACTATGCGTGACTCGAAACTCACCGGGTCTTGGTTGTACAAGAGCAGCAGCTCCTCCAAAATTTGACGACTTTGAAGTCGATCATGGGCCGTGAGGTTGCTAGGGACCCAACGGGCAGAGACCTTGGCCATGGCCAAATTGTCGTGGATGATGTTGATGATACTTCTATGTGATATTCCAAGTTCTCGCTCGATTTCTTCGACCTTCACCCGTTGATTTTCAAGGATCATCCTCTCCACACGGGCCACATTGTTCTCGTTAGTCACGTCTGACGGGCGTCCTGGGTGGGGGTCATCTTCAAGAGACTCACGGCCATGGGGGAACTCCCTATTCCAGTGAGCAATGGTTGCATAGGAAGGGGCGGTGTCGGTGTACACTGCAACCATGTGTTAATGGATCTCTTTTGCATTCTTGCCTTCCTTGCTCAAAAATTTGATCACTGCGCGGTGCCCAACCTTCTCCATTGTTAAAAGATTTGGGACTGACGATCTGCGATCAGCTACTACTTCTTAAATAGACGAGGCAGGAGCGTGCGGCTGCAGGTCCTGACTTGTCATAAATTGTCTTAACACCCCCACAAACAGCCATCCCCCTTCCTCTATTTTGCCCTTCCGATTCGCAAAACTTATTGACCACCCGTCGTATTACTTGAGTTATCTTGGTGTTTAGAAATAAATAAAATTAAATATTAATTAGAATTTGAGGAGGGACGTGGAAAAAAGAAAAAAAAATCACTCATTAAGTAGTGATGATGAGTGGCCGATGGTTCCTATTTTATATCTATTTAAATGTGCGCAAGTTTATAATGCGTGTTAAGATAAAATGTATGCAATGGAAAGTTTCGTGTACAAGATTGCTAGTACAAAGAATCTCCCTTTTTGTGTGAATCAAATTAATAAGACCAACTTGATTGAAATATATTAGGGACCGAAATTCACATTCACAGTCATTCTCTCCCAAAAGTTGACCTTCTTAAAGATAACCTATGGAGTTGAGCATAAAGATCTCTGAAGGATAAAAAGATAAAACGATGATTAAGCTGAAGGTTCATTAAAAGTCTGCTAATTTAGGAGCCAAAAACCCGTCTAAGAACAGAAGTATCAATAAAAATTGATACCGAAATATCCGCTAAGACAACTACTACGAAATGTCTCTAATATCATTTTGGTGATGATCCAGTCTCTTTCACCAAAGGAGCAAGCTAGCGTCGATCAAAAAGAGCTAGCTAGCATCCTTAAACAAGAGCCAGCTTGCATCGATCAAAAAGTGCCAGATGGCATCGTTTAAAAAGAACAACTTGCAGCATTCATCAAAAAGAGCCAGCTGGCATCGATTAAAAACAAGCTATCTTGCACCGATCAAAAGAGGTGAGCTGGTCTCTTTCAACAAAGGCTAGCTTGCATCTATCATAAAGAGAAGGTTGGCATCGATAAATAGGATACAGATGGCATTGATCATAAAGAGCCAGATGTCATCCGTCATATAGAGAAAGCTGGCATCGATAAAAATTGCCAACAAGCATCAGTCAGAAACAACCAGCTGGAATTTATTAACAAGAGCCAGTTGGATCAATGATTAAGAGCCATCTGACATGGATTATAAAACATCTTACATCGATCAAAAGGTGTTCAAAAAAGCCAGCTGGCATCTTTTAAAAAATCCAAATGACATCAAGCACATGTAGCCACTACTCCCTACATATGTGTCGATGGTCCGGAATTCCAAAGTTGTTAAATATAATTTAGTATTTTGAGTGTTGGTTACTTGGTCAGACACCTGAGAGGGCGTGCCTTCTTGTTCTCCTTTGTCACTATTTTTGGTGGGGTGTTACTCGTAGATTGTTGTTTCTTCTGTTTTTCGTTTGCGTTCTTTTTCTAAATTTCCGAAAATATGTTTTTTGTGATTTGCGCTTTCGTACCGTTGTTGGGGGCCGACAAAAGAGGGCCTAAACAAAACACTACAAAACACAATAGTTTTTAAACCGATCGTGAACCTGCGGTTGATCCTCAATGAGACGACTCAGAAGCGCCCAAATTGCGAGCAACCCGCAACCGGCATGTAACCAGGAATTGCAAGTCGTCCTCGACCAGGATCAGCTACGGAATTTGATCTCTAGCTGGAGATCGTTGACGAAGTCGTCTTTTTATGAAATAGAGGGGGGAGAGACATAAAACCAAAGAACATATGGATGTTGTAGCTAAATAATCTGACGCAATAAAGCATAGAAACCATAAAATTGCATGTATCACCCCTATTGCTCACAGCTGTTCATATATCCGTGAAAACAGATGTTTCTCTTAAAAGAAGAGATCAGGTGCGGAAATTTCCCTCTTGTTTGAGAGTTTAGACTACAGTTAAATTGATTTATGTACAAGTGCGGATTTATTAAGTTTGAGCCTAATAAAAAAAAGAGATGCTGCACATAATAATTTAATCATAAAAAATACTTTACTTCCGAGAAGGATTACATTTTCGGTACCGTAATTACTTATACATTTTATTTTGTTTTTAGAAGAATTTCTCTTTTCCCAATTCTCGTTCATCATACAAGTTTTGGGGTCTTTTTGGATAGTCTCAATATCCTACATCTCAACTTATACACCGCATAAATTTATACGACCGCGTTTAAACATACCAGTGAATCTGAACGCTTTAATTACGCCAACTCCCCAATTTCTTTACTCCAAAAAGAGAAGTGATTAAAATAATGCATTTTTATCAAATTAATTTAAACTCGTAATATTTTATAGAGACGCATGTGAAGGCTTCCATTCTCTAGTCACTGAACTTTCACAATCTTTTTAAAGATTGAATATAAATTTTATAACTCAACCCCGCCTTTAAAATATACATTTGAAAATTTCCCTATGATGATGCTCACGTTGGATTTTATCTAAACAATATCTTCAAACTTTACCCGTTTAAAAACGAAAAAAATGATTAGTTATCAAATAGGATTAACCCTTTATTTGTCCTTTGGAGATGCAATAATTGTTAATTTCGGCACATATTAATTCAGGTGTCCAAAAAGGTGCATTTAGGCGTAGAGGAAAGCGATGAAAATTATTAGTATGTCAAAAACTCTTTAAACTTCTTCACAGCGCTCATAGACCCAATATAATTAATATTATTTATTTAATATTTATTTATTCTGTTTACGAGCTTCCCCCTTTCTGCTATTAGTTTGGAGGAAAGTCGTTGGGATTCAGTCTGTGGATGACAGTGGCTCAATTCGAGCACGTTGGAGGAGGTTGTTGCATTACTCAGGAATTTAGAGCGAAGTATATCACTTAGCATTTATTTGTTTTATATTTATTTTATGGTAATATTTAATAAGACAGGCACACGCCGTTTAGTCTACTATATGATGCCAGACTTCTTATCGTTCTAATAGTGTTGTAGGACTAATATTTTGAAGGCGGAGTGGGTCTATCACCACTAATAAAGTCAAGAAAGGTCATTATTTCATCTTGATTCTGCAACACAAGAATCCGTCAACAACGACATCTTTAAATATCTTGAGACAGCTATAAAGGCATACGAAAGATACCGGAATCGTTTTTTTTTGTGTGTGAAAACCTCAAAAAACGCTTAACCCCAGTTTTTTTCAAAATTAACGACCATTTTTGCCAAAATATTTACTTTCTCTCTATTCTATAACCTATCTGAATTATCTTTTGCTAATATTATTCGACCCCAAAATGACTATTTCCAGAATTAGTAGCTCTTAAATGTAGTTTTATCTGAGCCAAGATGTTGAAGCTTGAGAGAAAAAGGTTATTGAAACATGTTTAGTTTAGATAATCTACAGATTAACGCCAAAAAATCGTATTACTTCAATTGTAGGGTAGGGCCTTTTAATAAAAATTTTCATAGTAACGCGATTCGAAATGACATGAAGAAGGAACTAAAATTCTATGTTTTGCGAGGAAAAGTCAATTAAACATTTTCGGCTGTTAGCGATTTTTTACCGTTAATCTGAAGAATTACCAAAATTAAACATGTTGACATATTTTAATATCACAAACATTCTACCTCTATCCTCGGAAAATAAAAATGACTAATATTAACATAGGAAACTGAGGCACTCTCATGACAATTAAAGATGGCTTCATTGAAGGATTGTTGCGTTGCAGAATTGGGGTTAAAATATTGACTTTTCTTGAATTTATTTATAGGTAAGACCTCATCTCCGCCATCAAAATATTGCTCTTAGGACACTTTTGAAACGATATAAAGAAGTATCTCACGATTTAGTAGAGTAAAACGCGCGCGCCCATCTTATTCAAAACTACCGTTATTACTATTATTTCTACACTGAGTATTGTTGCCTTTGTCGTGAAATGGAGAGTGGAGGATTAATCAGGAGGGTTGCATGACTCTCCTTTCACTAGCGTTGGCAAACTCTATTTATCTATTTACCTTTCACAGAATTTTAATTCCCTTAACCTTAAGATTTTCTGTAGTTTATGCTTTCGTTAGTGTGCACTTTATTTTTTTAAAATAGAAAAACGGAGGATTTTGCCTCTAAATGTATTGGAAAGAAAGTGTTAAGCTTAGGTGAAGTGACAATAAGTTAAAGGAACAATGCCGAGTAATTCAAAGAATATACTACTTGACGCCTTATGGAAAGGGGCGCAACACTGCTTGAAGAAACATAGCCAGATCCATGATCACAAATTGGACATACTTTTAACGGAGTACTCTCTCATGGAGGTATATCGCCCTGGATGACACACAACTCTCCCCCATATTCCTTCGTTGATCTGTGAAATAGGCGAATTGGGAGAGAATAAATGAATAGGCACAATTTAAATGGTGACTTTCCGCAGAGAAAAAGAAAACTTGAACGCCCTTAAAAGAATTACTATCCCCTTAAAGTCTTTCCCCAGTGGGTTTAAATGCCCTCGTTGGTCAAACTAATAGCTCATTCAGAATTTTAGTCAAATAAATTGGGGGAAATTGTAAAAGTTTTGCGAGAAGCAAATATTGAATGATCCTAAAAAGCCGAGCTTCAATCGATGCAAGGCGAGCGAGGTCTTACGGACAGTGATGATAGCAGAATGAAAATGAAAACAATTTAACTGATAAAGAGAAATAAAACTATATAATTAGAAGTCACATAACAATGTTTTCCATTTAGCTTCTTCTTCAGTTATTTCTTGTATATTTTAGGGGCATTTTCAAATTATTCGTACCCAAAAAGGTTCACTCAGACTTCTAGATATATTTTCCTTCGTCAGAAAGTTTAATTAACAAAACTAAAACCTTTTTCAAATATTTTATTAAGTAATTTTTTATCCTCTTGGTTTGAGTAAAAAATTTAAAGCAAATTTTTCTTTATTTTTCTTATCACCGAAACCTTTAGCGAAAGTTATAACAGGGACTTTATTGGAAAGTTTAACTTAGGCTATAAAAGTTTTAATAGGCATAGGTCATGGGGAGGGGGAGAAGGAGTTATTTTTTAAATAAAAAATGAACTATCTGATATAATGAAGGATATAATTATTGATATTTCGTGTGAGGTATTAGCTATCTAGTTGTAAAAAATAATAATAATAAAGTAAATTTGGTCGTGGTCAATGCACCACCATGGTAAATTGAATAGTACGATATTATTCGATTTGAAGCGCTCTTGGATTAAATTAGGCAAAGAGCAACGGTTATATGATTTCAGTTTAAATATCCAAATGTCGATGTTATAAGTAAAGCGCCAGACAACGCAGGATATCGACTTCTCGAATTTATAAATTAAAATTTCTTGGATCAAAAGGTAGGTGAACCAAGAAGAAAACATAATATTCTATCTTTAATTTGTACGAGCAAAGACAATTTAGTAGAGAATATACAAGTTGGCGAAAAACTGGAATAATAGTGATCATAACATAATTATATTTAATAAATATCCCTAAATATCCACACAAAAGCTATTCTTCGCAATTTTAGATTTTGAATTTTGATCTTTTCGTAACGGCGGAGGAGTTTTAAAATAGAATAAAATTTTAAATATTGAAGATGTTCAGTAAATGTGTTATGGTATTCAGGGTCATTTATAAATATAAAGAGCGAAATAATACCCTTTAAATCTAGAGCGTCCGATATATCAAACAAGGTTCCGTTGCTAAGTATTAATATTAAGAGTTGCATAAAGGAATGAACTCGGTGGTAGAAAATGAAAGAAATCAGCAACACTGTTATTAATCAAATTTCGATACTATTATTTTGCGTCGCCATGTCAAACTCAATATAAGAACAGCAGAACAGAACTGTGAAAAGGAACGTACTCCATTGTCAAAACGCGAGCTAAAGAGATTTTATAGATATGTAAATAATCATATAATGCTACTAGAGAAGACAATGGGGCCCTATACACTAGCAAAGATTTCGTTAGTAGCGATCAAAACCACGTCGTGAGTACATTAAATGAAAAAAATTCAAGTGTTTCCACAGTAAAAGGGATTTATAAGTTACCAGCGTTACAAAGCTAAAATAACTTTGATATAAACGCTACATTGTCAAATAGTGAGATAATATGAATTGAAGTAAATAATATCATTATAAAATTAAAAGTCACAAAGCATAAAGTTTCGAAATAATTTATCCATTACTGGTCAAAGAATTATGAAATAAACGGTTAAAGTCCCTCTGTAGACATTTGCAAAATTCTATTATTGAAAGTATAGTTCCTAAAGAAGTTTAAAGAAGCAAATATAAATTCAATATATAAAAACAACATGAAGACTGATCACGGAAACTTTCGACCCATTTCCATAACTACGATGGCAGTAGAGAGAAAATTTTGGAGAAATGGAGATAAATAACTTAAAAACAATTTGCCGCATGGCTTTCGATTCTAACGGTCATGCTTAAGTAATTTACTTGATTTGTTACAAAATAATCAGAACTTTTAACTAAGAAAAAGCTGTAGATTTAGTATTTCTAAATTTCAAAAAGTCATTGAGTATTGTTCCAGATAAAAAGACTTTTAATACTGTAAGAACCACATGGAATAATTGGTAGCGTAGCGAAATGGATTTAAAACTGGCAGGATAACGGGAGGCAGAAAGTTCGTACAATTATGTTGCGTAAATGCAACATGGGGACGGAATGAGAAGAAAACTATGGTTAACTGCATTTAAAAACAAGGTTTGTCGACCAAAAGTCACGTGCTCTCAATTATTTTGATTTATGACCTTACGACCTCCAAAAGTTCCAATAATTCGCGGAAAAACTTGATAGGACCTTGGTAATTATATCAATAGGAGGGAAATGTAAAACAACATGAAGCTTTCAAATTTTGTTATATTCGACAGAAGAGATATGATCTTATCGCCAAAAGAAAATAGTTCCTGGGCTAATCTTGCGAGGACCTTGGCAGTTATATCATTCGAAAGAGAATGCAAAACAACATAAGGGTTTCAAATTTCTTTAAAATCAGCCGAAGAGTTATAATGTTATTGCCAAGTAATTCCCGAGCTAGCCTTGGGAGGACCTTTACAATTATATCATTCAAAATAGAATGTAAAAGAACATAATGGTTTCGATTTTCGTTAGTGTTAAAGAACAATCTCTGAGCCCCCCCGCCCACTCACACACACACTTTATCGGAGACCATGTGCGAATGGATACCACCATAAGGAAATTCACTTCTGTATCACACATTCAAGAATTTTCTACTCCTGAGCGCATTTGGGAAATATTCCCTAATCCTGTGAACTCGTCCCAAGCCTCTTCTCGCCAGTTACAAGGCGAGGAAAAGCCGCTGTTTCGCGCATCTCGCTCGCTGCTGAATGACGAATCGACTCCGCTTTCGGATTAAGATGTCTAGAACTTGTAACTCATTTATCCAAACTTCCCCTTCCCCCTTAGAATCGGACGAAAAAATACTCAGGTTATTCTGTAGTTCATGGAATCCAGCCCGCACCTCAAGCCCGTCCTTATCGTCTCGTCCCGTGAGCGTTAATCAGACATGATTCTACCCGAGTCAATTGGTAGCTTATGGGTTCGGCAAGCCTTTAAATTTGCGCAACAGTCTACCTTCATTTAATCGACCGAATAAAATCTCCATCGATTACCTTTGAGAAAAAACAAGTTTGCTCTTTCAGTGGAATTACACTTAATTCCACATTCCCCGTCGAACGTCATCTTTGAAAATTGGCGAACTTCATTGGAAGGTCAGTTTGAATCGTGCCCCACCTGCCTTATTCGTACCATGCTCCACTTGCCTCATCGGTTCTTTCCCCACTTGTCTTATCGGATTATTCCCCACTCAGCGCAACGCAAGAAGAACCCTCCTCGAAGTCACCAACCCGTAAGACTGAAACCCCCTCCATTATTAGTATTGTCAAGTTTTCCCTTTTCATCTGAGCATAGTAACATTAATCAATTAATTCCATTTGAGAATCCCTTCTCATTATAATTATCAAAAGACTATTTCAATTTAAATAATTCCCTTTTGCCTATTATTATTCTTATTTTAATCGTTGTAATTAAAATTATATTTTGTAGTTTCATCTTTAACTAACCTATTCAAGTGAATCTCGCCAACCATTTATGCATTCTGTTTGATTATTAAAGATTTAAAACCCAACGCCTCAAGTTTAACCTCTTAGTTTGTCGTTATTCCTGCGAAAAGTCCTTCAACGGTTCGCGTTGCGGTAGGTGATTAAGTCACCCTCCACATAATATAGGAGTAGTGTATTGTATAGAGTGGTGTTCCACGACAGTTAGAATTTGCTAAATAGTTATGATTTCATTGGAAAATAATTCCACGGTTAACCTTGGCAAAACTTTGGCAATTATAAAATTCGAAAGAGAATGTAAAATATCAAAAGTGTTCCAAATTTGATTATAGTCGGCCGAATAGTTATGATCTTATGGCCAAAACTAAATAATTCCCGGGCAAACCTGCAGAGACCTTGCCAAGTACATCATTCAAAGGAGAATATAGAACAACATAAGACATTCAAATTTCGTTAGAATCGACCGAATAGTGACAATGTTATTATCAAAACAACAACAAAACAAAACGGGGACCGACTGACAGACATAGTGAGATATGGAGTCACCCGTGACTAAAAATGGAAGTTTGATTGTGTTATTTTCCTACCATATGATTTTTTATAAATTAATTTGAGTGGTATACGGTCATGGGATTACTTTGCATTCATGTAATTATTTTAAAAGCATGGAACTTTAGAAAATAATAGTGGTTATTAACTCGCTGATTATAACAAAACATTGGTGCGATGATTTAATTTATTCTTCTCTTTCCACGCGGAGCTCACACAGTACTGGTCATTCTCTGACTTTCTTAATACAGCTAAGGTGTTGGCACCGATATAGGCTATCCAACGCCTATTTGAGTGACAATCTAAGGTAAGATCGGGGTTATTTCATGAATAGGTGTAGTCATTAACGTTGAGGTATGTCTGCCCCTGGGAGAAACAGCTGCTGGAGCTACTTCTGGGTCACCGTCGTAATCCACTGAGCCTCGCCCAAATTTCCCTCAAATGATCGCATCTTCTTTA
This sequence comes from Ceratothoa steindachneri, assembly GCA_963969495.1. Lineage (NCBI taxonomy): Eukaryota > Metazoa > Arthropoda > Malacostraca > Isopoda > Cymothoidae > Ceratothoa > Ceratothoa steindachneri. The sequence continues at coordinate 135,989,678 of OZ018319.1, forward strand.
CGTGGATCTTAAAGTGATTTAAAAACAAAAAAAGTCTGCTGACCAAAACTCGCCTGCTCTCACTTATTCTGATTTATGACCTTACCACATAAAAACTTTCAATAATACCCGGACTAACCTTGGGAGGACCTTGGCCATTATAATATTCGAAAGAGAATGTAAAACAGCATAAGTCTTTCATATATCGTTAAAATCAGCTGAAAAGTTATGTCAATGCCAAAGCAAACTATTTTCCGGGCTAACCTTGCGAGGACCTTGGCAATTATAAGATTTGAAAGAGAATGTAAACATCATAACGATTTCAAATTTCGGTGGAATCTGCCGAATAGTTAGAATGTTATTAAAAAAAACAAACGGGGATGGAACGACACATATAGTGACATATGTAACTGCCAGAGCTTGACCCGCACGCGATCAAAAATGGAAATTTGATTGTGTTATTCTTTTCTGCCCCTGACAGAAGCAGCCGTCGGAGCTTCTTGTTCACCGTCGTCATCCGGCTGAGCCTCGCCAAGTTAATCTCAAACGATCGCATCTTCTTTACGTGGATCCTCAAGTGAGGTAAAAAAACAAGGTCTGAAAATACCCAAACAAAAAAAATCTAGAGCTAACATTGGGAGGACTTTCGCAATTATATCATCGACAGAGAAAGTCAAACAACATAAGGGTTCAAAATTTGGTTATAATAGTCTGAAAAGTTATGGTCTTATTGCCAAAACTAAATAATGATCGGGCTGACCTTGGGAGAACCTTGGCAATTATATCATTCGAAAGAGAATGTTAAACAACATAACAACTTCAAATTTTGTTAGAAAGGCCAAATAGTTAAAATCTTATGAACAAAACAAAAAAAAGCAAAACGGGCACCAACTGACATAGTAAGATATAGAGTCGCACGCGAGTAAACAAAGTCTGCTGACCAAAGAGTCGCGTACCCTCACTTATTTTGATTTATGACTAGACCTAACAAAATATAGCCAAGCGTATCATATTATAGCCTAGCATAGTATATCCTAGACTAGTATAGCATACAATACCCTGTAATAGAATAACCTTGTCTAGCTTAGCCTATTATAGTTTTTGTTACAGAGACTATCGTAGCCTAACATAGTGTTACCTAGCATAGCCCTGCATAGCCTATTATACTTTAGCCTACCCTAACATAGCATAGCTTAACTCTATCTAGCATAGTATAGCTTTGCATAGATAAGCATAGCCTAGCATAGTATAACCTAGCATAGCAATAATTATCCTAGACAAGTATAGCCTATACTATCCAATTATACCGTAGTCAAGCATAGCTTAGTATTTTCTAGCCTAACATAATATATGTTTTCCTAGCATAGCATTTTATAGCCTAAATTAGCAGAGTATATCTGTTACAAACTGGGATCAGGTGACATGCCCAGATTCTTTAAACCAAAAAGGTTATAGCCAAAGATAGAAGACGCGTCGACTTAAAACAAAACTTTATTTACAAAAAGGAATATAATGAAAAAAAAGGATCTGTCCTAGGTTGAGTTTGACTACTGAAGGAAATAGTATTGCCCCAAAAAAGGAAACTTACGGAATAAATTGTTAACTTAAATCTGACGGGCAGCTACGACAATTACCTTTTATGATTCCAAATAATCGTATATCCTTCCCTCAAACTAATAAATGAATACGTACAGATGTACCGCAAACCCGGTTGTCTTACACCAAGTCAATAAATCACAATAGCCTTTCGAGAAGCATGAAACCGGAAAATAAGTGCACGAAATCCACTCTGCTCCTGAACCTGAACACAACTTTCTTCTCCAAGCAAAAAAAAAAATTGGTCTGACTTCTGTGAAGAATCAAGGAAGGGACATCGAATTCTATGGAACAATAATAAATATGTATCTTTTAAAACCCCGATGCTATATCAACATATAATGAAAATTCTTAATTTTAGATATCAAATAACTTTATTTCGTAACAAAATCGCAATAATTCTTAATCCAACTTTAATATTCAATTAAATAAGTAGGAGGGAACTGGCCAATCAGGGAGAACGAAAATTCCTAGAATTTTTAGGATGACGTGTCAGCCTCAAAATAATCGAACGAAGGTCCTACGATATTACGTCATAGTCCTCATCAGAAAAAAATGCAAACTATCAGATATTACGTGTGTGACATATCCCCCCACTGAGAAAAAGTTACCAATAAAATTTATCCCAGGCACACACTTTGGTCCCTCCAGAATACCACAGAATACCAAATCTAATCTACTGTGCTAACCCTACTAAAAAATCTGCTCTTAAGTTCTCCTTCCCTTTTATATATTCAATTTTTATTTTAAAACCTTGTAATGCCAACGCCCACCTCATAACTCGTCCATTCAGGTGCTTGCATGAGTTGAGATAAACCAAAGGATTATGATCAGTTTGCAATATAAACTCTGCCCCGTAAAGGTACATTGCATATTTCTTTACAGCCCATACAACAGCCAGACATTCCTTTTCAACCACTGAATATCTTCTCTCCCTATCTAGGGGCTTCCTACTGACATTATTAACTGGGAATGGCTTTCCTTCGAGTTCCTGAATCAGTACTACACCAATACCGTAATGAAATGTATTAGTACGCAGCACAAATGGGCCAGACAGATCTGGAAGACAGAATAAGACGATTCGTTAGCATCGCCTTGAGCGTGGTATATGCACCTTCTTGTGCCTCATTCCAAGGAAATCTATTTGGCCGACCTTTTCTGGTAAGATCTGTCAGAGGAGCGGCCACTGAGAAGTAATTGGGAATATAATTTCTGTAGAATCCGGTCAGACCAATTAAGGACCTTACTTCTTTCTTGGTGGTGGGGCGCTTGGCGCATTTGATTTTCTCAACGTTCGTGTTATGAAGAGATAAAGCCCCATCTTGAATTTTGTGTCCAATGAATTCAATATTGTCACTTGATATTACGCATTTCGATGGTTTAACTGTTAAGTTGGCTCCGCGGATTCTCTGAAAAACTTACTGAAGTACTGACATGTGTTGTTCCCAGCTTTTAGTGTGAATCACTACATCTTCTATATAATTATCGACGTTCTTTACACCTCCAAGCAACTTCCTCATGCAGCGAACAAATGTATCGTTGGCGTTAACCATTCCGAAGGGCATTTTGAGGAATTCAAAACATCCGTCGGGGGTTACGAATGCAGTCTTCTGGATGTCTTCGGGTCGCATGGTTATTTGTCAATACCCTTTAGAAAAATTGAGCTTGCTGAAGAATCTGCTCTTCCTAATCCGCACAAATAAATCTCCCAGAGCGGTCATGAGCTCTGGATCGAACACAGTAAACGTATTAAGCTTCCTGAAGTCAACACAAATCTTGTTTTGCAACCATTATTATTCTTCACTATTACTACGGGTGAGGCATATGGCGACGATGATGGCCAAATTACTCCTTCTTTACCCATCCCTCTAATGTCCCCACTGAGAGATTCTCTAACATTATGATGGACTGGATAGGGCTTTGATCTTACCGGACTTTTCGTTGTGAGAAGCACTTAATGCTGATTGAGTGTAGTTGTACCAGAACATTAGGTAAATATATCTTCATATTCCTTGAGAAGATGCTCAGTTTTGCCTCTTTGATCCGTAGTGAGCTTAGCACGGATTGTAACATCGTTATAAGTTTCATCCGCAAGCGTTGCAACAGGATTCGGAAACTCGCACGTCCCACTCCCTTGAATTGGGTCTTCCTCTATGGGAATAAGCAAGGCTTCAATCACATTGGTGTCTTCTAGGTCTGCGGGGATCTCATCCCTAGTCTGATATTTTTTTAAGAGATTTATATGGTAGATTTTCTCTTTGCCCACTACCATAATCTCGTAGTCAGTGCTAGAGCATAATCTTTCCACCATAAAGGGGCCTTTCCAGTGCATTAGTAATTTTTTTTTTCTCAGAGGGTACCAGTACCAAGACCTGCTCTTCCATAGCAAATGACCGGGGGCGAGCTTTCCGGTCGTAGTAGTGTTTGTAACGCCCTTGTAATTTTGAAAGCTCTTCTTTGGCCAGCTGCATGGTGTCTTCCAGTCGGTTTCGTAGCTCAAGTACGTACTGATAACTACATTTGGTCTCAACCTCATTAATATTTTTCGTCTAAAGCCATTTAGGTATTTGCATGGAGCCTCGTATCGTTTTTCCATAAAGAATTTCAAATAGGAAAAATCCCGGCGATTCTTGGGGAATTTCACGGTACGCAAACAGGAGAGGATTAATATATCGATGCCACTGACGAGGTTTCTCTTGGCAAAGTTTTCTCAACATGCGCTTCAGGGTGCCATTGAATCTCTCCACGAGCCAGTTGCACATGAGGTGGTATGGCGTTGTCGTAAGCTGACGAATAGTGAGTAGTCTTAAGACTTCTCTCATGCACGCGGAAACAAACTGGGTCCTCAAGTCACTTAACATTTCTTCAGGAATTCCTACCCGATTAAAAAGGTCAATAAGTGTTTTGGCAACGGTTTCGAGGTCGATGTTCTTTAGGGGCACTGCCTTAGGGTACTGGCTACCGTAGTCAACGAGGGTTAGTATATATCGGTGTCCAGCTTCAGAAGGAGGATGTATAATCCCTATCAAGTCGATGGCTACTCTCTTAAAGGGCGCGTCTATCAATGGCCTTTTTCCCATTGGGGCTCTGGGTATGCTTCCTATTGAGACATTCTTCTGGCATGCATCACATGATGTGCAGTAGGAGGCCAGATCTCCCCAAATACCCGGCCAATATAAATTTGACAGTATCCGGTCCAATGTCTTTTTGGTTCCGAGATCTCGTCCAGAGATGCACTCTTGTGCAATTTCCATTATCTGCTGCCTCAATTGAGCCGGGACACATATTTTATGAATCTCTTTGCCAATGTTCTTACTTCTGGGAAGATAAATCCTGTATAGAATCCCATTCTTAATCGTATATGATGCCGTATTGTTAAGTTTAGAAGATAGAATTTCCTTAAAAAATTTCTTTAATGCCTCGTTGGCTTCTTGAAGTTCAATTAATTCTTCTCGGCACACTTCTTTGTGACCTTTGCTCTGAGGTACAATTAAAGGGTTCTTTTTTGTGGCTATTTGGGCCTGGGCTTTCGTTGTTACCGCACAAGTGTCCTGCCATTTGGGGTCAGAACTATCCGCAGAGAGAGCCCCGGGGATATCTCCAATCACCAGCCCATATATGGAGTTCTCTATGCATACTGCATCCACTTCACCGGTTAAGTAGAGGGGGTCAACGTGGATCTTCGCTAATGGGGCCCATTTTACCCTGCCGTCCACAAACCTCAATGCAGTGATTTTTCCTGTGAGCTAGTTGACTGACACAAGGGATTTATTTCCTCACTATAATACCACTGCAGATTCTATGTCTTGATGTGCCGAACAGTTGATTTCCAATTCTTCCCATGGAGAAGGGATCTGTCCTAGGTTGAGTTTCCCTCCTGAAGGAAATAGTATTGCCCAAAATAAGAAAATTTACCGACTAAATTGTTAACTTTATTGTTAACTTAATTGCGAACTTAAATCTGACGGGCAGCTAGGACAATTACCTTTTATGATTACAAATTGTCGTATATCCTTCCCTCAAACTAATAAATGAATACTTACAGATGTACCGCAAACCCCAAAATGATATTTATATACATACATGCACATATAATACTCATATCTATATGAGACCATAGAGAAAGAAGGTTGAGCCATAAAGAGAAAAGGGAAGCACTCTCCGGTAACGTGACCACAATGCACCAACGCGCAATGACCGACCATATATATATTTATATAGATATGAACTCATATACCAAAAATAAGGATGACACACGACCACCAAAATCAGGCCTCGTATGGGCCACACAAAACAAGGACACCACACGCGGTTGTCCTACTAAAAATTCACGAGAGGTACAACACTCGCGGTAATCCCGCACTAAAATACAATAAGGGGTACAACTCTACCGGTTGTCTTACACCAAGTCAATAAATCACAATAGCCTTTCAAGACGCAAGAAACCGGAAAATAAGTGCACGAAATCCACTCTGCTCCTGAACCTGTACACAACTTTCTTCTCCAAGAACAAAAAAATGGTCTGTCTTCTGTGAAGAATGAAGGCCTCGACATCGAATTCCATGGAACAATAATAAATATGGATCTTTTAAAACTCGATGCTATTTCAACATATAATGAAAATTCTTAATTCTAGATATCAAATAACTTAATTTCGTAACAAAATCGCAATAATTCTTAATCCAACTTTAATATTCAATTAAATAACTAGGAGGAAACTGGCCAATCAGGGCGAACGAAAATTTTAGAATCTTTAGGATGACGTGTCAGCCTCAAAATAATCGAACGAAGGTCCTACGATATTACTTTATAGGCCTCATTACGTGTCTGACAATATCTTACCCTTGAACATTATATCTTAGAATAGCCTGGCATGGCATAGCCTAGCATAGTCTAGCCTATTCTAGGCTTGCTTAGCAGATTATAGCATATTATAACCTACTCTAGTCTAACAGACTATCAGCCGAATAGTTATGATGTTATTTTCAAAACACAATAATTTCCCGGCTAAACTTTAGAGGACTTTGGCAATTATATCATTCAAAAGAGAATTTAAAACACCATAAGTTGTTTAAATTACGCTATAATCGGCCCAACAGTTATGATGTTATTACAAAAACAACAAAAATGCAAAACGGGGACCGACGGACCGACATAGTGAGATGTAGAGTCGCTCACGACCTAACTCGCACGCGACTTAAAAGAAGAATGCCTAGTAAAGAACTGAGGTCTTTTAGTTGTCCTAGTACTCTCCACCACATAATAAACTTTTTGGTGGAGATGTGTTCGGTGGCTTTCGCCCTATGTCTAAAATAAATAAATAATGATGAAATTATATAAATTTAATAAATAATAAAGCTAATATAATACATAGAAAATTATAAAAAAATAAATAATTGAGCAATAAACCTTAGTAAATAATTATAAAAACAATTCAACACTATCTTGGCTCCACCGACGCTATTTTCATTAAATTTCGAAAGAAACGTAAAAGGGTTTCCATCCGAAGCAAAGACAAAAATTTAACAGAATTAATTGGAGACACATCATTAGTCACCCTAAAAAACAACTATTATTCTGTTATTTTTTTTTTGTTCTTCTAAAGTGAAAACATTTACATGAAAAACAAGAATCAATAATAATGTAGACTATCAATTAATAGGTACCAAACATATTCCGAATCTGCCTCAGGCAGAAATTATGTGATATCATCTAATTTGATGATCCTGTAAGTTTACCATTAGGAGTTTGTGAACTAGCAAGAAAATTATTACTTACAGTAATGCCCGCAATGATTCCGGCTTTCTGCTGCTAGTCGGCCATAGGACAAATTCAATAACACCATAGAATTTTATAATGATCCCCTTGGATCTACTAATCATCCAGATATAACATTCGACATTTATCAAAAAGACAAAGATCTGTTACAATCTTACTAAATATTTAGTATCTCGACATTGGTGGCAGTAAATCTTTTACCTATCTCTTTAACTGTAGTGTGAGAATTGCCCCTCTAAATATATATTTTGATCTCAAAGTTAAGCATCATATTCCTAGTCGGGAGCAAATCGTTGATCTTTGTAGAACGTCATTAGTTATCCATCGATGCGGATTTTCAATTTACAATAACTCGCAATATTAAAGAATAATTGAGCCAGAATACAGATTCGATACAGATCCATCCCATTTTTCACTTTATTAGCCTCCGTCACACAGACGAAGATTCATTGAAATCAGTTAAGATAATTTTAGACACATATTAAGTAGACAGACGAAACAAGTAAACGAGGGTGATCACATATTTTTCGCCAAGGTGACTAAAAATTCTAGTGCGAACAACCAAAGAATATCAATAATAAAGAATTCTTAAGAAGGGAATTAATTCACCGTTCATCACTCCATCCTGCTAAGGTGCCAGATATCATCAGCTTGGATTGCATTATTGTAGTTTCCGTTCATTTGAATATGCAATACATCAAAGACGGGAGAACGTCCATAAAATGAGGACGCGGATCAAATGAATTTATTTGCTAATATTTCGGCCAACAACAATCGAGGCGAAACATGAAGGAATTACACTGGGGAAAAATGTATTTCAAATCTGAAATCAGATTCTCTCTAAATACTACAAATTTTTCGTAATATCAATAAATATTATTATACAATAATTTTCATTTTATCCCGCCTATCCTCATGCTCTGAAGTAATTTTGAATCATACTTTTGCGTTATTTATAGTAAAGCAGGTTTTTTGCACAAGTATTTTATTGCATATGAGAAGAAACTCGAATTACACATTAGGATTACAAATACTGCAATCAAATTGATGCTAATAAATTAATGACCGTACATCAGGCTGGAGGACCTCTTCTTGATTTCAATCGGGCAAAAGTTTGCGTTTGTAACTCTTTCTCTTGTAAGTCTTCTCAGGCTGAGCTCTTCTAATCGTCCAGCAGTAGTCTGCTATCATGTGTCTATCCCAGTGACCTTGGTAGCGCTCTTCTATCGTCATCAAATCCTGAGAAAGCGTTCCCCTAGTTCGTCGCTCACGGCTCCCAGGTTCTCTGGGAATCGGTCGAGGTGACTATTTAAGAAATGCAGCTTCACACTCATGTTGTATCCCAGATCACGAAATGCTAAAAATATATTATTAACCAGATACTAGTAGTTGTGCGCTTTTTTGTTTTCCAAAAAGTTACGAACAACGGCAGGAAATGAGAGGGAGGCTGCCTTCTTATTTTCATTCATGGTGTTCACGAATCTAGAATCACTCAGAAGTCTTCGGATTTGGGAACCAGCAAATACTCCTGCCTTTATTTTTTCATATGAAAAATTAGGAAACACAGATACTATGTACTAAAAACAATCATTTTCAGTGCTCAACGCCATACTGCTTGACATACTGCTTCATCAACCCGAGTTTAAGATGAAGTGGAGAGAAAACGATCTTCTCTCGATTCGCGATTGGCTCATTAACAATGTTAGGCATTCCCGCTTCGAAAGTTTCCCGAACTGGCCAATCTTTTGGGGACCAGTGTTTACCACGGGCTCGACTGTCCCACATACAGATATAGCATGACAACTTTGTATAGCCCTTCTGCTGACCAAGGAGAAAGTTTGCCATCTTAAGGTCTACACATATGATCCAATTGTCTTCATGGTACTTAAGTAAATCCACGACCATTTTTATGTCATCGTGAGTTTCTCGCAGATGGACAGAGTGTGTGAGAGGAACTGCACTAAAGTCATTGCCATTATGCAAAAGGACACACTTGAGGCTACGCTTGGAGCTTTCTAAAAAACAGCCTCCCCTCAGCAAGGCTATGAGTGCCAAGTCCCAACTCAGTAAATACACCAGGAACATCGTAGCAGTATACAAATTGTTTGTCCTCAGAGAAATACTTAACAAATGTACTCTCCCTTGTTCGGTAATATAATACCCGTACCGACCTGTCAAGAATATGTCTTCCACTCAACCTCGAGGTTAAAAGTTGTACAGCTTTCTTGGAGAGCGCCAAATCACGTATCAGGTCATTTAAATCCTCTTGATTGAAACAGTGAGGAGCTAATGACTGTTCAGTATCTGATGATAAATCTGTAGACGTCCATATCAGGTACATCATTTTCATCCTCAGAGGAAGCATATCCACTGAAAATCGGAACTAGTAAAAACTAAGAATGAGGTAATGGCCGGATCGCCGAGGGAATGTTGGGGTAGTCGATCTTGTGCCGATTTTTCTTGCTAATCTCTTTAGTATTCACCAGACAGAAATAACAGTCCGATACATGATCTTTTGGCTCTCGCCACAACATGGGTATTGCAAAAAGAAGACCATTTCTGTTTCCTTTCGTCCACTCACGCAGATGTTTCACACAACTATGGTAAACAACATGTGGGGCCTACTTCTTATCTTGATCGCCAAGAGGAACATCAAAGTAAGCCTTATAAGTGCGGATCACAAAGTTTGATATATTGCGCCTTTGACGAACTAGCATGTAACAACCACATATGAAGCAGAAGGTGTCTGGATCATAAACGTAATTTCCTCCTGACGAAGCCATCACTCTAACACGAGACATGAAATAAAGAAACAATGATGTCAATATCTTGCACAATAACACTTATTACTATATACTGTGAAGTATTTGCTTTCTACAAGCACCCTCTCTGTCTGTCCGGAGGGCAGTTTTCGGGGAAACGAGAAAATAGAAATTACAGAATAACTATAGCATGTAGGTAAAAATTGATTATATATATCAAATCAGCATGAAAAAAACGAATTAAAATTGTTAGATAAATCTAATCACCAGAAAATGTGATTAAAATTGTTCCCCTGTGTTATATACAATTATTAATCCATTTATCTATCTACCTATATTTATTTTCCTTTTGGTATTTTTTTTTATTTAGGAGCCCTTCTGGTGACTGGCTACTTCGACCATAAGTGGCCATACTCATCAAAGCCTACTACGAGGCTATATTAAAAATAAATAACGATATATAAATAAATAAAAGCGATAAAAAACGACAAAAAAAAGAAAACAGCAAAAAGGCAACAATGAGGCGGGCTCCGGCGTCAGAGGTAGGCCCGCGTTCCCCCACCGCAGGAACATGCGACCTACAACCAACTGTCAAATAAATTAGAGGAGGCTAACCTCCTAAAAAGTCATATAGTCCAAAAATTTGTGTGCACAAATCCGTCCTGGGTACAAGGGAAAAGCGGTGGCGACCCCTCTCGTCCTGGTACCGGGACAGGTAACGTGAGCGAAGATCACCCAGACTGACACATTCGACAACAATGTGCTGAACAGTCTGGAGGACAATGCACTCGTCGAAATAATACGCAGTCAAGTGATCCATCAAATGGTGGTGAGTCTGGCGAGTGTGCCCGATTCGGAGACGAGAGAAAACAACCTGAAGCCGTCGCGGTATTGAGGGATAGGTTCATGAGAACAGTCGCTGGGCAATGATACGTGACTTTAAGTTTCCCTTGACCGTCTCCCATATTCTTTATCAAGTCGCCCGAATTCCTGCCAAGTAATCGGTGTGAGGAAGAGTGGAACGATCATCTGGTCGCCCAGTCTTCGCGGACTCTGTGGTGCCCTCATTAACGTGCTCATTCTCAGCAATTCCTAAATGTCCAGGAACCTAGCAAAAGATAATCCCGACATATGACCAGTTCACCAAAACCATGAATTCACGGATATCGCCAACCAGGGGGGGGTGTAGATTTAAATGCCACGATAGCACTTAGGGCGCTTTGTGAGTCGCCTTAAATCACAATAAGGTCTCCGAACTGTGCACATCGCATTATCTCCAGTATCGAGTGGTGATTGCAACCAACTCTGCCTTGAAGACAGATGCAGCGCCTGGAAGAGGTCCGATGACTTTAAACAGAGTGCATACAGCGTGAAAACCAACCCTCTCTTGGGACCTGGGGCCATCCGCATACACTGGCAGGGTACAGCGTGAAACGAAGTGTGCTCCAAAAAGGCCAAAAGCTGTAGAAGCTTTGGGAGAAGAGGCGTAACAACAAATAGTCAAGGGTGGTACCGCCCAGAGTTGCGTACTTGGTAGAACCATGGGTGACACCGGCCCGAGAGCTATACCGAATTCTCGAAGGAGTTTCCTACCCCTAGAGCCCCAAATCTTAGGTTAGGACCCGCGTATCTCGGTAGCATAAGCACCGTCAAGATCAGCCGCAGATGCAGCGAGTGCTGTTGGCGAGTGAGGGAGATGCCGAGCTCGTGCGTAAAGGGAGATAATGCACTTTGTACGGGGAAGAAGGAGTGGCATCTCTCCAGTATTGATATATAGGCTCTGAATCGGGGAGATCAGTGTGGTGGATCGAGTCATCCTTCCGCAATACAGGATGCGCTGCGGATGCATAAAACTCTAGCTTAGAAAGAACAAAGGATCGATAAAAAAGTAAGTTAGTAGCCCTATTAGCGTCCCAAGCGCTAAACGACACGGATTGAAAAATATCCATGGCGCGGGTATAATAGACCCTAAGACTGCGAATATCAGCCTACTAGGTGTGGCGTCGGTCGAATATTAAAAACCAGGAAATGGTACGAGTCTACCACGCCAGATAACCTTTGAATGAGGGGCACCGATATAATAGAGGCTTCGCTCTGCGCACCTTTGGTCTTTATCAGGGACACTCCACACGGGAGAGCGCCGAGGCCGGTTGTGCTTTTCTTAGCTTGGTTGCATACCGAAAATGTAGCGGCACCCCGTTAGTCCCCGTGGCTCCCGTGAAGGGAGAGGAGCCCCGAGTCATTTTAGTTTTTTCCTGTTCTTTCTTTTCTTAGGAGAATAGAGCGGGGAATGAACCCGCTTCTCTCCTTCGCAAGAGAAGCCCTCCTTGGCAAGATCCTTCTCTGAGATGGAGAATGTCTTGCCTGTTACAGCGAGACCAGCCGGGGGAGGAGATCCCCCCTCTCTTTGTAAGGCCTCGGGCGCTCGCGTCTTCGGAGAAGAAGCTTTCATCGCGGCGGACTCGAGTTCTCTACTTGGCACCAGGCTCACCTTCGAACCCATGAAAGATTGTATCGTCTAGATACGAGTCACATCAGGGACCGTGTCTATCTCAAGGGGAGCAGGTGGGGGGGGGAGGAGGGCTCCATACGTCCCTCTCTCCAAGATATCACGAATACTCTTCGAGGTACATTTAGTCCTATCCTGGACCGGTGAACCTGCATCCGTCGGTGAAGAGAGGGAAGCACGTACAGTGACCCCCTGTAAGCTCGATATGCGAGCCATCGGACGGACCCTTTCATCCTTTGCGTAGTAAGGGGGTTAGCTCTATTGAGCCGCTACTACCTGGACCGGTCCATTATGGGCCGCTGGCGTGCTTTCTTGGCAGTCCCCCGAGAAAGTAAACGGGGGGACTGCCACTGTAAAGAGGGAGGAGCCCAAAGGCAACTCCATAGAAGGGAGTGAGTGGGACCCCCTGCACCCGTAGGCATGAGAGACGAGTAAGCCTCCTCTCCGGTAGAAGTTTAGCGGGGCCCCTGCGAAAGCACAGGGAGGGGGGAACCTCCATTTTTTTCCGTCGAGCTGTCCGAAGTCGGCTCCTTTGCTGGTTTAGGGGGATTAAATGGGGAGATTATGTTTGTTTTTCTTCATTCATGGGTATGGTGACCCTGATATTTTCATGGAACGCAAACGCTAATCACCCCACTCAGTAGCCGGCTAAACAAGATGTGAATTCGGGCAGGAAGAACCAGCTGCCGCCATTTGAGGCCACTCCTCCTGCCTAGTGGCCTGGCAACCCATGGGCATGGCGGCTCAAGCTTAGGCTCGGCGTAAAGTCAATAGATATTGAAAGGAGAAAGAAAGGTGATGTGAGGAAGCTTTGGGTGTGAATTAATCATGTTGTTAAAAACCCACCACCCCAAACTGGAGCTCAGTGATGAGGGGCCATTGTCCCTTCCCCATCAGCACCGATTAGGGTTGGTTGTATGAAAGGAAGCCTGTCGGCTTCTTTCTGTGAAATTAGAGGTCGAACAAAGAAATTTTTAGGAGAGGTTGTAGGGAAATGAAGAAGTAGGGTAAAAACACAGGCTGTCAGAAAGAAGAAGAGGCTAATCTGTGGCCGGACTGGGTGCTGAGTCCCGTCAGCTTAGTGTCCAGAAAGGCAAATTGCCGCGCCCTTTATGGGGTAGATTTTTGCTTAGCATCGAAGCTTCCACGCGGCTTTTTACGAAGCCGGAGGACTAGTGGACACCCGCCAGTTGTACCCGAGCTCAAACCACGCCCTAGTGGTAAATTACTGGTTATGTCTGGGTAGAGGAAAATGTCAGGTGCTCCCCAGCTGGAAAAGAAAAGGTGTATCAGTGTGCAAAGAGTGGATGTATGCGTAAAGGAAATTTAAATGATGATGAGAGAATTAATTAAAAAGATAATTGTCAGCAATAAATCATTCTCTTATTTTATTCCTTTGCTTTTTATTAGATTTATATAGAAAGTTTAAAAAACAAAGGGTTGGAGATGAATTTGGGATGTTTGTGGAGAAAATATTGAAGGGAGATGTGTGGAATCTGTTTATTTCAAGACTGCTGGATTATCTGTTACATACCTTAAAATTGTTACTACATTAACCTCTTGCACACATTATGTAGATAATCATGGTGGTTTAATAAAATATACAGATTGCTTGAATGTTCTATTGTGCAAGCCAAAGTTAGCGTGGCTAACAACCATTGGTATGACAAAGCATACACCCAGTTTGTGCCAAACCATCTAACAACCAATTCTCCTTCGTGCCGTCATTAGCCTTTTGACTCTGAGTTGGAGAGGTCAATGCGGATGGACCCAGCTGGCTGAAGGACAACCTGAGGCTGATGGAAGAAGCAGCGAAGCCTCTAAAGGTCACCTGTTGGCATTAGCCCTCCAACTCCTTGAGTCGCAACAGCGCGAGTAAGCCTTTACAGTCATTGCTATGAATGCACACCGAGAAAGGGATGCACTTGCGGGATTAGCCTTTATTTTAGTTTAACCAACGATAAAAGCCCCCCGGTCGACATCTGGGCAATCCAGATGCCTGCCCATCTACTATACGAATTCCTATGAGATGAAAAATTCCACATCCTGTGCGGAAAAGCTTTGTGGATCCCATAGTGCGGCATGAGCGTGTGCAGCAAGGAAGTTCTTTTAGTATAAGTGTCCAACCGTTCGATATCTTCGTCCTCCTCTACGTAAACGCCATCTCGATCTCTCTTGCGGCGGTTCCGATGTTTACCCTGGGGCACCTCTTCCCAAATTATATTGTTTGTATTGAAACGAGGTAGGTGGCGTCAATCTACTCTTTTACATGAATCCTTCAATATTCGTAGTGACAAGCTAAATGAAATCTAACAGACACAAGTCTAGTTTTAGTTCCCTCATCCTAATAGGTCAACTCCGACTAAATCTAGCATTTAGAAGTAGGTTAGAAGTAAAAATGGAAAGTACTAGTCTAAATTTAAGAACCAAAGAAATCTTTGTAGATGTTAGAGGCAAACTAAAAAAATCCAATTTATTCTACCCGAAAAAATGAAATGGAGATGTAAAAATCATCCTTTAATTTTATTTTTATGCTTGATTTGAAATGACATCCAAATAAGATGGGCCAACATCAATTAATTGAGACTGAATTTTCTCGCCGAATTCGATTTTCTTGAATGGCTTCCTGCTTGTTTTGTGGCAAAGTTCCATTTGATGGCGAGATAGCATTTTTTATGGAGGAGAGGTGAAGAACCATGATGTTGCACTACTGAATATCTCTCATGAATCCTACTTCTACCTCAACATTTGTAAGCAAGAGACTCTTTGGCGAGATACACGATAATGGCAATCATATTGTTATGTTGCTTTACTACCTGTTTTACTAGAGCGAAATTTTGGGAGTCTCTACTTCAACCTAACTAATGAACAAAGTATTCAAAATCTTCACAGCAATTATCGCAAGAAATTTAATAATTTTGGTATATTATGCATCTAAGCAGATTGTAATGAGAGAAAAATTGAGAGAAATGTATAAAAATGGGTAAGTTTTGCTGAATCATTTATTTGAATAGCCCCCACCGCCAAGGTCACAGAATTAAACACTTTGCAAATTTTTTTAGTGGGAAGATTTAAAGATTTAAAGAGGTTCTCCACTCTACTAGCAAATCTATACCAAATGAATGGTGTCACCTAAATAAATCATAATGATAACTAGTACTTGCTACGGTGGGCAGTAATGTTTACCAATCGGACCACATATTAAGTAAGCGATGCTCCGCATTACTGGATGGTAACCTTTACCCAATCAATCCTTGAAAATACCTGTTTCTTGATACTGTTGTTGGAATGCTTATAAAATTGCCCATTCTATGCAACAATTCCTTACCAATATTAGTCTTAACGTCTACACAACATCCATAAGTAAGTATGCCACCATGGTTAGTATGGTTGACAGAATAGAAATTTAACCCCTTTTTCCTCCCCTCTCCTCCTAATTTCCGTTTGATGTGAGTCTCTTTACTCTTTTGGCAACCTCTACCAGCGTACATATACGCTTTAAATGATCGCTCTATCAAAGGTGAGACACTAACCTAGAGTCAGTTACCAAAACGCGAAGTTTTACAATTGCATTAAAATATACACTGAGAGATGAGACCTCATTAGAACTTACATTAACCCTTACCTCTATTAAATTCCCAAGAGTTTCCCTAGCCCCTTAACTCCTTCGATCCTCTGAGCTGTTAATAAAGATTCACAGTTTAATGATGGCAAAACCGAACCAAAATAAATTATATAGAGATATTCGGTCTTTTTTAACTTTTTATACCCACTCATAATTGACACATTCATGACGATGTTCATCCATGTATATAAACTGTGTAAATCTTGCATTTTCTTTGAATTCCATATAGTTATGTTAATGTGACTCTTTGCTCTCTCGCTAAAGATGTCTCTGATGCAAATCATACTGAATTAATTCAACCTTGAGTCGACTTCAACCCTGATTTCAATGGCCCGGAACGCGCGGCTAACACTTCATTAAGCTTTTGTTCTTCAGCCGTACAGATTCATTCTCTCTCAGTTTTCTCGATCTATCAATGTCGATGGTTCTTAGTTTCAAGTAAATATTAATAATTATATTAATATCTTGCATATCAAGTATACTGGACCTGATCTCCATTGGCAACACAAAGGAAAACATTGGCTGGGAAGTCTTTCCTTTAATTTCCAAAATATCTTCTGAAATAATTTCTCAAAATTTGTTGGGTTTTATTTTTTTTTTAATAGCTTTTCCTTTCTGAGTAATTACCGAGAGTAATAACCATAATTGACACCATGAAATTGCCTGAAATTCAGAATCTTCACTGGACCATTAAATCAAATGAATTTTCCCCATTAGTTATAATGACCCAGAATCTGGTGAAATTAAAGAGATAGAGGATAATAGACTTGTTCAAATTGAGAAAGAATTGTAAGATTTAGGGCGAAATATAGCCGTTGGAATCACATAATTTTCTCTCTTGTGCTTTATTAGTTTTAGTCACATACACACGACTCTATAAATTACCATGTCGATCCGTAGGTCAGTGAGTTGAATAGAAACCATTTTACTATTCAATGAGTTTTTGAAAGTTTTGAAGATCGTAAGATCATATTTCTTTAGTTTCATTAGTTTATTTTTATAAAAAACTTCACTTGGCCGACAAAAATCACATTAACATCGTAAGAATTATGATAAAGAGAATTCAAGTGTTGATTCGTATGGGCGAAATCGATGAATGTGGCCGTTTATATGAGACTGAATGAAGGCCATTATTCATACTTCCTCTTCTTTTCCTGTCCTTAGAAAATCGAGGATGGCTTATTTCTTGCCACGGGACTTTTTTTTGGTCATTTGATTCGAGATCATTCCAACTTCCTCCACATATCCTCCCATAAAACATCAAGAATGGTTTATTTGCTGTTACATCACCTTTCTTATGGTGCTTCGACTCAAGGTCTTCCATTCTTTTTCTTGACCCTATCGTGGCTAGCATCGAAGTGAGCACAAAACAAAGAGAGAGAGCGGAAGAGAGAGCGAGAGAGAGTGAAAGAGAAAGAGCGCGTGCGAGAGAGAGACAGAGAGATGTTGTTTGTTAATTGATAATACGTTTGTTATTTAATATTTTTTGTAAATTATTGAAATAATTAAGAGCTCGCGACTTAGGTCTGTTGACCTTGCTAATAGGAAATAACATAGAAAGTCTTGCTAAAAGAGTAGATATTAAGTAAGAGAATTAAAATAGATATCAAAATTTAAGAATCCTATATTTTCTGAAGGGTTTGTATATACACTAACGAGCAAAATAAGAAAACGATTTTGCTTTACTGAAATATTTTCCAAAGTATGATGAGTAAAGTTAATGAAACTTCATGGTACAAAAAGGCATGCATTTAATATATTTTATGAAGATTTCATATGATACAAATGTATATTCAAGGATTTATACTAAATAGACTAGCAAAATATATTATAAAAAGGTGAAAAATAAGAGAACGATCATACTCACAATTGCTTAGCAAGCAAATTACCTGGAATAAAAGCAAGACTTGACAACGCTGAAACCTAAAACACCTTATATGAGGTGTTGAAGTCGTTGTTTTCTATTACTTTGGCTCAAAGACGAACACAGGACCTCACCAGATCCTGCAAATCTTTGGGGTAATTTTGTCCCAGTCAGTCGAAGGTTAGTCTCGAAATTTGTCTTTAAAGATCTTTCAGATGTTTTTAAAGGGTTCCTTTACTGTTTCTGATCAGCTCCTTTATTACTTTGATATTTTTATTGTGAAAATAGGATTTAACTCACTCTCCAGTATGGTATGGCACGTTGTCTTGCCTATATACTGCTGGCTGTTAAAGACATGCTCAGAGTAAAGGTAATAACAGGTTGTACTAGGTTAAGGTACACGTTTGCATTTACCTTCCCAATTAGGCACACTAGCGGACCATTTCTTTCAGAAGAAAACATCCACCATACATGCTGGTTCCTCCTCCAGGCTTGGCAGACCATTAAGAACATGAAATATATTAAATTCATGACTTTATGTACCATGTCAGTTTCATTTACCTCTCATCATTATATTGTTTAAAATATATTAATAAATGAAAATCGTTCTCTTATTTTGCTCGGTACTGTAAGTTAAAATGTTAATTGATAATTAATTATTAAAATATGGAAATATGTATACAGGAATGTTATATGCCTCGTTTGTATAAATATTTTGGATCGCCTTCTACTCTAATATCCTCTCTCAGATCTCTTTAATTCAAAACTGTCACAAAGTCAACTTAACTTTTCATATCCAACCAAGTGGATATCTGATTCGACTCAAAATATCTATGATCTGAAAGAGACCATATGATTATAAATTGACGTAAAAAATACACAGCTTACGAATGTCTACATCGATCCTCCATCGGGACTGTAGCCATCGGAAGATTATCGGGGTAAGGAGTTCTTCCCTGGAAGCGCAGTCAGTCGCCGCTATGTTACCGGAGTCGTGACCATGGGATTGGCGTGTCTTCAAATACGCTCTGTTGTACTCGAGACGGG
The DNA here is from genome assembly GCA_963969495.1 of Ceratothoa steindachneri. Taxonomy (NCBI): domain Eukaryota; kingdom Metazoa; phylum Arthropoda; class Malacostraca; order Isopoda; family Cymothoidae; genus Ceratothoa; species Ceratothoa steindachneri. The sequence goes on from OZ018319.1 coordinate 136,008,838, forward strand.
ACGAACGCGGTGGGACAAGATCTTCACCCTAGTCCACGTATTGCTTGCCTGCAAATCCCTAGAATCTCTCAACTGCTGGCCAAAGGTGTCCCCAGGAAGCTCCAGCCAGTATTTCTGCTGACACGACACGAATCCTCTTTTTAGGCTTTCTTTATGTCTAAAGGTGGCCAGTTTACGCTTTCTTCCATATATCTTCTCTCATTTATTCTTAATGCGGGTTGACCCATGATTGTCTAAGTCGTCGTCACTTTATGCGTACTTGTACATTGTTCAAGCTTCAATCCTCACATAAGTTGCAACTTCTGAAGATGTCACTTCTAAAAGCGCAGCTCGGCTTTCCCACCTACCGCTCTTCAGCCCAATTTTGGTCTATTCCTTTTCCATTCTCCAATCAAGAGCAAGAAAGTTTTCCCTGCAACAACTGCTCTATAATTTGCTTATATATATAATAAGGGCAATGGTAAGAATTCCTTAATCATCTAGAACATGAGAAATTTCAAGAACCCTTTGTGTAAGAGATATCGTTTACTTTAACAGATAACGAAAGTCTTCTTGTGTTTCTTAGCCACGCGAATTTTTCGAAAATTGAAAAATAACCTCCTAATCAATGCAGTTTGATTAGAGCAATGCCCAGTCGTGAGGGTAGCGCTCTTGAAGAGGGTTGAGGAAATCCAGGAAACATTTATAGCGGATTAAGGAATACTTATCATTGCTCTGGTCTAATCGCATTGATATAGACGTCATTGTTTACTTTTCCAAAATTAGAGGGACGAAGAAACCGTGAGAAGAATCATAATTCTCGTTGTCTGTTGAAGTAAACGAAATCTCATACAAAACTTCATATATGAAAAGGCTTAGTCAAATAACCTATCTGAAGATGTATATGTGATTTGGTGCAAATCTTTTATTTATCTTATAGTAACTATACAAGGGGTTTATTTAAAAATATGTATTCGAAATGGCTTATGCTAATTGTCTTTCTAAAAGTTTTTATTTATTGGCCTATCTGACTGGTATTTATTAAATTGTCGAATCGAAGGGTGTTTATGTGAAAGTGTTCAGTTAAAAAATTTGTCTTCTATGAGGTCTATCAAAATGATTTAACTTAAAGATAGATATTGTACATGGTCTAACTGAAATGGTTTTCACTCTAATCTATTCGAAATTGTCTATCTGAATGGTTTATATAAAATAGGTCTTTTCTAAAGTGTCTATTTGAAATGATCTATTCAGAAATTTGTTTCCGAAGTTGTTGGGATCCTCAATATTATAGATGTGTTATAATATCTTGTAGATGACTTCTTAAATTTAAATAGATTTATAGATGCTCTACATACTAGGTTGCTATGTAGATTTGAATGATTGTGGTAATCTGGCGTATTTGAAGCAAGAGTCGGATATTGATGTTTTAAAAGTCTCTAAACTAAAGTGTTCCTGAGGCCAGAAAAACACCTAAAAAGATTTCTGACAATTACGAACGCATCAGCTAAGAATCATATCAAAATACACCACTGTCTGTTTGACAGGTTTTCAAATCTAGAAAAAACCTTAATAGGTTTCAGAACCCTTGTATCCTTATTAACATTAATATACCATCAAAACCTTAATTAAACTTATTAGGCCTTGTTGAACTTTATTCTACTATACTAACACTATTAATACTTATTGAATTTGAATACAGCGTTTTATTTTTATTCAGATTCATTAAAACATATTGAGCCTTATTTAGCTATTTTCAAATTATTGATCCTCTCATTGTAAAAAAATAAAATTTACCTACGCTTACCTTTCCTTGTTTAATCGTAACCTTTTCTTAGCCGATCCTCACTAATCTTAACCTAAATTAACATAACCATAAGCTATCTGACCTCATCTCCACTATAGTAGCGTATTTTAATTATAATTAAAAATAAAAAGCAAAGTTCAGTAGATTAAAGAACCATATATTTCTTAATTATACCCATCTTAGCCTGGCCTAATCTAACTTATTCCAACCAAATTACAATCTTTCCTAAATTAAGCTTAGGTAGAATCATGTAGATTTATGAGTTTGTCTCTATCATCATCAAAGATTTCTTTAGTTCTTAAATTTATAAGTTGAAATTAATTTCGTTGTAAATGGAAAGGGTTTTTACAGTCTGCTTTGACGCAGCCCAAGTAAAATTATACAATAAACGAACAGTTCATTAGGGCACATCTTTTTAATTAACTACAAAAACGAAGATAATATCCTCCACATGTACCTTTAAATTCTTCTGGCCAACCTCTCACGCTGAGCATAACTGAGCGAACCATTAAAGTTAAAAATGGTAAGTACATTTTTTTTCCGGTTATGAGATTTTCATATTTTATTTTAGGCTTTGGGGCTTTTCTAATCTGATAATGAAGCTCATAAAGATATTGAGAAGAAGATTTTGGGTATCCTTCTATTCAGAATGGATTATTTAATGAGCGTTAGTTTGTTTTTTTGTATTTCTCGCAGTTCTTTCACCAAGCACTCCAATTATTTTAGGTAGAATCATGTAGATTTATGAGTTTGCCTCTATCATCATCAAAGATTTCTTCAGTTCTTAAATTTATAAATTGAAATTAAAGCTTAGGGTTGCAATAACCATATATTTAATATGATATTTTGCTTTGAATAAGAACCACGACAGGCAGATTGTACAAAATTCTCCCCCTTAAATGAGGTACAAAACGCTCTAAATTCATGCCATTAACCCTCTTGATAATGGGGCATTTTAGCCTAATTAGTAATTAGTTCTATCAGAGTTTGGACGCTTAAAATGGTTTGTCATTGGATTTCCTCTAAGAATTAGTTATATTTGCTGGAGCATCAGTCTTGTCAAATGGTTTATAATCTACTCATAGTTAGTTGGCTAAAGCGTGCTTGCAGTTAAAACTATTGAGTGCCAACTGGTCAGATAGCAAAGCACACAACAATGCAGCACTCGTTTCGTTTTAACATATTTTGCCGATATATTTGTAAACCGCAAAGTAAATAAATAACTATATGTAGGTAACATATATCATATACACAGCCTCTCTGAACATCACTTCACAACACTCTTATCAGTTTTCCTTCTAACACGATGTTGCATTTGAGAAAAAGGATCATCCACATTGCCGTGGTATAGGTTCCTATATACCATACATATATCTATAATATTTGATTTTAGAGTGTGCGGGGTTTCCTTTTTAATAACTTTGGTGTGGTCGGGTCCAATTACGAGGTCAGATTCTCGTAAGGAAGGGCTAGTCAAATAGAGCTACTTTGATTCTCAGTATTGTCTGAGTGTTTAAGTCTTACTTGGTTACAGGGCTATAGCACGGCTATGATGATCTCAAAAGTTGAAAGTAAAGGAGTCCACAAAAATAGACTTTAATACATATAAATAACTTAGGTTAAATGGTAGAACAATAAAAGACATATAATAATACAAATAGTTAAAGGGGTCAACGAGCCAGTAATAAGATTAGGGATTTAAAATGAAATAAAAATGAGTAGGGTGAATGGAATTAAAGTAGGGCTTTACACGGGGGCATAGTAAGCACACAATGAAAATGGGGGAGGGCTACAGTAGGTGGCAATTATAAATTTGGGGAAAGCTAAAATATTCGTTGCAATACCTTGTACAAAATGGAGGGGGAGAAGATGGTCTTTTCCCGCGAAGTGGCGATCACTTCGACGGAGTCCAGGGTCAACTTGCTTGGAGTTAAAGTACTCGCTTTGAGATGACGCGAAAGGGTGGGCAGAGCCTTCGAGAGTGAATGCTGCGAATTCTTCCGGTGGAATCCCTTCGAAGAAAACGGAGGGTGAGTTTCTCTGATACGTCAGACGGGTTTTTTGAACGCCTATGCGTAATTAATGGGGTATTACGCGAAGGTTAATCTTCAAGGAAGCCTTTTGAGACGAGACTTGGGTTCTTTTTTTGGAGATGGAGACGTTACACGGAGTGGGACGTGTATTCTGACGGGGAGAGGATTTTTAACTAATTCTGAGGGGGATATTTGTTTAATCCAAGGATAAATATTCGGTTTTATCCGGCAAAATTTCCTTGCCTTTGGCGTATGACAATCCGAATCGAGGAGGAGTAAGATTGTATGCTCCCGTGAGCTTTTCTCGCACACAATCTCCTCGATTCCTGGGGACGCGTATATATTTAAGCCTGGAGTGAGGGAGCTTACCCCATAGAAGGGGGGAGACTATCGTCCATCGTTTGAGTAGTGCGACCGTGGCGATCCCAGCGTGGCTAGAAGGAGGTAGGATGTGGGGAAAACTCCTTTTCTAAATACTCGGATTGATAAGGGCTGTATTCCAACAGCCCGCTCTTGTTGTTTCTCACGCTGATAAGCTTGAAAAATTGTTCTAAGCGACAACTAGGTCCATTACGTGGAGGCAATGCTTAAAATCAACGTTATTTTTCCCATCATGTGCTTGTTGCCTCACACACATAGTTGGTCGCTACATCGGAAATGGGCGAAATAAATATATAATTAGAATATGTAATATGTAATTTCCATGGACATATACACAGCCGTTAAGAGCATCCACCCATAGACTTTTATCAACCTTCTTGTACAGGCGATAAATTTTTAGATTTAATAATTTTAAAGCCTAGAAGGTCTAGGCTCCTTTGTCAGTATAATGAAGTGATTACTTTCATCCCTGAGTTCTGCTGGAACTTAATAAAATGGCAACCGAAATTTCCTCTTCCACGACTTAATATTTGTGCAACAAAAAGAAGATCACAGAGCTAAATCCAATGTTTCATCTACTAGACAGCTATCAAGTCATCTGTACTACTGATAAAAGGGACTCACTCTACAGAGGTAGTTTGTTGAAAGTTATGATTCTAAGACATGTCGCCCTAAAGTGTACTGAGTTGCCGCCCGAATTAGTTTGCAGTTTTTGCTCGTATTATTTTTCTCGCAATGCTTCTTCATAAAGCGGTAGAACACCAATGATTGCTTACATAATTTGTGTTATGACTTTGATCGATTTTCCCTTTGCTTATAAGGACATAAATTTATATTGAATGAATACAGATCTAGTAAAATCAGAGAAACGTTAGAGTATATTTTCTTCCAAAGTCAGAAATGATTTTATTGATATTGATATAACTTCCATCTATTTAGTTTATCTAATAGTGATGGAAAGCAGAATATTAAACCAATTAAATTGAGTGTTGGGACTTGAGATATATGTTACCGCCAATTGTGCATTTGGTAGTGTAAATTCTCTGAAAGACAGATATTTATGCTGTGCAGTTTTGACACCTGAGCGCATAAATCCATGAAAATAAAGTTAAGATTTCCTCTCAAAATGAATTACGAACTAGCAGACGCATTCGTCCTTCGTCAGAAACTTCTTGAGAAAATATCAGTTTTCTTAGGTAGTTTGTGAGAGAAATACTAATCAATATTCTTGAAATAATTTGGGAGAGGCAGTAGTCGAAGTGACAAGATACGCTTGCTAAAATGGGTTGTGGCTAGAATTTGCGCGATAAATGGTCGTAGAAAAAGTGGTGGTGACAGATCTAGAGTTACTTGTTTTGGTATTGCTATGAGACTAATAGTTGTACCTGATTTGGTTTGCCCCAGAGAATTTATTTGTGAGTGCAACTACAAATGCCTTTAACCAATTAATGTCATTAATAAACTGTGTAAAGCAATCTAATTGGAGAAGAGTAAATACGGAATGCCTTTAATTGGTACAGAGAAACGTCACCCATATAAAATGAAGTTTGTTATAATGGTGAAATCTTTGTGTTAAATAAGGATGAACATTTTCTTTCCCATCGAAGATGTGTGTGCTTAGATAGATTGTTTCGAATGCAAAATTTAATGGCGAAAATTAATTTTCTCCTCGCTACTCAAATACCTCACCATTCTCTCTAAGCTTGCATCCGTTAGAGTTCTAATCAGTGTTTCATCTAATGGGCAATACAAATCAGAGGCATTACCGATTTAAGGTTTGTGTCAATTTGAATTCTATTGTTTATGTTTGAGGACCAAGCCAAAGGACATTTGCTACCTTCGAGAACACATTTGAGAAGGTCGTTTAAGGAACGTAAAAAATGGTTAGGGTTTCAACAGGATTTGGTTAAAAATTGAAGCGTCACTTAAATTCCCTCTAATATATATAAACTGTCATAAATGGGAAATTGATGATAGTATCTAACCTGTCTTGATGCGGTGAAATTCTCTCTTTGGTTAGGGAATACTAGAAGAATTCCAGCGATTGAACAGCTAATTAGCATTGGAGTCCTAAACAAGTAAACAAATATGGTAATCGTGCTTAGGTGAATATACACATATGTCATAAAAAAGAAAGAAGAAAAAGGGAAGGTTACTTAGTTCTTCATTTCAAATAACGGATAAGATTTTAGGATGACGCCCTCAGAACAAATGGCATAGAAAAATGTTATAGGGGCCGAAGTGGGTAGCATCAACAGTAGCATGATTCTTCTATGAGTATTTGCTGAAATCTAAATCTAGGTATTTAATACTAGTCGGTACATATATTCCTTGATCAAAACAAGATGTGGAGGTAAAGGCGAATGTGTACAAGATTGTTAAATAATACCAATTTTTTTAATGATGCTACCACAAGTGAACTGACGGAGGAGTTTCTATATAGAACTTTATTTTGTGTTGGGGTAAGTTGTAAAGAATTGCGCATAATGTGAATGAATTTGGAATAAGTGAATGAAAGTTTGTCCATGAGAATCAGTAAATCATGTCCCTGAACAGGAGCAGTGACTGTCGTTCTTCAACTACGGTATGGAGAGTGGTGCTCAGAATCTAATCGTATACTTGAACTATTGAGAAGATCTTTTTTCGAAACAGCTTTTATTTACATTTATTTACACTTCGCTGATACTAAGCATAGTAGAAATATGTTTTAACCATTGAAAGATATAGTGAATCTCTGGTATGGTTTGTTTAGCTAAAATGAATATAAGTGAGAACAGTATGATAATTGCAAATCTAACCCACATTCAGAGAAATGCATCTCAACTTTTGTACTTATTCCATTTTTTTAGAGTAATGCGTGTGTGTGTCACAAGTCTTCAGGTTAGGTAAATAAATAAATAAAATGAAATGCTTAGTTTATTAATGGAAATTAGACACTTTTGGAGGCAAACAATCAACAATGTTCGAGTGAGAGGAATATCAATAGGTCAGTTGAATGTGAGAGCAATGTAAACCAAGCTCCATCCCATGAATCCTCCGAGGATCTTAGTAGAGCAGCGTGTATTCTTATGTGGTTCAGCTGCTTGTCACGTTTGAACTGTCCGTGGCTGCTCCATGGGCTGTTCCACTACGATCCAATAGGATCGTATTGTCCAAGGTTCACGGGTTTAAACTTCCCTTCATTCAAGTACGGTTGGTACGTTATGCCTGTATACATATGTACACATCAGGTCAGATTAGAAAATATACTCACCGTTTCATGGAAAGTGAACCTCTATACTGTAGTGTAAAAATCCGGGAAAGAGTGGGTGAATCAAGAAGTGTTCGATATCTTGTTGATCCATCAATTGAAATAGAGAGGTAACAGCAACAGTATCAAGCATAACAACTCCATAGTTGATTGATGGTTAAAATCACGATTAATAAACTTCTTTTATATATACATATATACCAATGAGAGTTTCTGCTTGTCGCTTCCATACATTTTCTCTTCCTGTACTTTAATTTCATTTCTAATAACGCTTTAAACATACTTTGGTTGTGATTTATTCATTTAATTTCCATATATATAAAAAATAAAAAATAATTCGAATGTATTCTCATCGAAAACTTTTAAAATTTGTAAATTTTCTTTTTCAGGATACGATGATGGCATGCGAGACATTGAAGTATTCAGATATGGAGAACAAATCTCTAAATACACACCTCGTCTTTACAGTTTAACCCATGACTGATATGCGCAATAGCATAATTTTTTATGTGATTCCAATTAATCTTCTGATGCTTCAGACACATAACGTAAGAATTGATTGTAAAATTCCTTCATTCGTGTAGCTATCTCTGATATCTACTTTAGTATTAGGCTCAACGCCTCAATTTTAAAATACACTTACTTTATGTTTTTAATGGCTATTAGGTCATATAAATAATAATATATAACATTTTTGTCATGTAAACAATAATGTAAAGCATTTGATAATGTTAATAATAATATACATATACACATTTTGTCAGATCAATAATAATTCATAATATTTGAAAATTTAAACAATAATTTATATTGTTCTTGTAAAGGGCGTTAGGCCAAATGAATTTTTCTTGCACATACGCGCTCACACACTTATTAAACCATACGGCTATACAATTATACCCCTTTTGTGATATCTGCTAAGACCCTTTTTACCATAGTTCTGGGAAATGCCGCAGCTCTACAAAGAAACGTCAAAGCAGGTGCAGTCATTGATACTGAGCTGAAGACAGGGATGATGTGGACCTTATTAACTATCAAAGAGCTGCGAAACTCAAAGTCTGATCCTTAAAATTTGAGGGAAAGGTTTTCTATTGCCCCCTGCACACAAATAAACATTGAGTAGAGTAAGCTCCCTCCAACCCGTGCCATTGTCCGACAGCGAGCTCTAAGTAGAGCCTAAAGAGAGTAAAAGAATTCAGTCAATCAAAATGACACGCATTAAGGAACAGTCGAAATAGCCACAAACATGAGTAGAGTTGAAAAAGAAGGTCTTGTTGCCAGTTATGGAGTGCTCCTTTCCCAAGGAAATAGACACATGAATGACAGGTAACAACTCTAAGGATGGAGAAAAAGAAGTTGGATTTGCTAAGAGAAATAAAAAAGGAAGGGGCTTGCTCAGTTTATTATCTAAGAAGTAGAAGACCTACATCTAACTATGTCGGTCGGTCGGTACCCGCCTTTCTTTTTTTACTTTTTTAAATAATATGGTAATTATTCGGCCGATTCTGACGAAATTTTAAACCCCTTATGTTGTTTTTCATTCTTTTTCGAATTATATAATTGCCAAAGTCTTTGCCAGGTTACCCCGGGAATAATTTTATTTTGGCAATAATATCATAACTATTCGGCCTATTCTAACGAAATTTGAAACCCTGATGTTGTTTTACATTTTAATTTGAATGATTCTCTTTTGAATAATGTAATTGACAAGGTCCGCAAAAGGTTAGCCCCGGAATTATATTGTTTTGTCAATAACAGCATAACTATTCGGCCCATTCTAACTATATTTGAAACCCTTACATTGTTTTACATTCTCATTCTCTTCCAAGGTTTGCCTGGGAAATAATTTTCTTTGGTAATAACATCATAACTATTCGGCAGATTCTAGCGAAGTTTGAAACCGTTGTGTTGTTTTACATTCTCTTTCGAATGGTATAATTGCTAAGGTCGTCCAAAGCTTAGTCTGACAATTATTCACAGTTTTGAAGGTAGTAAGGGCATAAATCAGAAGAACTCCGTGTCGTAGAATAGGCTCCCGACGATATACTATATATATCTATCCGATGAGGTGATTATTCTATATTTCAAGTGCGTGGTAATCAGATTCCGAGAATGGTTCAAAAGAAGGGCCTGGAGAGGGCTTATTTATCTTCAATATACTTAAGAAGTGGAACGGAGCCCAAGGATAAATAATATTGCAAACATAGAAAAAATAGAGTTTTATTAATTAATCTATCAAAATCAACCACGAAAAATGTTTACATAACCGGGGATTTAAATGGGAGAAACACAAGAAATGAAAAAAGTCATGGGAATATTTGATTGTGCTGAGGATTAAGATTTGGAGGGATTTAAAACGGCGAAACAAACAAAAAGGGAGAATGGTTGACTATAATCGTTTAAAGCACATAGATGGGTTGGCAAAAGGTTAAATGATTAAATGTAATGCGTAGCTTACGTAATTACAAGGTAGTCGTGCAGAGGAAGGCGATGGGAAGGAATCTTCGGTCCAACTTGCGATTCTTTTCCAGGAGAAGGGATTCTTCGAGGGTTATCCTTAACGAGGGGAAAGGACTGTCTTCGAGGAGTGAGAGCGAAGTGGGGCTCGAAAGTACGAGCGATCCTTGAGCTAGGATATCGGAGATATTCTAGATAAATAATGGAGGTTATTGTTGTAACCAAGCGTTCTTTTGAAGAATGTTTAAAAAGGGGGGTAATTAAATTATCCTGACGTGATGTCTTGGGAACGAGAACCGTTTCTTGACGAAGGGGCTTGAAGAACAATGGCTGTTTTAATGTTGTTCTCTTTTTAAACAACAGGGGGGCTGAGGACCGTTTCTTGTCGAACGGGCTCAAAGAACAATGGCTGTTCCAAAGTTGTTCTCTTTCTGAACAACAAGGGGGCCCAGTTGACTTGGCGTCTTGAGGAGCACGAACTTTGACACTCAATGGATATTGTCCTATTCTGGACAATAAGGGGTTTCTCGGGGTAGAGTTCCTAATTGCACAAGGGAGACCGGATCAGCGTGATGCCTCGCGAAGATAATCAGGATCTGGTTCAAATGCGAAGTGCTATCGCATAAATAGCCGGATCCAGTTCCTTGGCGTAGGGGACAAGGGGGGGGGGCGATGGAATGTTCCGGTGGCGCTTGAAAAAATATCTTATCTGCCCATAAGCCTAATTCAATCTGGCGAGATCGACGCATGGAGGCGAACGGGGGATTCAACCTTCTTGATTAAACTTAGGGATAGGGGGGTGATAACGCGCCTTCTACTTCCTCTCGCAGCATACACGTGGAGAAGCATGTGTTTCGACATGTGATAGGGGCTGAAACATGGCGGCCTCAGACCGTTCTATCACACTCCGAGCACGCTACATTTTGGTGAGCAGACCTTGTTTGTTATTGGGGCTATTGGATATAAATATATTTCCTTCATTCGATTAAATCTTACTTTTTCATATATTCTCTGACTGGTACAGATCTTTGATAACTTCAGACACATCAATATATTTTAAGAGTATCCTTTGGCGGGTGCCATCGAGTGAGTGTAGTGTTTAAAATAACCTGTGAGTAACACCTTGAACTTTATTTAGGAAATTATTAGGAAAACATTTATTTCATTTTGGATGAAGCCTTAATATCAATTAGATTCCCCATATTAGATAATGAAATTCAAATAAACAAGAGAATGATATTTGCTGGTGATCCAGAGGTTAGTAGAAGTTAATCTTCGTTGAGGAGTTAGGGTCTGGTTACTATTGTGTGTATTATCGTACACATCAGCGAAACAGTGAAACGCTGCTTGGCGAAGAGTAAAATGGTAATGATGGCTTTGTCGTGATTGAGATTTGTTTTATAACTTATAAAGGATATAACTACCCCCGTGTAGCTAAGCACAAAGCATCTGGCAATCGGGCGCTAGCTCATGAAGAGGCTGAATGTTTTATTTCAGCACCCCGACCTCAGAAATCTAACGCCGTATCAGCAGTGCTAGAGATGAGGTAGATTAAAATCCTATGCTTCTTATTTTTCTTATACTTTCTACTCTTTGTTGAATTTTAGCCTTTAACTAAAAATAATGTATGACTTTGATTTATTGGACGATGATGACATCTTTCATACGAAAGATGAATTGTAATCAGATGAGTTATTGCATAGGAGATTGCACCAGAGAGAAGATTTATGCCAACCAGAAAGAGAAACTTACTGAAAGATCAACAGAACTTGTGAAGATGTTACATTAGAAGCGACTAAGAAAATGCAACTTTAAGGGAAAAATGTGATCAATGATCTTTGTTTAATTAAAAAGAATTATGATTCTAAATTTGTTTCTTGACATGCTATTTATAGACACATGTTATGAATTTTCACACTAATAGAACCATAATATTTAAATCATTAAAACTTGCAGTAATCATAAAACTTACATCTGTACTAGGGTGTATTAAATAACAGTAAATCGTTTGAATTGTCTACGTTATTAAACTTTAAATTTAGTTAAATTTGTTTCAACTACAACTATATATAAGTGCAGTATTTAATATTTTTCTCTAATTTTATTATTTGCACATTTTAAAACCGTCAGAATTATTTTACTTTTTCATTCCTCTCGTATTCTCCTTCTATCCCAAATCCGGTTTGCAATTTAATGGTTCAAGTTCTTGACTCTTTTATGAGCATCTCTCCTAAGGAGGTTCATTAAATTTTCCTTAAATCAAGTACAATACTGTGTTCTGGTGTGTCAAGATACTTTCAATGGGGCAGTGCTTTTACCAGTTCTATCTTCTCAATAATAAATAGTTACATAGTTACAGGGAGCCAGCAAGGACTACTTAGTCCACTCAAAGGCCAGTCCCATTCTATACTAATATGCTAGTAGTCCTCCTTTAGAGATTTTCGCTATGATGCTCACTCATGCAACATTCATTCAACACCATGGTTCCGTATTTAAACAATATCATTATTCTTAAAATAACTGTCAATTTTGTTTTGAAAACTATTCAGACTACTAGCATTCACTACTTCTAAAGGAAGTGCGTTCCATTTAGCGATGATTTTAAAATCGTTGTTATGTGTGGTACCACTATCTTCATACTTAAAAATATTTTCCTAATTTACGTTTTCAAATTTATTTAAAATTTTAAATACTTCATAATCGCATAGTTAAATATATTTAATCTTTCGATATATGACTTATTTCTAATCGAGGGAATTATTTTAGTTGCCCGTCATTAAAGCCTTTCCATTTTATTGATGTTTACATGTGTATAAGGTAACCACAATTGTATAGCGGATTCCAGTTGTGGTCTTACTAAACTTTTATATAGAAGTATAATTATATCTTGGTGTTTGTACCGAAAAATTCTCGCAATAAATCCAAGCATTCTATCCGCCTACTTACACGCTTCGACACAATGTTTTTAACCATATGTGCTCAACGCCATCACCTTTTAATAAATCACCTTCGAAGCTATCTCATTGTAAGGTCTAACATGTCAGCCATACCTTTTATAATTTAAATCGCGCGAGTCTTCTTTTATTTCGCCTTCTTTCAATGCTCTCTTCTTTTCGACCAAGATGGGGCCAATTTGGGAAGCATAACTGTGCAAGCCCAAGGTCAGTAATCCGGGTTCTCCAACTCAATTTCCCAAACTTCGTTTCCGAGGCTTCCCAAGCGATCCCTCCTCCGACGAGAGCTTTCGATCTGAAGACGAAAGCTATTTCCAGTAGTCGAAACGCTTTTCGAATCACCTTTCACACGTGTACCACCTGGAAGTAGTCGACAGCTAGCGCAACGTATGGAATTGCCATGTTGGGGCTTACGATTTCCAAGGGCAACGGAATTCACGCGAGATTACGACTCCAGGAAAGTTCAGGCTCTCCGCCGTGCAATCTTTTGAAACAGACTTGTCTCGTTATATTTTGACAAGTTAAGGAATATCTTGGTTCTGTAGGAAATTAGTTATTACCCTGCCCGTGATCCCTTGAGTCTCTTATTATTTCGATATTATAGATAATTCGTAAGAATTGCAATTATGCTTATAAGTAAAGATTTCTTTTGCGTTATTTAAGTGAATGTTTCAATTTATTCGGGTTATTTTAATGAGGAAAAAATAGATGAGGTCATAGATCGCTAGAAAGAGGAAAGAATATTTATATTCTAACGAGAATTCAAAATTTATAGCTTCCATTGAATATAAAACATACTAACATTTGAACTCATTCAAGTAAGGAATGGACCAAAAGAAATTAAAATAATTAAACTTGTTTATTAAAAAACGATAATATGTAAGCCATCCTTTTAAGGTGAATTGCGTTTACCACTTTTAAGCGCAGATTAGTGGATAAAAAAGAAAACAAGCGCATGTCAATGCTATTCTCAAGCGAGTGTAACATACTCACACGGGCGTTCTCGTATGACTAAAGGAAACTTTCGGCTGAGCTTCTGCTTGCCACTTTGAAGCGAGAGAAAGCGAAATGAATTTCCTCCCCGTTTCCTAGATAGGATTCTTTCTATATCTTCCCGTTTCGTCCGGAATTTCTTCTCCTGCAAAGGCAATTGTTCTGCAAACAAAGACGCGCTAATTTCCACAATTTTGAGAGGAAAATAACCCCGTGTCAAGATGAGAGAGAATTAAGTTCAGACCAGTTCAGACGAGTCAAGCGCTTGATGGGCCACCTATTTCAATAAACGGTCTCATCTCTCGCTGTTGTCAATCCTTACGATTAGGGTTAACCACGCTAATTTATCTTAGACACATTTTAAGGATAAAGCTCCACGCTAATCATTTAGTTCTCATCTTCGAGTGACTTTTAATCTAAGCCTGAATATACATTGCCTGGTAAGATTTTCCCCAGCGTTTCTAGTAAAACATCATTAAACCAAATGGCTATTTCATCAAATTTGCGCTTATCATTAATTTACACATACGGCGAAAAGCAAAATTATCAACTCTTATATAATTACGGGGTTTTCAGAGTGCCCAAAGTGAAGGGAATATCTTCAATCAAATCGTAGCGATTTAATTCTCAATTGCAATTGTCAATGAGAATTGCTCATTGTTGCTTTGAAATGAATAGTTTAAAAGATGCTTTGTTTTTCTTAGCGCAAATAAACAGTCAATAGAGTTTTGTGATTTTTATCTAGATATTTCAACGCAGTGTTAGAATTAAGATAAAAATAACCTATTTGTATAGTGAAAAGGAAGCAAACTTAGCTTTGCATTTAGCGGCTTCCATCTGGCCACCCTGCCGGGTTCCCAGAATCTAGGAAAAAGCAACAAAATGTCTAAGACACAATGACGTAAGTATTATTATGCTCTGAAGCTTAAACAATTTTTAGGTTAAATTTAAATACTGGTTGTGAGAATGAAAGCAGGTACATAGCATTAACTCTATATGGTTACGCTCTTGTGTCGTAAGCATCTTGTTAATTTTTCCTGGTTTCTGGCAGCCCTACCGGAGTCACCCTTCGTAATTGTTTTATTTAAAAAATAAGTGTGGCGTATTTTTTATTCAATTTTTAAGTGATAAATGCCTTTTAAACATAATGGATGTAAAGGAATTTGGCAGATTGCATTATTGCAAAATTATTAAAAAGTAAGTACAGTGCGATGACTTATAATGATTTAAATAATATACATAAAGCAATTAAAAGCCAGGAAACCGATACTAGCCATATAAAGTGAGTAGCTTAAAATTTTAGTTAATTTTAAAGAAGAACATGTTTAGTTTAATCAACATATTTAATTTTGTACAACTTAAATTGCTTGCTCATCTTTAAAAGTGACCGCACGCCACTGCTATTCACGAAGAAAATGCATTTAAAGATATAATTTATCAAATAAAGACCATTTATGTGTAACGTTCAGCAGGCAACGCAAACATGAGTATTATTCATCAATTTAAGCCCATTTACGAGTACCACTCACAAGTTAAAGCACATTTGCGACTAAAGTTCGACAATTGGAGAGTATTATTCCTCAACAATAGTTACTAGTTAAGGCCTATTTATTAGTATTATTATTAAATAAAACCACATTGACTATTATTTTCCCTAGGTAAAGCCCGTCTATTGATAGTACTCGCCAGTTAAAGCCTACCTCTTAATTTAGAATAATTCTCTTCTAGTGAGATAGCCAGTTGTTACATAGATTCAAGGTTTTGCTAGGACTCAACGATTGAAGAAGATCATTTCTGAGTAGGTTTAAAATTTTTTGTTATATCATTAGAGAATCAAAAATTGTTTGTTTTGATTTGTTTATGTCAAATTTCCATATATTTAATTAGTTTTTTCTCTTTACTTTGGGGGCAAGAAACCTTTAATTCGTGTCCTTTATAATACAGATATCCACCAATTATTTATTAATTAATAATCTAACTTTACATATAGCAATTCCAGGATTGAACAATGACAATTATGTAAATATTCGAATAATTGGTCTTTAGAGGGACCCAGTAAAATGGTAATATTTCCTGCCACCTATGATATTACTTCGTGAGAGAAAGCGAGCCATTACCCCCATCCCTTCTGACTTCACCTTTTATGGACTTTCTGCCCGGTCACTGAGAAATTCACACTGACGCATGACGCTGTGATTAAAGGCTATCTCCCCGCCGTCTTAATCTTCCATCCACCCTGAGTCGGTAGATTATTCGTCTATTTATAGATTTTCCTTGAGACAATTATATACCTCCAGCCGCTGGGCGTTCCTTCAGACCCGCTGATCCGGCCTCTTACACCTTTCCTTAAGGACACGCTCTGTTTCCCCGGCCGATAAGGAATGTTCGAGAAGCTCCTTCTCTCTCTCCCTGTTCTGGATAAATCCCGTTATATATGCGCCCTCTCAAGGATTACCGGCAGATTCGGTTAGACGACGCTTCCCCGAACGGAGGTTCACTTGAAAGACACTTTCGTTCGAGAACTGTTTAGTGACGGTTGTAGGCCACGAAAGAGCTGGACATCACACTAGCAACTTTGGGTCAGGGAGAAAAGTCTCTTTCTCAACCGCCTTTGGATCAAGGTTTGGAGAAGCCATTTTCCGGAGTTCTTCTGGTAAACTCTTGAGGACAAGAGGCCCAATAGCTCGCTCAATCTGAGTTTGGAAAAGTCACCTTACCCCCTACCGAAGTTCTTCTGGTGACCTATTGAGGACAACAGGCCCAATAGCTTGCTTAATCCGAGTTTGGAGAAGCCCCCCCCCTCCCGCTAAGTTCTTCCGGTGACCTCTTGATTACAAGAGGCCCGCCTCTCATTAAATCAGAATTTGGAGAACGTAGCATCACCCTCTTCAGGTTCCCGTCTACACCCGTAAGTAATCAAGGTCACCAAGGCTCACCCCCTAAGTTTGCCCCGCTTTACTCTCGAGGTTCAAAGGAACTGAATCTCTCACGACCCTAAATATCCCATCATAATCATTTAATAACCCTGGTTATCCAATCAGTATTCGGAACCTAATTCCGTCTTATTCGTATATATATATATATATATATATATATATATATATATATATATATATATATATATATATATATATATATATTATTTTTATCGTATAGCTTTTATCTAGTGTATTATTAAAATCTATTTTTGCCGTTGTGTTTGGAATACTTCTTGGTCACGCAGCTGCAGCTAACTATTCAAATTGCACTCTTAGAAAATAACCTTTGTTGCCTTGCTTAGTTAACCTTAGAGCCTGTGTGCGTATATCCCCGTACACTTTGCTATACTTCGACAATAGGATATATATATATATATATATATATATATATATATATATATATATATATATATATATATATATGTAAATATATATATATATTTATATAATCTGGTGTCAGGTGTTTGGGTACTTGGAGGAGTCTGCCCTACCTGTTTTTTAAGCACTAAGTTCAATTAATAGCAGCTGCATTGCCAAGAATATTTGAACACCAATATATTAGGACAATTTTTTTTGATTGACGGGTACTGAACAATTTTTAAGCTCATTCTTGTGTGGTGTGTCTACAGTTTTCCTTGTTCCTTAGAAGAGGATACTAGCTAAGCGGTAATAGTAACCGACATTTTTGTGTCGTGAGTCAGATTTCCTCGTTAGTTAGTAATTTTTTTTTTAGTTCGCCCGATATTTACCTGGAATTATTAATAATTTTTTCGTTCATAGAGTTTATATTTTTCTGGGTAAAGCTTCAATAGCTCTGGTATCCTTTTCGTGGGCAAAGGTCGAACGTAGCATATACGGGATGTTCTCATTTGGTTGTTTTCATAAGTAAGGTCAGATCCTAGGCTTATCTGGAAAAGAGTTAATCGCTTACGTCCAGGAAGATGAACGTAACGAACGTGCGGAAAGAAAAGCACAAAGAGAAGCAGAAGTTGAAGAAAGAAAAACACAGAAAGGAGAAAAGGAGAGGCAAGCGTAGAGAGAAGCAGAAGAGAGAGAGAAAGAATAAGGCAGCACAAGAGAGAGATAATTCGTGATCAAGTCGAGATGAACTCCGTAGGATCTCGAAATGAATAGGCTCAAGTGCTTTCAATAAAACTCCCCGCATACAAGGATAAAGAAGATTTTTGCTCCTATTTAACGAATTTCAAGAAGATCTTTGATGTCAACAATTGGGACTTGGAATCAAATGCTGTCAGCGGCTACTTCAACTCGTGAACAATCGTCTTCGGGACATATTCACTTCGCTTCCTTCAGAGGCCAATCTTGATTATTGAACCCTAAAGGCAGAACTTTCTGCTATTAACATGAATCTAGAATTTTATAGGGTTAGATTCCACTCTGCACGAATTCAGCCAGGCTAAACCTACAAATAATTTAGATTCACGATTCGGCGTCACTTCCAATTCTGGCCGGATTCCGCTCAAGTATCTAATGATTATGAGTCGCTAATTGACTTGATTCTAAGGGATCAACTGATGTCGACCCTCCCTCACGAACTAAGGGCCTTCATAGCGGAGACAAGCGCGTCCTCTTTCAAGGAGTATCTAGATGAAACCGACCTTCATGCTTCCAAGCACGACCTGAGGAGGTCAAGAAGAACCATTCCCCATCCCCCAAACATAAGTTTGGGTTTAAGAGAAACCAACCAAAGGACAACAACGGCTTCGTCAGAAGTGCAAGCGCCGAGCAAGTACAGGCCTCACTCGCCGCGAGAATAAAGGGACGTAAAGCCTTCAGTACTCCATTCCGCGCCTGGAAACTACCCCCATAGACTAGTTGTATGCTTTACGTGTGGCACCCCTGGGCACTTGAGTTAAATTGCCCCAAAAATTCTCAACTGAGGACCTCATCAGGTCAACAGGTCCACCAAATCTCGCCTAATCCGCCAGTGGCATCATCAGCGCCCGCTCCTTCCTCTCCCCCAGGTCAACAGGTAAATTTCCTGTTCAACAAGAGTTCCCCCGGTGGGCTCCAGTTTCAAAATGGCACAGTAAATGGTTAAAGAGTGTCAACCTTGGTTATAGATACAGGTTGAACCTGTATAGTAGTATCCAATAAACTACTACCCCCCGTAAGCCCCCCAGCATAACAGGTTCACGTTGGTACATGACGCTTCAGGTCATACCACCAGGTTCCCAGTGGTACGGTGCCATATTCAGTGCCAGTACTTCACCGGTTAGGCCAACGTACTCGCGGCCCTGATAAAATTCTGCTCCATCTTTATCGGACAGAGCGCACAGCTCTTCCCAAACTTAATTTCTTAGCCGCTCGTTACCAGGCTCCCGGCCGAGAAAGAAGTATCGCTTCCGGTATCCCTATAGTCCCCAGATGTCGACCTCGCCACCACTGTTCAATTTGCTGAGTTGCGGAAGAATTTCCCCACATTACAACCCCTTTGGAAAAAGGAAGGAAGAAGGAGACTGAAACGGAGCGAGGCAATGGGAAGATAGAATACACCGTGAAGGAGGCGTTATTATACCGTTCTTTGGTTGAACCCGACAGTCGCCCGACAAACGTGTTATGTGTTTCGAGAACTTATATCGAACTGGTCCTCGAAGCCGCCTATCCCGTTGAACCCTTGTGTCTGCTCTAAACGGTATGCGTAGAAGCAGACGATGAGTATCCCTTGCCGTCCCTTCCTTTCCCCAAGCGGAGCTATATCTGACATGGACGTAAACACCAATCTCTCCTCTAATGAGATGGCTCAATTGCTTGCCTTATTGGAAGACTTTCCCGACGTCATTTCGGAATTCCCTGGTTGCTCAACCCAATTTACACATGAAATTGTCCTCATTACTCAAGATGCAATAAGAACCAAGCCTTATCCCTCACCCCTTAATGACATGCTTAAGGAAACGGCTTCCTATCCAGTAAATTGGACCCTTTCCGAGTAAGATCGCTGCCACCAGTTAAAGAACAAACTAATCCCTGCCCCTATTTTGAGATTACCGAATCCTAATGAAACATTCGGGGTTCGTACCGATGCCTCCCAGGATGGTGTAGGCTGTACCCTCGTCCAATATCACGACAATGGAGTGGGATATCCTGTAGGATATGCTAGTAGGAAGCCGTCCCTTTGCAGAAAAGCGCAGGACACAATAGAGCTCGAAGCTTTAGCCATAGTGTGGTCTATTCGTAAGATTAGGATGTATCTCATAGGTAAAGAATTTATTGTCGAAAGCAATCGCAAACTTCTAGCGTACCTAAAAAACTGTAAGAGTCAAAATGGCCCTTTTAATGCGTTGAAACCTACTACTCATGGAATCCTAATTTCGGATCATGTTTGTTAAAGCCACCGACAACTGCTTAGCTGATAGCTTGAGTAGGCGACAATAGAAGACACCTCTCCAACAACCTAAGTGTATAGCAAAATTCGTGTTTGACTCATTTTGTAAATACTAGTTTCTTTTATTTATTTTTTTTTTGGGGGGGTGCGTATGTATAGATTAAGTTCTCTGTGATACAAATGTGTAAATTCCGTGTAGTGTTATATATATATATTTTTTTTTTGCTTAAGGTTAAAATTGTAGCTGTATTAGTTACCTTGGTGATGAAATTAGTTGTAGATATTTTCTTCGTCCCCGAGTTTTCCTTGCTGTAAAAATGTCTTTGGATAGGTAAGAGTGTAGAGGGACCTACTGAAATAGTAATATTTCCCCCCTCCTAATCTATTACTTCAGGGGAGAAAGAGAGCCGTTACTCCACCCCACCCCCTCCGACTTCACCCTTTTTGGACTTTCCGCTTGGTCAATCACAAATTCATACCGAGGCATGACATTGTGTTTGAATGCTATCTCACCGTCATCTTAATCTCCCCCCCCCTAACCCCACGAGTCGGGAGATTATTTGTCTATTTGTAGGTTTTCCTCGAGACAATTTTTATAGCTCCAGCCGCTGATCGTTCCTTCAGACCCGCTGATCCAGGCCTCTTATACCTTCCCTTAAGGACACGCTCTGTTGCTCCTTCTCCCTCTCCCCGTTTTGGAGAAATCCCGGTATATATGCGCCCTCTCAAGGATTACCGGCAGATTCGGTTAGACGACGCTTCTCTGAACGGAGGGTCACTTAGACGACGTTCGCGCACGAGAAGTGTTTAGTGACTGTTGCAGGTCGTAAGGTCTTGCTTCTTAGCGTCTTATTTCCCGCTTGCGTGTACCCGTATTAGGTATACGCATTTATTCTCCACTGTTTGTAATCTCCTCCTTTGTGTTTTTGAGACACGGAGATTTCTAAACATATATAGTGTCTGGGCTGTGAGTGAAGCTTCGAAATTTTATTATCCACCTTCTTCCTGCCTGTAAACAGATGTGGTAATCTTCATTCCGAGTAAATTGCACTCCGTTTTGTAGGGATAGCAACTATCCTCCACCCTGACATCTTATATTAGTCTCCTGCCAATGGAGACTACTTGGAATTTCTCTTGATTCGTTCGAATCTTTCTTTGCGCCTTATACAAGCTTATATTTGCGCATTCCTCCAAGGACAAATGATTATCTGCTGAAATCATCGCCGTATTGAATCTTTGAGGCAATAGAGGTTCAAAGGGGCTGGGAAATCTTTGATGTATAACGAGGAGAAAGGTGGAGATAGACCTCCTCCCCCTGCAGGAGGCGTTCATTAAGCAGAAACCTAGCTCCTTCCATGCACCTTAAACTGACATACGCCGCTCTCTCCACTTCATAGTCACAGAGAGTTTTTCTTTTAAGTTTTGACTAAGGCCTAACCGTAGGATCTTAAATTGCATTCTTCTATGCCACACTTTATCAAACGCCTTTCACACATCCCAACAAACAATGTCCACCTAACTCCTCTCCTGTTTGGCTTGGGCAAGCTTTTTCATGATGGCATTGATCGCCATCTCCGTACTTTGCTTTCTTCTAAACCTATATGGATGCGAGTTGTAGAGGGAGTTCTCCTCCAGATAGGACGCTAGTCTTCTCCTAAAGCTTCCCGCTAAATTCTACAAGTGAAATTGGCCGGTAGCTCTCTCTCTCTCAACGTTGGGTCTTTTCCATGATATGTAAAAAAAAATATCATTTTTGCCGTTTTATAGCTAAAATGTCTCCTCATTATTTCGATGACATTGGCTGGTGCCTTTTCGAAGTTTAGTTTTTTAAGCCCCGATTGTACTGGGACTTTCCGATGGAATGAGCGGAGCGCATGGTGTAGTTCATCTTCAGTGATCTCGGCGTCTCCGCACACTGTCTATCTATGATATTCTCGAACTCTATAGCAAAATCTTCATTTTCTTTTCAGTTATACCGAAGATTCATTTACAATAACTTCGGAATATTTCTTCTATTCTTCAGTTTCGATGGTCTCGTCTTCTTTTAATATTTCCATTTTCTTCTTCATCCCGGTTGATCTTTTGAGAGGTCTGATTTTATTTCAGAAAGCTTTGGGAGATGCATCATGATCGAGGCTCTTAATGGCATCGTCCCATCGTCTCCACTACTGTTCGAGAATCAACTGGTTGAGCTGAGTTTTGATCTCTATACTTCGTTGTATTGAGTCAATTGATGCATTTCTGATGTTAATTTCATACAGTCATTTCAGCTCACAGTATAGTTCTTTTATGTATGGAGTGCACCTGTAGGTTGAGATGGACTTATACTGGGATTTAGCGATACAAGCTCTATCCGCGTTCATGAGATGGTCATTAAGGTTGTCGAGTGACTCGTTGATCTCCTTGATTATTGCTTCATCCAAGTTTGGTGGATGGTAGGCTTCGACGAGACGTGCATACTGTGCCCAGGCTGTTTTTTTTAGTTTTTTCATACTACAACTGGGACTTTTATAGGCTTCATGGTGATAGTGAGAAGGATCCCTATATCTTCACTATATGGTGCCTTGACTGGTTCCATGTAGTAATTGAACGGCATCTGACGATTGGCCAGAAATATGTCTGGTTTTGTCGTGCTTCTAACCTTGAAAAAGGTCGGAACGTCCAGGCCTATCCGCTAGACAATGTTTCTGTCCAGAATAGTGTCTGGAAACTTTACAAATACATTGAAGGTCCTGTAGCCAGATTCCCGACATCTTCCGTTCAGATCCCCAAATAATATAGTGGGGGCTCTTCTGCCATATAGGCCAGCGAGAGAATGTTTCAGAAAATAGCCTCTCTTTGGCGTCTGGTACCCGGCGGTGGTGACCAGCTTCCGAATGTCGAGTTCGAACTCTATTGCGATTCTTAGAGATTTCTTATCTGCTTGTATTTGATCTCTTTCTGAATCGCAAAACCAGCACCGTTGTACCTCTTTTGCGAGTAATTCGTGATTATCACATTGTACTTCCAGATCTTGATTTTGGAATTACCTGTGTCTGTCCTATTTACTGAAATTAAGATAATACGCGTATCTGCATCAATTGCTCTGAATAAGTTTTCGTAAAGAGTCATTTTTGTCATTCAGCCATTGGTTTCAATTTCCATGATTTTTAGTGTGTTCCTTAGCATAATGAGATTTAATTATCGATGTTTCCTCTTTGTCTTCTTTATATTTTTTGCTTGTGTGGCCGTTTTAGTTTGCACAGGCTTCTCAGTCTTCGGAGGAGGACTTATAGTCTTTGATTGGCTCTTCCTCGCTCGTGTACGAATGCATGGGCCCAAGTCACTGTCCGAAGAGGTGGCTTCTTCTTCGTCTTCTTCATCTTGTTCTTTTTCTTCCTCTTTTTCAAATTCCTCCGATAAGAGAGCTTTGATAACAGCTTTGAATCCAGCCTTAACCTGGTTGTTGCCTCTGATCACTGCTTCTTTGAAGATTCTCGAACATTCTTGATTAGCAGACATTTTGACTGTGGGCAGGTTATTTTCCTTCAGTAAAGCGTTTAACACCTCGTTATAGCAGCCAGGCTTGATTGACTTAGCAGCGCTTTCGTGTGTTTTGCTAATAAGAATTTTTGCATTTAGGTAACTCATGATGCTGAACTTCAAAGTCGATGCTCTCTTTTGTTCTAATATTTTGGCGGCGTTGGCGTAGGTTATTTCCATTGTCTTCTTTTGTTCTTCTTTCTTACTCTTAATGATCTCTTTACGTTTTTAGTAGTTCAGGGCCATGGTCCTGCGCTCTCCCTTACAGTTGAGGCACTTCGCACTTTCATATTTATAAAATCTATTTCCTTCTGCGGCGCATTCACTTAACCATAGTTTTTTTTTCATTTTCAGGGCAGGTCGCAGTGGTGTGATTTCAAGCTTATAGCATACAGAGCACATTTGTATGCTATTGAATCTCTATTGCTTTATGGTCTCCCGTAGGATTCTCACGTTTAATGTCAAAAGTCCGTCCGAAGTCGTTTTTCTTGCCATGTCCGTGGTTAAAAATGTTATTTTAAAGACGTGTTTATGCTCGCGGAACTTAATTATTTCGCGAACTTTGGCCCATTGGATGTTCCTCTGAATTTCCTCTTTGAGCTCGTCAGGTGAGTGCTCAGCGACCCAGCACTTCACTTTGCGGCAGATCACACTATGGCTTTCTGCCAGTTGTGCCGGGGTCTTTGCTTCGAGCGCGATGATCTTTAGGACTTCAGCTCCTTCTTTCGACAGGAGCCGGTCCACGTCCTTCGTTTCCGCGCAAATTGCTTTGAGTCCCGAGGAGACTTCGATCAATTTGACGAGGGCCACTTTTAGGTTAACGAAGAGTATTTCTCCTTCTTTTCCTTTGCTTTTGATCCTGAGATAGTACTGAGGGTTATCCTCTTAGTGAAGATCTCTACGATGTTTCTCATTCTTTTACTATGCCCTCTTGGTTTATCTTCTCCTCTGAAACAAAAGTGTAATTATTTTGTATTTTATGAATTAAAAGATGTCAAAAAGGAAGTAAGGAGGTTACGGTTAAGGTCGATCAGTTCCAAAAAATTGATGTGAACGCTCTCGTCCATTTTTCAGTTGGTCCCCCGCTCAGATGCTGTCAAGATAATGGCTGATGATGGATGGATGAGATGGGTTGTGAATGGGAATCTCGAAAGGGGTTACTAATGGTGGACTTGTTGGAAGTAGTGGCCGAATCAATTGCCACCAACTTTTTGCGAACTGCTTTAGGGTACTTACGCCATAACCGTTTTGAAACACATAGAGCCTGGGGCTACTTACCTCTCTGATTCTGGCCGCGTCCCTTGGATAATTAAAAATCCTTCTCTACCCGAGACTTGCAGTTGAGTCACAGTTTCGACAAAATTTTTGACTTACGCTACCCCTTGTCACGTAAGCTCTTAATTATGTCACTCCAAGTGGCCGACATAGTTAAGATGAAATTAATAAATGGCAGGCATCCGACTCAGGTTTTCACGTAAGATATATGGACGGGAGCAGTGAGGTTTTAAAGCCTTCATTTAATAATGAAGTCTCGGATGTAAAAAAACCTATTATTTCTCTTTCTTAAATGTGAATAAAAAATTCAGCGATAGACTCCGTTTAGGCTGTTTTCTTCGTCAGTGGTGCTCAAAATCGTTTAATGAGCAAAGTAAAGTTTGTATGCGTGAGATATATCAGCAGATGCTTTTCAATCGGATGTTCGGCCGTTAATGACAATGAATTAAGTTCAAATTCAACTTAATGAAAGTGATGAAATGAATGGTTTGTTTTCATAGGTGTGAAGATGTTTTCGAGTTTGCCCTGATGTTGAAGGCATCAAGAACATTTATCTCTTTTTATTTTTATTTTTTCATTTCTCTTTCTTCTATAGTATTGATGACTGGACATGGCGGTCATATTCTTCCATATGTTTAAACATTTTAATAACTGTTAACTAGGTTCTTCCATCGTAGCTTTCGAGTCTTTCAAGTCATATTTTGCTAACTGGTTGTCATTTCGTTTATTTTTATTTGTTAATTTATCGTTTGGCATTTTGCCTCTTTTATTTAAGTTTTTTATTTTGTTGTTTCTTTCTTCTTTATCCTATTTTAGTTTAAATTTATATTTAGGCCCTTTGCCGTTTTTATCTATGCTGTTCATTATTTGTGTTATTTACTATTGAGCATGCAGCCTCTTTTATTATTTATTTTATTTTTCTTGTTTTATTATTCTTTTTCTTATGTTTATTTTAAAATTTAAACTTAAGTTTAGAATTCGCCTCTTTTTTATCTATGCTTTTAACTTTTGTTGTTTATTCATATTTTATTTACAATTTAACTTGGGCACTTCGCCTCCTTTTCTTAATGTTTATAACTTCTTGTTTTTGTTTCTTATTTCATGTTTCTTATTAACTTTTGCACTTTTCTTATTTTTAATTGTCCTTACTGTCGCTTGTTGTTTGTATTCACTTTCTCGTTTTTATTAATTTATTTTGGGGTATACATACTTAGATATAGATCAGTCTTACTTCTTTCCTCTCACAGTTTCTAACGCTGGATAACAGTGCTGTTCTTTTAACTTCATGTTGTCTGTTTTGAGGTATGTCGACATTATTGTTGATATTCGGGAGTATATTTTCCTCCACCTTATCCCATGTCTTTCTCCCTAACCTCTGGATCTCCATATTAATTTGCTTGAGTCCCAGTCTTTCGTGTAGGACTATCTGCCTAATACGGTCGATTCTTCTTGTGCCGTCAATAAGCAGTGTGGCTTTATTCGGCACCCTCTGCATCGTCCTGAGAGAGGTAAGGCTGGCCATTTGCGTGATTACTGCTGGATATACTAGGACGGAGTGTACCGAGGCAGTCTAAAGTTTCTTTTTGTTCGGCACGTTGAGGCTTAGGAATCTATAAAGTTTCTTCGGCTCTCTTTTGGGTAGGGAGACTGTTATTAATGTGGGTCTTATAGCCTGATTTGATGAGTCCTGTGCCCAGAACCTTTCTTTCGTTGAAGTAGGGGTAGTGTTCGTCTTCTATGAAGATGTCTACTCTCATGCGGTTTGTTGGAACGAACTCGAATTTCTGGCAGTTCGTCTTAATTTTCCACCTTTGTTCAAATCTGTTGATATTTTCGATATCTGCCACTGTCGCCCTTGCTTGAACCCCAGCGTTCCTGATGGGAGACGGAACGATTTGTTTGATGTCATCTGCGAACTGCAAATACATCATATCGTTTCGCAATGGAGCAGGGGTCTATTGTGTATACAAGGTACAACAACGAACTCCTACAAATGCATTGTGGCCTCCCCCGGCTTGAGTTTTAATTCGAGTCCTGTGTAGCCCTAGATCGAAATTAAGGCTCTCCTTTCCATAATATAGTCAGAGAGGACCCTTTCTAGGATATGGTTTAGCAGATTATGAGGACGTCACTAACATCGATCGTCTACGTCACCAACAATCTATAACAGACAGTCAGACTGTCGGCTGGGAATCGTTACCTTGCCGTGCTACTGTAGACATTTACGTAAATAGTTTGTGTAACTTACGGATGATCTCATTTTTTTTAAAACGTCCATGATCATCAAAATATTTGTATAATAAAGAGGTGCGTGTGCCCAAAACAAAAAAAAACCCGTTCAAAATCTTGTATTGTAAATCCCTCAGCCAAACTTTATCGAAGGCCTTTTTAATATCTCGCAGTACCACGTCTACGTGTTTCCACTCAGCTTTGTTGCTCGAGCATTTTTCCGTTAGGAGGGCAAGGGCGGTTTCCGTTTTCCATATCCTACGGAACCCGTGCTGCTTATGGATATGAGCTCCCTGCTTGGCAAAGTAGTCTTGTAGCCGGTCAGCCAAGAGCTTCTGGTAGATCTTCGCCACAAACTCCAGCAGTGAGATTGTTCTTTTAATTGACCAATTGATCAAGTGGTTTACCCCCCTTAGGTATAAAGATTATTTTAGCAATATTTAAGCCGTCTTGGAAATAAACTGTCTAAAGCGAAGCATTGATGATGTTTTTGATTCCATGAAAAATCTGCTGTGGGGACTTTACTAAGTTGCATCTAGTAATAGCCGCCCAGCCTGGTGCTCTTTGTCCAAAGGACTTTAGAGTAACCATGACCTCTTCAGGTGTTATGGGGCAGCCATGCTCCGCCATCTGCCTGCCTTCGTCTACTAAGTTATTTCGTTGCGTTCGTTGGATGATCTGATTCAGGTCTTCTATCAGTTGGCCATTGAATTCCTGGTGGAACTCTTTATTGTCTTCTGGAGTGATGCTCAAGACATTTTTCCAGGACGTTCGAAATCTTTTTTCTAGAAGTTCCGGTTCCTCTTATGATCCCCGTTTTCTTTAATTCGAGCCTTGGATTTTCTTGTTTATCCTTTTAGTTTTCTAATTTTCTGCCAAAATTTAACCTGGTTCAACTCGCTATCGACTCTGTCTATTAAGTTGTTCCATATTACCTCCTGCTTGAGGTTGATAGCGTCTGTAAGCTCAGTACTTAGGTGCCGTAGTAGCGAGCTTCTCTCCCGGTTTTGTCCTGAGAACACGAGCGATCACCTTCATCTCCTCTGTCCATATGGGTTGAGGAGGGGTTTTGTACCCTGTCTTGGGTACACACTCGTGGTCTGCTTCCAGAATAGAGGCAGTTATCATTTCCACCTCTTCATTTATCTCCTCCAAGGTTGCATCGCTCAGGTCAGTTTGCCGAGGCGTAGTTTTTTCGGAGAGTGACTGGTAGCTGGTTTGGCGCGAGTGAGATTGTGGTGAGGTCTGCTATTGGGGCCCTGCTCGCTATGGTAGTTGAATGGGAAGCCTTCACTTTTTAAGATTATGTCAGGTTTGTTTGCTAATGTGGCAGTGATATAGGTCGGAAAATCCGGCCCTATTCTTTAGATGTTTTTCTTACCATAATCAATTCCAAGTTTCGGCGTCTTTCGTTGGTTCTACCATAGTTCGCCGCACGGCATCAGGCGTTAAGGTCTACCCCTAAGATTGCAATTATGCAATATACAAAGAGCGTGTAGAAGTTGTTTATGTGAAGGTAGGCTGGACGAGGGGTGGATAAGCTGCGGCTATCACTAGATTTCCTACCAGTGTATGGAGGTCAACCGCCACAAAGGATTCGTTCAGCTTTGGATGAAGGTGAACGAGATATTATCCTTGACAGCTATTAAGCTGTCAAGCTTTTCCTATGAATGATTCTTCATGGCCACTCTGTAGCCAGGTAATTTAATTTGACCAAATGTAGCGTCAATACCGTGCTCCGTTATTAATATGATGTCAGGGTCCAGCACACGAAATATTTTTCCCTATGCCGTTGCTCTTCCCTCCCATCCATCAATGTTGAGTGCCACGATCCTCATTCTGTTGCTTACTCTCTCCATGTTCTCCTTTTAGTGTTTCCGGGTTTTTTTTCTTCTTCCTGTTCCTCTTCTTCTTGAATTCGGCATTCGCTCGTAGTATGATGTAAAATGCCGTTTTGGCGGTGAAATGCTTCTTCTATTATTTCTGTGTCGATATCAGTATCGAAATGCCAATATAGATTTTGGTTTTATTGACGTGAAAGATTTCTTGCGCTCCATATCGTCAGTGGGGGGAAACTGTTGCACGCGTAGATATAGAGGTTAATTCTATCTTCGCCCAGCCTTTTGTTTTGCCCTTTCTTCCACTTGGCTTTCTTGGTTTGAGGAACGGATTCTTAGTCCGATGAATTTGATGACTGCAATGAGTTCGATGTAGCCCTATCTGCTCTTTCAATTTCTTCGTCTTCCTTTCTTTTTTCTTCCTGTGGTTTTGTTACCTGTTTTGATTTTTTTTTTTTATTCTATCTTGTTCTACTTCTTCTGCCTGTCATTAAGTGCCATCTAGAGTTGCAGGACTCCCCGGAAGTGGGGCTGTTCGGAAACCACATTTTGTGCATGTTGTGCAATAGCAATTATACACAAACACATATATATATATATAAGGAAAATTACACGCTAATGGCTAGGTCCGACCATTTGGGGAGGGGGATAATGAGAATGGGGAGAAATTCATCCTCCAGTATGTGGATAATAACTATCAAAATTAGAGTGCAGATTGGCTTAAAGTTTTAATTATGGCCGATAGTTGTTCAAGGTTATTTAGGGAATACTACAAAAATAAAGTTTTATAACAAAAAAAAAAGAAATATTTAACATATACAAAACAGGTTTAAGTGAGATACGTGATCAAATAAGTAACGGACACATTCGGTGTCAGTAAAGGCGTAAATCCAAGGGATTAAAGTGGTAAATTACCTGACTTGGATCTGTGGCTTATAAAGGGGCTACACTAAGCCGAAAAACTTGTAGTAACAATAGATTTGGGAAGAGAGGATTATAATGAGGTCCGCAGCGTCGACGTCTTGCACGATATAAGCGTTGAAGAGAAGCTAACTCAGGAAGGCAAGGATACAACAAGAAACTATGTTTTACTTCAGAGTTATCGATGGGTTAGGGAGGTACTGCTTCTACCTTAGGGTGCTGATGAAGGAGGAATGGTTTTACCTCAGGGTTCTCGATGAGGGAGTACTGGCATGAATTCACGGAAGAACGACCATTGTAAGGAGCTGCTAATTGAATGGGGCGACGTCTACGGCGGAAAGATTCTAGCCGTCGGTACCCGAATCCGCCACCGAGGATCAGACTCAATAACGTAATGTGTCATCGTGCGCGGGCGAGCTGTCTAGCTTATCGAGCGGAAAATCCCGGGTTATAAAAATGGTCAGTTGGCGGCGGGCAGCGAAATTGCCTCGGGCCCCGGTGTGCTCTCCTGGGATTTGAAGTCGCCGGCTTTGACTGGGCGTAGGGGGGGAGGAGATCCGAGATAAAGAGACCGTCGAATAGCCTTTCAGGTTCTTTCTCGCATCACGAGTATGGGAGGCGAGTTTAAATCGTGTCAGGCGCCTGAAATAGCCCTGGCAAGATAAACACAGAGGGTCTGATAAAGCCATGTTTACGAGATTATTTCCTTGCCTCTCACGCTCTTTGTTCCACGGTTAAGGCCACGTCGCTCTTCTAAAGGTTCAATGTAGACCTCTAGATCCTATTAGAATCTATTCCTTCATAGTCCATTCAGTTTTTCGCGAGCATTTCGTTTAGCTCTTTTGCGAATGTACCCGGTCTCGTGAGATTCATGACGTCGCGTAGAGTATGCATGTCAGAATCTTGTTTCAGTTCTCGTTTTGGATCTTGAGGCACTTGTGTAAGTGCTGCCTTTGCTGCTTGGTCATAGGTGGTATTGGATCTCCGCGTCTCCTCTTGTTTGTTTTCTTGTTGCTTCTTTTTCATCACCTCTTTCTTAACTGGACATGCCATGGCCATCGATATAGGTCCCTGTTACATTTCTCGTATGTATTTCTACATTTTTTCTAATTATGGATCTTCTTGCTGCATTTAGAGCACGTCTACAAGTGTTCTTTGCGGTCCTTGGTCGCGTGTTGTTCGATTTTATAGGAACAGAAGCAGAACTGGACTAAAGTAAACTCCTCCCACCCGATTTGTTATCCACTAACTTTACCGTTAAACATGAGGAGTCATGTTCCTTGGCTTTCTGGGTCATTGTTGTCTCTGCAAGGACTACTTTAAAGACATGTGAGTAATCACTGTTTTCTCTTCTATTTTTTTAATTTAATCACTTCGACTACCTTGGTCCAGGATTGTCGAAATTGAATTTCTTCCTTTATATCTTCTTTGGTGTGCTGGCGATCCATAGCTCGAGACAGACACATACTACGCTCGTGTGGGCCAAGATTTGTGGTGGTATGGCCAGTTGCAGTCCGATTTCACGGAGTACCTCTACTGCCTCCTCTTTAGTGATGGTTTCGGTTTTTATTTTTTTGTATTTGCGTGCCTTTAAAGTATGTGACCCAGAATTTATCGATGAAAAGTTAGAATCAATCAAAATCATTAGTATAAAATTAAATTATCCATCTTATTTTCTAAATGATTCCCTGTGCAGAGCTACATAAGCAGTCATTTTAAGAAAATAAAATTAACTACTCATTTACGCGAAATAATATTTTAACGCTTCCTTTTACTAAACACTTGTCCCATGTTCCGAAATTATTAAAATATTTTGAAGTTAATGTTGTATTCTCTAATAACTCCACCTTAGTAATTAAAAATTCTCTTTCTAATAAAATGGCCTGCATTTAAAAAATTACGTACAAATCTTGTCTTGGTTTTTACATAAGGCAGTTACAAAAAGCCTAGGTGTGAGAATTAAACAACATAAGTACTGTTGTCGAACGGGGCAAACTTCAAATGCACTGTTTAGCCATCAATCTACTTTGAACAATCAAATAGATTGGTCTAATGCGAAATCCATTATTTTTTAGCCCAATTTTATTGAAAGAAATTTAATGGAATCAGCCATGATCAAATTCTCCCATAACATTAATTTCAATCTAACTGAGGGTATTTTTAAATTAAATAATTGGATCATGAATAATATTTGTTTGCAATATAAATTTAATTTGTTTAATTGATTTGTATATTGTAGTTCTGCGGATGGGCTATTCAATTGTTTTTCAGTTGTTTTTTTCTCCTAAACGATAGTCTTTGTTCATCAGTACGTTTGAATGACGTCACATTTCTTTGTTTATTAAACGTTTCTCTATTCCATTCTTCTTCTGCCCTTGATGATCTAAACATGAAAGCACTTGGGCTTATTCTGTGTATTATTTTCCTTTGTAATATTTATATATTACATTTCTAGTGGTGACCTCTTATATTGAATTATGCATCTGTGTATATGTAACTGTTTTGTTACCTGTGTAAATAGGCATAAATAATTCCTGTTATATTATTAGTTTCATTTGGAATTACGGAAATTTTATGACTAGATTATATTTATGCTAAAAATTGTTAGCTTATTATGTCTTGTCAGTAGTTACTTAATAGTATTATAAGACGCAAAACTCTTGGCCATAAACTTTGGCAATTGGTAGTTATATGAAATCCTTGGTTAGATTATGGATTGTAAATATTTGTGTAGGATACATATTCGGAGAATCCCAAAGAATGAACTACTTAAAGATCTCATGATAAGAACGACGCACTGGGTGTGTATTAAAAAACTCCGGTACTACTTGGTTGCAATTTTAAATTTCCTACAAAACAGTAGAATAATATAATTCCTTAGAAGCTTCAAACACATGAAACGTATCGAAGAAGCTAAGTTAGGAAAAAACATCACAAACTAAGCTATAAATACCTTTTGAACGAAAGAATGACCAGTTTTAATGAAATAAAAATCCACTTTAGACGTAGCAGTGACTGTAAAGGAAGTGCGACGGAATTATTTTCACGGAGTTATGTTTCCAAAAATGTTGGAAAGAAGGTGTAATGTTAAACGGTTTAGGAAGTAGTATGGAAGGTTAAAATATATTTTAAATGTGTGTGCGTGCTGGCAAAAATTCTTTTGGCAGTAGTTGTATTACTCTTCACCGAAAACTAAACAACCTTGGTGGAAACAAGTAAACAAGCGCACAAGGAAAATCACCGAATAGCCACTCACCAACACATTGATAGCCTCAAACGAAAATAATTAAACAACTATATTTTGGACTTATCCCCACCAGGCAAATGAATAACCATAGGGGAAACAAGTAGACAACAAACCAGTAAAGTTCTCAAATCACTGCTCATCTTGAACATAAATAACCTCAGAGGAAACAAGTACGCTTATCGAATCACCACTGATCGAGAAAATAAATAACCTCAGAGGGTACAAATAAACAGTAATCAACTTAAACTTTTCGAATTACCACTCATCAATAATATGAACATCCTGAAGGAAAAACAACTAAACAATCAAAGAATTTAACTTTTCCAATCACTTTTCATCGAAAAAATAAATAATCATAAGAGAAACAAGCAAACAAGGAAAGGAAGAGCGAGAACGGGAACAAAAAAGGCAAGAACAAGCTAGAGGACAGGAACAATAAATAGAACTTAAGAAGATTGAAACAGAAATGGAAATAAGTGTAGCAGAATTAGCAAACGAATAATCTAACCCTGTTTTAGATATAAATGACACTACACACTTATCGAAGCCGAAAATTGAACTTCCAGGGTTTGAAGATGGAGACGACATACTCTTAACTTCAGATCATATAAGATTTGAGAAAAAGCTTCTCTCTGGTTGGCTTAAAGAACTCTACGAAAACCGATTGAATCTCGTGCTTATAGGGAGTACAATGAAAATCTATAGGGTCTTGTGTAAGGTATGATATTATCTCTCTTGTAGTTTTGCAGGCTGGGTTAAGAGATCAACCGCTTCCTTATGGGATGAAGGAAATATATATATATATATATATATATATATATATATATATATATAGAGAGAGAGAGAGAGAGAGAGAGAGAGAGAGAGAGAGAGAGAGAGAGAGATATGGATTCTTTATTCCTGGGTATATGGCTGGAATAAGCTTCGAATATGTTGAACGGGGAATATAACTTTTTCTTCTTAAACAATAATAATTTTCTGACTTTTCTGACTAACTTTTATTACAATTACAATTAAGTTAATGTGTGGGTGCGTGTAGGAAAGGACGATAGGGTGTGTGGATAGATGGAGAAAATAGACAAGCGATGAAAATAGAAAGAAGTGTGGTAGGGTGCAAAGGGATGCTAGAGCCTGGTGATTAGGCATATCACTTTCATTATTTCTTTGTAGCGTGTATTCTGTGTTGTTTCTGTTGATTTTTTTTATTATTTATGGCGTTCAAGACATTTGTCTTGATAACTTTAGTTTAGCTTCGTGTGTGATATGCATTGCTTATTTGTTTATGTTTCTTCATACTTTTAAGTGCGTGCTTAATGTTTTGGTATTCTTTGTATGTGTGTGTGTTTTTATTTTTTTTGTTTTTTCTTAGTCGGTAGAGTTCGCATCGTATTCAGGGTTTTCTTCTTTCTTGGCTTATAGTTGTCTTCATCAGTGATTATTTGTCATAATTGTGAGTTTTCGTCTTGATTCGGTTGGTTTCTTTGATTAGTTAGATACTACATCTCATCGTGCGTAGAACGGCACTTCGTCCCCGCCAGCCACTCGGTTGGCGGAGCTTGGAAATCTGGCGCGACATTCGGCTCTTCTGTTCTGGTTAATCATCTGAGTAATTTCTTCATTCAGTTCTCGATTAACCAGATCCTGCATTTTCCGGGTCCGTTCTTCGTCTTCTTTCTTGCCTGCCTGTACCTGTGATTAGGTACATGCATTTATTTTGCACTACTTGAAGTCGCCTCTTTTGTGTTTTCGAGACACAAGAGAGGGTGGAGGCAGGGTAAAGCAACGTAGATCCAACAAAGGCATTGTGGATCTTCTTCTTGTTGCTTTCACGTAGATTTTTGAACGTATATAGAGTTCGGACAGCGACCGAGGCTTGAGAAATTCTTTCTTCGACGTGCTTCGCGTACCCGGTAGAGGTGATTTTCATACCGAGTACATTGCATTCGTTGGTATAGGGATATCACGTATCCCCCACTCGCACGTCTGCTCTTCAGCTGCGTCCAATGGGGATCACCTTGAACTTTTCTTGGTTTGTTCTAATTTTCCATTGAGCCTCTTAGTTGTTCAAATTTTCGATTTCTATTGCTGTTATGCGAGCTTGTTACGGTGCATTCCGCCATGGAGATATGATTAACTGGCTGAAATCATCGGCGTATTAAATATTCAGGGAAGAGGGGTACAGAGAGTCTGGGACATCCGTGGTGTATATTGAGTAAAGGGTGGAGGACAGATACCCCCCCTCCCTGCGGAAGGCCCGCAGTGAGCGGAAACTTTGGTCCGTCCGTTCACCCTAGACTGACATACGCCGCTCTCTCCATGACGTAGTCACAGAGAGTTCTTTCCAAGTTTTCACTTAGACCCAGCCGTAAGATCTTATACTGTATGCCCCGCTGCCATACCTTATCAAACGCCTTTGATACATCCCGACAAACAATATTCACATAACTCCTGTCCCGTTTGGCTTAGGCAAGCTTTTTCCGTAATGACATTGATTGCCATTTCCATACTTCGCTTCTTTCTAAACCCGTATTGGCAAGGATTGTAGAGGAAGTTCTCTTCCAGGTGAGACACCAGCCTCCCGTTGAGGATCTTCCCAAAGAGTTTCCCGCCAAATTCCAGAAGTGAAATTGGGTGGTAGCTCTGTCTCAACGTTGGGTCCTTTCCATGCTTGGGCAAGAAAATTATCTTTGCCGTCTTGTAAGCATCTGGAAAGTCCCCCGTATTTAGACATGCGTTGAATATACGTCTCATTCCTTCGATGGTGGTGGCTGGTGCCTTTTCAAAGTTTAGCTTCGTAAGCCTCGATTGGCCTGGGGCTTTTGGGCGGAATGAGTGGAGTGCGCCAAGAATCTCTTCTTCGGGGATCTCAGCGTCTCCGTCACGCAGTCTGTCCACCTGGTGATAAGGATGCGTTTTATGTATTTCCGTGTTAAGCTCGTCTACGATGTTATTTTCAAAATCTATGTCAAAATCTTCGTTTTCTTCTTCGGGTATACTGAAGATTCTTTCCCAATAACGCTAGAATATTATCTCGAAGTTTCTGTCATCTGTTTCAATGGATCCATCTTTCTTTTGGATTTCCATTTTCTTATTTTTTCTAGATGATCCTCTGAGACTCCTGACTTTCTTCCACAAGTGTTTGGGGGATGTATCTCGATCGAGGCTCTCGATCGCATCGGCCCATTGTTTCTGTTGTTGTTCGAGGATCAACTGGTTGAGCTCTTCTTTGATCTCTCTACATTGTTGTAGTGGTTTAACTGATGCGTTTCTGATATTCATTTCGTACATTACTCTGAATTCTCTATAGAGTTCTTTCATGTACCCAGTCCATCTGTATGTTGAGATGGTTTTATAATGGGTTTTGGGGATGCAAGCCCTATCTGCATTTATAAGATGTTCGTTGAGGTCGTTGAGTGCCTCGTCTATCTCCTCGAGAATTGCCTCGTCCATATTTGGTGGACGGTAGGCCTCGAGAAGACCCGCATACCGTGCCCAGTCTGCTCTCCTGTAGTCTTTTCTGTCTGACTGGAGCTGCGACTTGTATAGGGTTCCTGATGATGGTAAGTAGGATCCCTATATGATCACTACATGGTACCTTGACTGGTTCCATGTAGTAATTAAATGGCAGCTGACGATTAGACAGACAAATGTCTGGTTTTGTGGCACTTCTTCCTCAAATATAGGTTGGGAAGTCCGGGCCTATTCTCTGGACTATATTTCGGTACATCATAGTCTCCAGGCACCTTCCAGTTCCGTTGAAGGACCTGTACCCGGATTTTCGACATCTGGCATTAAGATCCCGCATTAATATAGTGGGGGCTCTTCTGCGAAATAGGCTGGAGAGAGAAAGGATAGGCAAATATCCTCGTCTCGGCGGCTGGTACCAGGTGGCGATGACCAGCTTACCTATACCGAGTTCGACCTCTATTGCAAGATAGGATTCTTTGAAGTTTCTTATTGGCTTGTACTTGATCCGTCTTTTGATGGCAATGGCGGCACCGTCGTACCGCTCTTGAGAGTAATTTGTGATTAACACGTTGTAGTTCAAGATCTTCATTTCGGAGCTAAGAGTGTCAATTCCATACTCAGTAATTAAGATGACATCTGCATCAATTTCTCTGAATAATTTCCGTAGAGAGTTCTTTTCGCTGTCCAGCCATTGGTATTGACTTCCAGAATTCTTAGTGCGCTCCGTTCCATTGTGAGATGTATTTATCTGTGTTTTTTCTTTGTTTTCATGTATTTTGGCCTGTGGGGCGGGGTGGCGTGACCAGGCTTTAAAACTTCGGGGGAGGACTAGAAGTTTTTGATTTACTTTTCGTCACTCTAGTGCGAGTGCATGGGCCCTCGTCACTATCCGAAGATGTAGCTTCCTCTTCTTCTTTATCTTCAGCGTCTTCCTCTTCGGAATACTCTGATGAGGGAGATTCAATTACCTTTTTCATTCAGGTGACTTTTTCTTGGTTATTTCTAATCACACTATCCTTGGATGCCTTGGAGCATTCGGGGTCAGAGGGTACGATGATGAATGGTAAGTTGTTGGCTTTAAGTAGTGCGTTTAGAACCTTGTTGTATCATCCAGGTTTTACGACATTTGCCACGTTTGCATGTGTAATGCAAATTAATATTTTGGCACCTAGGTCATTTGTGAAGACCATCTGTGAGGCGGTTGACATTGCTGTGGCCATCCCTTCACTTTTCTTTACAGTTCTCGCGTAGGTAGCCGACTTTTTCTTCCTCTCTTCTTCTTCCATTTTTTTTAGTATTTCCTTCGTTTTGGGGCAGTTAAGGGCCATCGTTCGATGGGGCCCCTTACAGTTCATGCACTTTTTTCTATGCTCTTGCAAAAGTCGCATCTGTGACCTTCTGTGCCGCATTCGCTGCACCATGTCGTTATATTTGGGGGTCAATTGGCAGTGGTGTGTGCTTCGAGCGCATAGCAAACGAATCACATCTGGATACTGTGACACTTCTTGTTTCTATATTACAGCCTGGGATCCTCATGTTAAAAACGAGGAGTCCCTCCGTCGCCACCTTGTGGGCCATTTCGGTGGTCTGATAAGTCACCTTGAAGACATGGGTGTGGTCACGGAATTTGATCACTTCCCTGATCTTTGCCCATGTGTGGTTCTTCTCGATTTCGTCTTTGATGTTCCGGGGGAGTTTTTCCCTACCCAGCTCTCTATCTTTCGGCAGATGATACTTCTGTTGGCCGAGATTGCTGGTGGGGTCTTAGCTTCCATGTCCAGAGTCTTAAGGACTTTGGCCCCTTTTTCGGATAGGAACCGTTCCGCATCTTGATTTTCATCGCATATCGCGATGAATCCGTTTGGTATCTCAATTATTTTGATAAGTGCGATCCTTAGGTTTACGAATAGGGATTCGCATACTGTCTTTTTCTCCAGGCCCTTGCAGCCCTCGATCGCGATTTGGGCTCTCCTATCCGAGACATAGATAGAAAGGACCGTTTCCAGGAGTTGTTTAAGCTGCAGGTTGAGGATCTTGAATTGTAGCCCTCTCAGCTATACCTTATCGAAGGCCTTTTTTTACATCACGAAGCACCACGTCTACGTACCTTCTTTCAGCTTTACTGCAAGCAAGTTTTTTCGCTAGGAGGGCAAGGGCTGTTTCCGTTTCTCTTCCTTTGCGGAACCCGTGTAGCTGAGGGTTGTGAGCTCCTAACTCGGATACTTGTTCTTGAAGACTGTCAGCTAGGAGCTTATCGTAGACATTCGCAGCGATTTCCAGCAGG
The DNA here is from genome assembly GCA_963969495.1 of Ceratothoa steindachneri. Taxonomy (NCBI): domain Eukaryota; kingdom Metazoa; phylum Arthropoda; class Malacostraca; order Isopoda; family Cymothoidae; genus Ceratothoa; species Ceratothoa steindachneri. The sequence goes on from OZ018319.1 coordinate 136,047,800, forward strand.
GCGATTGGCCTGTAATTTACCAGTTGATCAGGGGGTTTACCTCCCTTGGATATGAAGATTACTTTAGCAATCTTGAAACCTTCCGGAAAGTAACCCGTATTCAGGGAAGCGTTATAGATGTTCGCAATTCCCTGAATGATCTGCAGTGGGGTATTAACCAAGTTGTTTTTGGTGATGCCCGTCCAGCCTGGTGCCTTTTGTTGGAAGGCTCTTTCAGTGGCCATGACCTCCTCTGGTGTTATAGGACGGCCGTGGTCCGCCATCTCCATGCCTTCGTTGACTCGATGTTGTGGGTGCGTGCGTTGCATTATCTGATTCATTTCTTTGATCAGTTGGCCTTCGAATTCTTGGTCGAACTAGTCGTTTTCTTCAGGGGGGAGCCTGAAAACGTTTTTCTAGAAGTTCCTAATCCTGTCTTCCAGAACCGCTGTGTCCTCTATATAGTTACCGTTCTCTTTTATTCGAGCCTTTGGTCTTGCTGGAAGTCTCTTTAAGTTCTTGACTTGACTCCAGAACTTAGCCAGGTTAAGTTCGCTATTGACTTTGGCTATCAAGTTGTTCCAAATTTCCTCCTGTTGGAGGTTGATAGCCTCTCTAAGCTCTGTGCTTAGGCGTCGAAGGAGCGAGCTTCTTTCCTGGTTGGGCCTTCCCGTCTTATTTCTTCGTAGACTCCCCTGTGAACGCGAGCGATATCTCTCCTCTCCTCTGTCCATCTGGGCTGAGGAGGTGTTTTATAGCCTGTTTTGGGTATGCTCTCGCGGTCCGCATCTAATATGGACGTTGATACCCTCTCCAGTTCCCCGTCTATCTCCTCAAATCACGCCGCCCAGAGGTCAGCTGGCTCATATTGACTGAGTCGTCTCTTGTAACGATCCCAGTTGGCCAGGGCGTAGGTTTTCTGGAGAGGGACTGGGAGCTGGATCGGTGCGAGAGTTACTGTAGTGAGTATCGCTATGTGATCACTTGAGACTGTTGGGCCTGGCACACTATGGTAGTTGAATAGGAAGCCTTGACTTGTTAAGATTATGTCAGGGTTAGTTGCTGATCTAGAAGTGATATAGGTTGAAAAATCCGTCCCTATTCCCTGGATGTTTTTTCTCCCATATTCAGTTTTAAGTTTAGGCCTCTATCGTTGGTACTACCATAGCCCGCCGCACGGCATCTTGCATTGAGGTTTCACCCTAAGATTGCCATCCTGCGGTGCCCGAACAGTGTGTAGCTACCAGTGTGTGTACCTCGATCACCACAAAGGATTCATTGAGTTATGGTAGTTGTTTGAACGAGATGTTTTCCTTGACAGCTATTGCAGCACCGTTATAAGAATATGTTTCCATATGCCGTAGCCTTTCCCTCCCATCCATTCACGTTGAGTGGCAGTATCCTCATTCTGTTGCTTACTCTGTCCAGTTTTGCCTATCTAGTGTTTCTGAGTGAAGTTCTTCTTCCTCCCACTTCTCTTTTTTTCTGAACTCAGCGTTCGAGATCTGCTCGCAGGTGCTGTGATGTAGGGTCACATTCTGTGTAAGCAGAGCTTCTTCCACTGATTCATGGTCAACTTTGTAGTCGTCCTCTCATTTTTAGGCTTTCGATTTTATTCCTTGGAAAATATCCCTAGCTTCCATTTCCTCAGGAAAGGGAAATTGATCGCAGTCGTATATTTTCAGATTGATGTTATCCGCCCGCAATCATTTCTTTTTCTTTTTCTTTCCCTTGGTTTTCTCGGTTTGTTGTGCTTCGGTGTCCGAGGAATCTGAGCAATCTAAGGATTCCGAAGAACTGTTGGTGTCGGTGTTATTTTTCTCAGTTGTGGTTGCTTAGCTCTGTTTAAGCGCAGGAGTTTTTGCCTCGACTGCTCGTTTCCTTTCTTTTTTTATTGGGGAGGCCCCTCAGATGGGTGAAGTGGTGCGGACTTAATGATGGGTGGTGATAGAATCAACTACCACCATCCGGGGGTGCCGCCCTATCTGATGTTTGAAAATCGATGCTGTTTCCAACTCACACAGGGACAGTTGCATTTCCCACCGTGGTCTTGGCCGGAAGCTACCCTTAGAGATTAGAGCGAACTCATCCCCAAAGCTTTCAGCATCGCCTCGTAACTGGACGGTCTCTTCCGTAGACTTCCAAAGGTGGGCTGATCCTCAAACCTGCTTTCCTTCACGTCCCCAATTATATCTATCAAAGTGGACCGACATAGTTGGAGCGATACTAGATGAATGGCAGTTCAGTTCATTTCGGCTTTGCAACTCAGTCGAGGGAGGGATGGGGGGGGAGCAGTTAGGTTAATATGAAGTCGCCTAGGAGCTTGTTAAAAATGTCTTCCGTATAGTCCCCGTGGGGATGGTGAGGTAAATCCTGGCATTTTGATGTTGCCTACCTCAACCTTTTCCTCCTTTATCGAGTAAGAGATGTAGTTTCAGCGATGTTTTTCAAGTGAATTCTTTTGCCTTCAAGTTTTATCTTCTTCTTCTTCTTTATAGAAAGTTGGAAAAAAAAGGGAGGGAAAAGTAAATAAAAGAGAGGGGGGGGGGAAAGGTGTGGAAATGAAAGAAGTATTAGGTAATTAGTGTAGTTGCCCGGTGTACGGGCCATCTCCATTCTTTTGATTCTTAAGTGGGTTCTTGAACTTTTTCTTTTTTTAACACATATATTAAATTATTTATGTGCATATGTATATATATATATATATATATAAATGTTGTTATTTTTGTTTTTGTTTTTTTGTTCATTCACTTGAATCTTGGTGTTGGCTCTGCTCGTTTGGTGTTTGGGAGGTAGTTTTTATATTCTGTCTCCTCAGGATCGAGGTTATCGAATGTTTCGTTGGGGAGAATACCTTCTAGTTTCTCCTAGATGTTTTTTTCCTCTTTTGTAGAGATACAGGTTTATTGGCTCAATTCCTGTTTGTTCATGCAAGCTCCTCCAGGTTTGGAAGTCGAACCACTTAGGGCAAGTAATGAACCTAAGTCCTTGGTTCTGCCCTCTTTGAAGCATCGACGTTTTCTTGTTCGATGCAAAGTTGAGTGATATACTTGGGTACGCTAGTTTGGACATAACCAAACTGATGTATAGCTGCTGTGACGTTTCTGAATCGGTGAAGTTTGTCAAGTTCGGTTTTTAGCCTATCCAATACTAGTGCTCACGTGCTTGCTCATTCCGGAACTGGAGAGTCCGAACCCGAGAATAGACGCGTGAGAAGAGTAATCGATGTCTGTGTTGCCTATATTGAAAGGGACGGTCTGACGTCTCTCTATTGCAGTCACAGAGAACTTAGACACATTCGTTTGTATTTTTCAACGTCTCTCAAAGTTGGAGAATTTCTCAGCTTCTGCTGCCGTGGCTCTAGCCATCAGTCTTGCCGACTTTGTCCTACGCACTACAACATGGGTGACATCATTTGCATATTGAATATTCAGTGTTTTGCCGTCGGCTGCTTTAGGGATGTCTCTTGTGTAGATGGTGAAGAGAGTGCGGCTAAGGCATCCTCCTTGTGGAACACCAGAGGTTGGGTCAAAGGATTCCCCTGTATGCCCTTCAAAGGCTATCATCACTTGCCTATTGGTTAGATAGCTACAGAGGATTTTTTCGAAGTTGGGAATGAGTTTCAGCCTAGAGATTTTGTATTTCAGGCCTTCGACCCAGACTTTGTCGAAGGCCTTTTTTACGTCTCTGCAGACAACGTCAATCCAGCAACCTCTAGCTGGCACGTGTTGCAGCATATGGGCTATTGCTGTCTCAGTGCCTCGGTGCTCTCTAAATCCATGCTGTTCTTCGTTCAGAAGGTGACGCCCCCTTGTCGCGGGAACAGAGCTTGTGTGTACCTTTGACTTTTCGAGCTTTATCGGCGGGGGTACTTCTTCTGGGTACCCATGGTAGGGCTTTCCTTGTCGATTTGGTTGGAAACGAGGTTCCAGAGTAAGTGCGTCATTCCTTTCTTTTTCTACTCTATCTTTCTCATTTTTTACTCTTATCCTATCTCTCCTACTTATACAAAAAGAAAAAAAACAAAAAAAGCCTACTCCTATCATGTCACTCCTTCCATTTTCCCTCTATCTACACATAAGGACCTGGCAGCTACCTCCCGCGTCAGAAGAGAGGCTTTGGAACCTCTATAAACAACGCCAATCGACGCTCACTGGTTGCGAGAGACTAAGACTAGAGGTGTCCTAGGCGTTGGGGCACGATGTATAGGATGAGGTTAGTGCCCCGTTAACCCCTTCCCTGGCGTGTAATTGATGACCGTTTCCATTGCCCGTTGACGGGTGCCTCTGGTAGCATCGGTCCAAGGTGACGGTCCTTTGTTCCCAGGTTGGTTGCCAGGCCAATAAAAAGCCTTGGGTCTAGTCTCTTGGTGGCGCGGGATATCCATTGAACGCTGCTCCAAGATCCTGGCCGTTATGAAGGCAACTAGTAGGAGTTTAGTAAGGGGCCTGCTTCGTTGTTGTTCACCTGGTGACAAATCGATGGCATCTTCGGAGAACGTCTGTGCTGCTTGGTTGGGAGCCACGGCACGCCGAGGCTTGACGACTCAGTCGGACGAACAGCAGCACATGGAGCGTGCCTTCTGCAACACTCCGAAACGACTCTGATCAATAGGCGGGAGCGACTCACGCGGGGAGAACTCGCCAACCCCCTTTTTTATCATTGATTGGTCGCAAAGTATTCAAAGAGAGAAAGTTTTCAAAATGACAGGCAAAAAAGGACCAGGAGCTCTAAAATACACCTGCGCAATAGGCCAAACAGATAAGTGGTGCGTTAACTTTCCGGAGGGGTGTTTTTTAAAATGCCACCCGGCTAGTTTTTGCACCGACTGTATTCTAAACGGCCAAATCAAGGAGCTAAAAGAAACATGCAGGGCTTCAGAGAAAAGATCCAGGAAGTTGGAGGAGAAAATATACAGCCTAGGGTTATCACACGCCGGACTGATTCGCAGGCTAGAGGTCAGAATAGCAGAGCTAACGTCAAGCCCTGTAGTAAACACTGCATCTGCAGTATTACCCACAGAGCTAGGTCCGCATGATACGGATAAACTCTTAAAGAAAAAAAAAAGGAAGGGAAAGAAACAGGAAGAGGAGAAAGTTGAAACAGAAGATAAAGTAGAAGCTGAAAAAGAGAAAGTTGAAACAGAGGAATAAAAGATAAAAACAGAAGAGTATATAACAAAGGAAGATATGTGTAAAAGATGAATAAGAAAAAGAAGAAGAAAAAGAAGAAAAATAAGATGGAGAAGAAAGAGGGAACCTAGAGTTCGCTTTCGAAAGGAAAGCCTCAAACCTCTGCACGGAAATGTCCAAGGGTTACCCTCGTGGGCGATTCCCAAGCACAAGGATTGCAGCCCCTGCTAGCGGCCTGCCTTCGCACTAGTATGGAGGTATGCTGCCAGCCAGGACGGGGAAACCACCACATCAGGGTAGAGGCTGAGAAATCTCAGATCTCCGAGAATTCAGTCGTTGCTCTGATGGTGAGTGGAAATGACCTCTACCTCCGAAGAGGTAAAGTAGGCCCCAGCGAGAAAATTCTCAACACGGTCATGGGAGCCGTGGACGACTGCGGATTGAGAACTCGCAAACGGGTCGTTGTAGGGATGCTCCCAAAAAGAGGTCCTAGCCGGACAGCTCACTGAAGGAACGTGACCCTGAACCAGCGCCTGTCCGACCTCTGTACGGCGAAAGGGGTCTTCTTTCTGGAGTCTTACCGCACCTTTTACCGTCGAAACGACCTTTACCAAAGCGACGGAGTGCACCTTTTATTCAAGGAAGAGGCTGTGCTCTGTAACTTGATCCAGAATGTCGTAGAGCGGACGCAGAGGATCATCCGACCCAGAGTGAAGGCAGACATAAGACAGTATGCCCGTGTCACTCCTGGAACGACGTTCTTAGATGTGGCAAAGAGGGCGTACTGACACACAAAAGAAGCTGGGAAACGGAAGAGCGTAGGGAGTCCAACACTGGGGAACTCCCTCAAAGTTCTTCTGTTCAACGCGAGGTCAATCAGGAATAAGTTTCTTGAGCTCCGTGGCCTCGTAGCAACAGAGGAACCTGAGATGGTGGCCATAACGGAGACGTGGATTAAAACCTCAAGCTGAGATTTTGAAGGTGAATTCACGATTCCCGGTTCCAGAAAGATAGGCCAGACAGAGAGGGTGGTGGTGTGATGTTGTATGTCAAGGATACTCTCAACTCAACGGATTGCAACATCGTAACCGACCATGAACTACTAGGTGTTGACCTAGAGATGGGTCCTGCCAAATACAGGACCCTGGTGCTTTATAGACCCTCTGCCCAACTCGTTGAAAAGGACAAAGATCTGTGCCAGCTACTAGGAGAACTTGTCGAAGACAGAGTGTGTATCGTCATGGGAGATTTCAACACACAAGTTGATTGGGAAACCAAAGAACCCTGTGCCGAGAACGCACTACTCCTGGAGTTCACGAACAATGAGTTCCTCACTCAATGAGTGAGAGAGCCAACGAGAGGAGACAATATCCTCGACTTGATTTTCACCTCTGAGGATGACATCTTTGAGGACCTCTCTGTTGGCGAAGAGCTCGGTGGCAGTGACCACCGATTAATTAGATTTGTAGTTAAAGTCCCCAACTAGTAAATCGAGGAAACTTGATTTGAGAAAAGCAGACTTTGCAGGTCTACGCACGGGACTGACTGACATGAGGCTAGAAGAGTGCCACGCTGTTAAAGACTCTTGGAACAGTTTCAAAACCACATTTATGAGTCTTCAATCGCGTTTCATCCCTCTGAAATGCCCCCGTCGGTCCTCTGTTCAACCAAAGTGGTTTGATCGAGAAATCGGGCAACTGCTTAGGGAGAAGAGAAATGTGTACTGGCAATCGAAGATCTCGGGTGACTTTGACGAATACCGGAGGCTAGCCAGAGAGTGAAGTCCAGCATAAGGGCGGCTAAGCGGTCTGAGGAACTCCGAGTGGCGAGACTCTGTAAAAAGAATACCAAGAAGTTCTTTGGATATGTAAACAGCCGTAAAACAATCCGTCGAACGATTGGCCCTTTGAAGAATGAGGAGGGGGCATTAAAGCATTCAGATGCAAAAAATGCTAAACTCCTCAACGACTACTTCTCTTAAGTGTTTACTAAAGAGTTTGCTCCCATTCCCCAGCCGACGGATTCCTACTCTAGAAAAAAGCTGGAGGTACTGGACTTCACCGAAGGAGAAATAAAGAAAAAGATCGCTGACCTAAAGACAAATAAGTCTCCCGGACTAGACGGGTTTCTATCCAAGGGGTTGAAGGAAGTGTGCGATAAAGTATCACGACATCTGTGCGATATCTTTAACATGTCAATACGGACCGGATGCGTTCCTGGAGACTGGCGTGAGGAGGAGGTGACTCCGATCTTCAAGAAAGGAGCCCCCAGCCATCCGTCGTGTTTAGTGAGCATGATCGGGATAAAGCGATGGATGTTGTGTACCTTGACTTCCAAAAGGCATTTGATAAGGTACCACACCGCCGCTTTCTCCGGAAAGTGCGTGCACAGGGAATAGACGGCAACATAGCAGGTTGGATAGAGAGCTGGCTAAGTGACAGACGGCAACGAGTAGTGGTGAATGGACGGGCCTCTGAATGGGCACCCGTATCTAGCGGTGTCCCTCAGGGTTCCGTCCTGGGACCACTACTGTTTATTATCTATGTCAACGACATGGACAGAGACATAGTTGCCAAAATCTCCAAATTTGCCGACGACACCAAGCTTGGTATCAATGTGGTAAATGAGGGGAACATTGCCCGCCTCCAAGAGGACCTTCAAAGGTTTGGGGAGTGGTCGGACACGTGGCAAATGCCTTTCAACGTGGAGAAATGCAAAGTGATGCATATCTGCCACAGGAACCCCAAATCTCAGTACATCCTTAAAGGCCCTGCTCTTGAATCGAGTGACACTGAGAAGGACTTGGGTGCTACTATCACTAGCGACCTCAAGTTATCGAAACAGTGCATCGAGGCAGAGAAGAAAGCCCAAAGGATGTTAGGCTACATAAAGCGCTAGTTTGGATCCCGTACTTTTTCTGTACAACTCCCTCGTTCGGCCGCACCTGGAGTATGCCGAAAATTTTGGAGTCCTTCGTTTCGAAAGGACATCGCAAGGTTGGAACGCATACAAGCTAGGGCAACCTAACTGATTTCCTCTATCCGACATAAAAGTTATAAGGATAGACTAAGGAAATTAGATCTATTCTCGCTGGAAACAAGTAGACTGCGTGGTCAGCTCATCGAAGTTTTCAAAATACTTCGAGGGTTCAAAAATGTTGACTACCGGGATATTTTCTCACTCAGTTAAAAACAGAACAGGACGTCAGCAGGACGTCAGGTTTGGTAGCTGAACCTGGGTAGAAAAACGTGGAAAAGTCCGGTCCAATGCGCTCTGCAACGCCACTTCCGGTCAAGAGATCTAGTAGTCTACCTCTTGTGTTTGTAGATGAGTATCACACTGCTCTATTCCTGGCGTTAAGGTCCCCAGCGAATAATACTCGCTGCTCTTTTGTGAAAAGGGTGTATAGGTCATGATAAGGTAGATATGACCTGCTAGGGGTCTGGTACCCCGCGCTTAGTTCTATGTCACCCATAAAGCACCTTAAGATGATCGACAGAGTCGATTCATCCATAGGGTTACCTTGTCTGAACTGTAACTCCTTTTTCACTGCTATTAACGAACCATCAAATCTTTCCCATGTGCAGTTCTTTTGTATAACATTATATCCTAAGATCTTCTGTTTGTCTTCGTCTTTGATGCTGGTTTCAGACAGCAGAAGATCATCTGGGTGTATTTTTCTATAGACATTGAATAATTTGTTTTTGTTAGGTTCCCATCCTTGCACATTGTGTGCTAAGATGGTTAGCCGATTTCTATACGCTATCCCGTTGTTCTGTATTGTTCTTTGGCCGTTTGACGGCCAGATTTTAATTTCTTGTACAGTTCCGGGTCATAGAGCCTAAAGTTCTCGTTGTAAAGCTTGGTTTTAAGGGCTGGTAAAGAAGCTCTGATTGTCTTCCCGGTAACTGGTGAGTCATAGCACCACTTGATCTGTCCTTTTCTGACTCCTGCTGCCACATCCTCTGTAGATATCTCTTTTTTTATGGATGTTTTGAGAGTTTAGAGCCAAGGTGAGTCTGATTTCTCTGCCGTCTAACTCGAGCTCATCCTCTTTTTTGTTCAGTGTCTGTTTCCTGAGCCTTTGGTTCTACTTTATTTTTCCTGGTTTTTTTCTGCTTGGGCGAGCTTGGTGGATGTGCTGGGGCGTCGGTTTGTTGATGTTGAGCTGTTATCAGTGTAATTTCTTGGGGTTTACGGTATCCGGACTATCCGTTATTTGTGCTGGTTTTGTATTAGGGTGCGATGCCGAGAGGACTTTTTCGGATTGTGGATTGTCCGGAAATTTAATTGTTTCCATGTTGTTTGCCGCCAGCATCTTGTTCATTTATGTGTTTAATGAACTAGGACAAGGTAAGTTTATCACATGTGCATGCAGAATGCATGCCCGCATTTTGGTAGGGGTAGTGTCGCTCAGTTGCAATAGGATCTGGATGTGAGTTGGCGTTACGTGCTGTTGTGTTTGGAGTTTTGCGGTTGCGGTGTAAGATTGTTTCGGTATGTCCGCAGCCTCTCTTTTCTTTCTAAGTTCTTCCTTCCTGACTGGGCACTGCATGCTCAGGGTGTGGTGATTCCCGCACAGTTAATGCAGATTTTCGTGTCGATCACGCAGTGCATCCAGTCATGCCCGGTCTGCGAGCACTCGGAGCAGATCTTTGGCTTCTCAGAGTTGGGGCAGGCGCTGGTTGAGTGATCTTCGACCTTGTAACAGTTGAAGCAGGTAAGAATCTCGAAAAATCTTTCCCGCTTAACTTGATCAGTGGAAATTACCATAGAAAACAGTCTGAGGCCTGTTTCCTTAGCTTTTGCTGTCATTTACATGTTTTAAATATAATTTTGAACACATGGGAGAGGTTACGGAACTTGCCTACTTCAGTCACTTCCGCCCATTGGTGGTTCCTTTATATATCTGTCTTAATTTCTTCAGCCGATCTTTCACCTACCCAGGGGTCTACTCCTTTGCAAATTATTGCCTTCCTTGCTGCCAGTGCTGGGGATGGCCGTGGTTCTAGGCCAATCTTGCCCAGTTCTAGCGCGCCTTCCGCTGAGGTTATTTTCCCTTTGGTCATCTTGCGTATGGTAAATCACTGTGTAGCCTCGATTAGTCGTTTGAGGCCTATTCCGCCTTTTCCGGTTTTTGGTTACTATTTAGTTTCAGTGGGACTCAAAAGTCCAGCAGCTCCCTCCTTCCGTTCATGTCGAGGATGACTTCTCATTAATTTGGAGACCTTCACTTATCTAGTCGTGACAGAAACAGGAGAAATCTCCAATCAGTCCGTCCCGACCGAGGAGCGCCAGAAACAGGAGAAATCTCCAGTCAGTCCGGCACTCCTTATTAGATTCGTGAGGCAGAGGAGTACGGGTTCGGGTACCCGAGACCGCCATTACTACAACCCCGGTAGAAACAGGAGGCATCTCCAATCAGTCCACCATGGTTACGCCCAGTTCTCGAGTGGCCGCAGGAACAGGAGGAATCTCCAATTAATCCTCCGCCACTCAGCTGGGGAACAGTTACTAGTCAAGGGGGTGCCTCGCTGCAGAAGCTTTAGGTTGAGTCCTGCTACTTCTAGTTATCTTGGTGTGACAAGCTGATCAAGCTTGTTCGGTGGTCAGTTTTGCAAAAGTTTCGGGATAAGGAAATTTCGCCAAAAACTTTACCTCCTTTGCCGGGTTGGAGATTCACCGACGATGAAGTTTCTTCTCTCTCCTCTCTGATCTGGCGAGATACTTATTCACGCTTACCCCTTTATATTGATCTAGTCGAGACAGAAACAGGAAAAATCTCCAATCAGTCCGTCCCGACCGATAAGTGCCAGAAGCAGGAGAAATCTCTAATCAGTCTGGCTCTCCTTATTAGATCTCTTAGGCAGGACGTTACACTCAGCTGGATAATAGTGTGACAGTCAGCAGTTGGTACCCCGAGATAGACTCTCGAGGCTGAGCTCTGCCAGTTCAGGGTAAATTGGTGAGTTTGTCGAATCAGACTAGTTCGATAGCCTGTTTTGGAAATTGCACGGGGCTGTGGAAATTTTCCCTGAAAATTTTCCTCCTTTGCCAGGTTGAAGATTCTACGACGACGACTTCTGTTCTTCTAAAAACCTCCTCCTCTACCTCAAAAAAAGTTCAACTTTTATACAAGAATAGACTTATATAAATAGTTATTTCATCTACACTTAACACTATAACAATTCAACCAATCAGGCGCCATGATAGATTCAAAATGTTACTAACGTTCCAACCGTTTACATATAAACACGGCCGAAATCAGTTTTCCGAATTTTTAGACTTTGAAGAAATCTACAAGAAAATTGAGCTCACCGAAAAGTTCACAGCAGCTCTGCCGTCTTAAGGCAAAATGCATTAACTGCAAAATTGTCAATTTGGGGAAAACGCAAAAAACGGATTTCGGCCTCAAATAAGGATCTGATAACATTAATCGTAATTTTTATCTTTTTTTTTTTTGGTAATTGTAAGCATTCATCTATATAAATCTTGCAATATAATTTGGTTTAATCAGTTAATAACTTCAATATATTCAAATTTGTCCAGTAAATTTTGACTTAATGCTTTTTACCTGAAAACAGTTATATAATTGGGTCATCTTATAATAAAATGATTTTTGTGGAAAAATGGTATAGGTATACCTATATCTAAATAATTGATAGGTACCTATTATATCATTAAACTCTATTGGTAAATACATATTTTATCATTTTAACTTTTACCAGAAAAGTTTGGAAAGGAAAATAAAAAAGATACATTGTAAAGCAATATTATTACAGAAAACAGAAAGAAAACATTGTAGACAACATAACTAGGTAGGTAATTGAAAATATTTCTTCCTTAGTTAATGCAGGAAACCTAAAAATAAAAAAAATCTTTGGTAAAACTTTACTTTTCCTACATACCTAATTGCAGCAAACAAAATACAACACGATAATGAAAAAGAAATATTTGCAAAAATAATGAAAATTATGGCAAATCTTATAACTGGATAATAGAGCAAAAATAGTTCAAAAGTATACCTAGGTATATGAATAGAGCTACCTACATATACGTAAGAATATCAATTTAATTTTTTTTCCAACAAACAAAATCTTGCAATTATTGAAACCTCATTGCTGCATACGTAATGTCAGCAATCAAAAGAAAAAAAATTGGGGTTTATACGCTTCCAAGAAGATCTGGGCTGTTCTTGCTTTCTGGTAAATTGATCCAAAAATTTTTCCTGTTTTCAGGCATTAAACTTACAAGCTTGTCTAAAATATTTTCTTTCTTTTTTGAAGATAAGCCTCTTGGGCAATCTGACATAGGTTTTTCCAATAATTTTTTTGTGAAATTTAAACTAGCATGAACAAAGTCTGCAACTTTAAAGTCTCCCTTGTAGTTGGTTTTATATTTTAAGATACGGCTACCCTTTTCAAATTTTGCTTCCACAATCTCTGCTAACAATGGAAGGTTTGTTTCTTTTATCCCTTCACGAAGCCGAGTTTTTCTCTTGACCGAAATATCCGGAATATCGTTAAAACAGGCACTAAAATTAATATCTAATACTTTCAAATTTTTAACGGATGCATCAATAACTGATTTCAAATCTTGATAGTCATAGATATTATCCTTTTTCCTAATATTTTTTTCTATGTGGCCGTGGATGCCATCGGCGGCCATGAAGGTGTGCCCAGGCACTAGATACTTAAAGGTGATGCTATTGACTTGTTCACTGGTGTTAACAAGGATTATCATTGCGCTGTAAAGTGCCCAATTCTTATTTTGGGCGGTGCAATTGTCAGCCCCCAAAATGAAATTAGCAGCATCTCTTTCTGTTCTTATTAAGTCTAAATAAGCATTGGCCACATGTTCCTTGTTTCGGCCAGCAATTGATTCTGTCCAGAGGACTGCATAATGATTATAAGTTGATTTTTCTTTTTGGCCGATACATGCAAATGTCTCATTAAAAATTATCAGGCGTGGAGTAAATACACAAGTTTTTAAACCTTTCATAATAGGTAAAAGAAGTATCTTTTGCATATCAACAGCAAAAGCTTGGGTTGTAGAATCCCATTTTTGAGAGCAATCGTAATCATATGCTCTTCGTGCATCTTTTGCAAGTTCATTATGCATATTCCATTTTGCTTTCAGTGATTCATCTAATATACCTGAATATTTTTTAAAATATAAACAGGTGTCGCAAAGATCAGTAGAGTCAGTTCCAAATCCAATATTTAGTTTGTTAAACACTCTTGAGTATGTAGCGTAGGAGCAAAAATCAGGGTTCTCTTCAATAAAGGTTTTATATTAATCCTTCACTGTTAATTCAGGGGATAAATATCTTCTATTTGGAGCGTGCTCCCTCTTATAATGCGAAATTTGAAGATTCATCTTTTCTATGTGATCAATAATGATTTCTTCATTTTTCTTGTTGCTAGGTTCATGTTTTCCCCTCATATCAAAAAACTCAAAATCACTTAAAGAATTAGATCAACCTAAACTAGTAGTAGCTTTTTTAAACACATCTAAAATAATGCGATTACTTGAAAAGCCTATTGTGTGTAAAAACATTGTTTGACACACTTTGAATTCTGACCCTGACTCATTTAAGAAAGTGTATACGAAGGTGCATGACTTTGTAAAGCATGAGGAATTGGAGCGTCTGCGCTCAGTCGTGGGGTTTTTCTTTATTCTTCCTAAAAGCCACTGCTTTTGAACAGATTTGTCCATTTTCCAAAACTCACTATGTATGGTATTCCGCAATTCAGGAGAAGTGGATTTAGTACACTGTTGCTTACACGAATCTTTGCAGGGAGGAAGCAATGGATGTTTTTCTCTTTGAGCTTCTAATTGAGCTTTAGCTGTTCGTAATCTCTTTGATTTTTTTCTTTCATCAGCTGCTGCAGTTTCTTGACTATTTTGTTCAGGGGGAAGAAGTTGAATATTCTGAGAGGGTTTTTGAGGGCTTTGTTCCAGGAGAAGAAGTTGATTATTCTGAGAGGGTTCTTGATGATTTTGTTCAAGGGGAATTTGAATGTTCTGAGAAACTTCTTGATGTTCATTTTCATCTATACTCCTATTTGATTCAGCATCATCATCATTTGGAAGTACTCCACTGTAAAGGATAAAAAAAAATTATTAGCTTATTAATTATATAGAAAACGATATAGAAAATTGAGCTATATATATTATATATGTATATACTATGATATAATTCTGATCTTATCTGTGTGTGTGTGTGTCACACTGCAGAGCCTAAATGGGGGCGTATTGGGAAAAAATATATATATATCATCTTATGTAATTTGGGGCTGCGGGGTGCTTAAAACTATTTCCAAGTCCGTATGACCAATGGTTAAAAAGTTATGAACCAAAAACTTGATCTATATATAACTTTTACATGCACAGAAAGACATCCAAAACTCTATTTCACATAAATTTTAGTATATTAACCTCACTAATTTAAGAGAAATTGTACAAAGAATCATGTTGTGCTCAAACAAAGGAAATGATTTTTCGGAAAAGCACTGTCTTTTGTTAAACAGCTGTACAATTTTTATTTCTTTCATTCTTGAAAAATACAAGGTGGGCCAAAAAAAGGGGTATTATTAAAAAATTTACTTAAAATTTATTTTTATATTTTTAAAACTAAACCGTAGATAATGTTTAGTTTAAAAATAGGTATAGAAAAATAAAGTTTTAGTCAGTCTTTTAATAATGGCCCCTTTTTTTGGCCCACCCTGTATATTTAAAAACAAACAAAAAAGTTAGGTTGACATTCAACATTAACATTAGCTATAGAATTTAAACATAATATCATCAGTTAAAAGAAGTTACTCACCTTTTCCTCAATTCCCTAAAAACGGCTTGTGCACTGGTAAACATTACGAAACAATTTATTCAGACCTTTCAATTAGAAGGACAGAAGTGAAATGAAATCCCTTTTTCAAATTATGATCGAGATATAGGTACCTGAAATTAATCATGTTTTGATATGTTCCAACAGATCAGAACCTGCAGAAACATGACGGAATTGCAACTCAGGCTGAGTTCTCAATGCGAATCATATTGTATAATCTACTTAATGCATTTTGTCTGCAACTTGCTATGGGAATTCACATTGACATTTGCAGGCAAAACGCATTATCTAGCTAAAATTTTGTACTTAATGCTTTCTGCCCGAAAAATCCTTTTATTTTAGGTGGAGATAATGCTTTTTGAGCTCTCTTAAAATTTTAATGAATTAAATAGCATAACTGGCAACCTTCTAGTTAGATGCGTCTCGTCGAGACGAATCCCACGGTACCAAAATCTCAAAAATCGCATTTTTGCAGTTAATGCTTTTTGCCTTAAGACGGCAGAGCTGGCAAAGGAGGAAAAAAATCAAGGGCAAGTCAACTCAAGAAAACGCCATCGATTTTTATCTTTTCTCCATGGGGACTTCAAGAATATGATTTATTTTGCACGGAGCCACGTATGACCGACCCATAATATCGTACTGCATACTGGGGAGTTTAGGTTCCTGTTTGCGAAGGAGAAATACTACAAAGTGGGAAGTTTATCTTCCTATTTACAAAAAAGAGACACTAAAAGCGGGAAGTTTATCTTCCTATTTACAGAGTTCAATGTGTGAACCGTTTAAAATTTTAAAACAAGTGTTTACTAGGTTCAACTCCCACAAATGTTATCAAGTTTACCAATCGAGTTAGCAAGTGATTAGAATTGCATAAAAAATTAACATTGAGCTTTTAAACGACCACAGCATATTCTAGAAAAATATTTTTCTTCGTGAGGTTAAGACGAAACTTTCCTACAGTTTTCACAGCACGTATATTTAACTTTTGGATTGAAGGTGAAAGGGTTTCGTGTGATATTAATAAATAACGAGCTCTGTAACTATAGACGGGTTTACCTCTCTTCTTTCCATGAGTTAACAATTTTCATTAAGAAAAGAAATGTTAAGTTATTGAAAGAGATGGTATAAGTAAAATAATTATGCATCATTCCCTAATGCCAATGCGCCCCAAAGAACGTCCAAGACACATACCCAGCAATGCTTAGCAAACCACAGTCCATTCCCTAACCTAATAGAGCGATAAAATGTTATGCTTGCGACTTATAAGGACACAGAAAGAAAAATTGCCACCAGACTCCAGCCAACTTCTAATTCGACATCACTAGCAATGAACCAACAAGCAGATATATTTACAAACCAGCTGAGTTAACGGTAAGTGGTTCAATAACTGGAATAAAAACTAATTCTATCCCCAGAGACGAGAAGTTTTGGTGTGTTATTGTTGGTGGTCATTTATTACTATATTCTGAATTTTTTGAAGCCGAAACTTGCCAGATACTTGACTATCAGGCCAATAAGAAATCCTTTCCAATTCTAAAATATTATCTCAAATCGCCATTTTTTACAAGCTGGACTAAGACTGTCATTATTACTAACCAGAAGCAGGCCTCACCTGAACGCGGTTATTAGGAGGAAAAACTGCTGGCACTCCTCAGCATTGTTTGAGTGGAGCAAGGCCTCTTTGTCCGGCAGTGACGTCAATCGTGTGCGAGTTACAAGTGCAGTGCTATGAGAAGTGAGAAAATATTTCTTCATTGCAGAGCTCAAATGAACGCAATTCCGCCAACCTTAAGAAATCCTGGAAATCCTGGAGGTCAGCATACAGACAATCGATGCCACCGAAGGAGAAATTACCTGACTGAAAAAGACTATCTTTGAAGAGCTGGAGGCGAAGTAAAAGGAACACAATTAGGAAACGAGATAATCTTCAAGACAAAACTATCTCTTGCAAGACAAACCTTAAGTGCACAACAAAGGAGAGAGCGAACGTCTATCGTGATATTCTCCCGCCATTTTAGTCGCACAATCATCGAATTAAACGCCTTATTTATATTTATTTACATAGCCATTTTCTATTACGTCATCTCCTTTCATTTTCCACATATTTCTTCTTTTGATACTGAAAATTTCATTAGCATCCTTTGGTTTATTGTAATTTTTCTCAATACATTGTGTGTGAAAATCAATATCGGGAGGACAAACAGACGCTAGTTTCGTTACACAGCGTCAACAGTTACGTTCCATATGGTCCGATACTTTACTTTTACCCCTCCCACCCCGGCTCCCCTTTGCCCCGCTGTTTAAACAATCTATGAGATCGCTAGCAAAAAAGGGATTACAATCAGCAAATTTCGTAGTCCGTTAATATAAACAAAGGAGGGTGGGATAGTCATTAGAATAAAAATCTATAAACAGGCTCATTGTCCCCTTCTATTGTTTAGGTCCATTTTTGCCTAATAGACGAAATTTCACTTTCTCCGACGCAAACCAGAAGAGCGAATGGTCACAACGTTAAAAAGTGATGCCCTGGGAGAGAGGCTTATAGGTGGGCACTTATCTCCTCCCAGGGCATAATCGAGGTACATAGTTCGATCTGGAGAAAGAGGAGTAGAATCGAGGTAGCGATCGAGAAAATAAGAGCAATCGCTGAGTAAAACAGGGAATCAAGAAGAAGTGGAACCGAGCGAGAGTTTTCTTCCCGAAGTTGTTTCTTTTGATCACATCGAAGAGTCGACCATCGGCTATAGAGAATCATCTTCATACCAATCTCGTTCAGAGAGACCCCCAATCTCAGTTTTTCGAATCAAAACATAGATATTCCTCACCATTGAGGAATACCAATGTGAAGTTCCACTGGATAAGAGATTCACCTCTTGGTCAAGTCTCATTAGCGAGAACCCTGCAAATGTAACCCAAGGATTAGATTAATGGTACATCCCCAATTCCTTCGCTTATATCTTCAAGTCAAGAAGCATCGCCACTCACTCCCCACTTACCTCGAAGTCAGCAGTTATTCCCGAATAACCTCAACCATCGTTATCCTTCGCGCAGCGAGACAGACAGATGTGCGCCCGATTCAGCCTCACGCCTTGCATCATCATATCAACGAGGTTCAAAGTCAAGGTCATCCCAAGCCAGACTCCCACTTATTTAAAGGTGAAAGGAATCCAACTTACTTATGTTCTTTAGTTACCATTCCGTACTAAAGTAAATTTTTGTGTTAACCGTTGCGTAGTACTCATTTGTAGTATTAATTTTTATTTAGATCCTCTTATTATAGTCTTAGTATGATTAAAGTTTTACTATTTAATTTTTTTATGTAATTAAAAGTATATTTTTGCCCTAATTGTTTAATTAAATCCTCGAAACGCTGCAGGTGGAAATAGATATATAATATTACGAATCCTCCTTGGTTAAAAAATCAAAACAAAAGATAAATAAAAGTATAGCACTCTTAGAGAAAAAAAGAAACGAGTTATTCATGTACGGAACAAACGTAGATACATACTCGTCTGTAAACCACAACACATTGTATAGAGTTCAAATTTTGTTTCCTTAGGATCCTTCACTGACCCTTTACTCAAGTGGAGCCTTCCACCAAAGGACAATAAAAACTGGCAGCTTCATAAGCAATCAAACCTTTGTGCTTGCACTCAACTAAAAGTTTTGATCATCAAAATTTGAGAAAAGAGGAAGAAATTAAATTTTTCTTATATCGTATGAGGCTGAATTTAAAGAGATAGGATTTAAGATCGACTTATCCGGAGGTATTCGCTGGAAGCAGCCCTTTCACACTCAGATTTAGAATTAAGCCAAAAACCTGAAATTTTTGCCAAGGCAAATGGCACCTGGCAGGTTAATTAAAAGGAAGCTCCCCATCAGCCTGTCTCTGTCAGATAAATTTGTATAGTTGATGAACTAAGGAGAGGATACTAAGGGGAAGCGATAAATTGAAAATTGACTCCTCTAAATTGAAAATAAAACAATATGGATTTATTTAAATAAATATGATACCGTAAAAATGATTAAGTCTAGGTAATAGAGTGAAAGCCAAAGGAGTGAAAGAGGAGGGCAAAAACTGAATAGAGGATCTTCCTAATGGTATAGAGGCGAGAATGTTTCAATCATGGCTTAAAATTATTGACAATACATTTTTTTTAAATAAATTGAAAGGCAGTTTTATTATATATATATATATATATATATATATATATATATATATATATATATATATATAAATATATATATATATATATATATATATATATATATCGAGAGAGAGAGAGATCATAGGACAAAGAAAGAGAAGATAAACGGAATTTTTGGGGGAAAAATGTATTTTCTTAATTGTGAAAAAATCCGTGCAAAGGTCAGGATCGATCTAAGCACACCAAGGCAGCGAACAACCACTTCGAATTCAATTAAAACAAACCCTTATACCGCTCGGCCTTGCAGGAGAACTAATATGTCTATATATCTATATATATATATATATATATATATATATATATATATATATATATATATATATATATATATATATATATATGTGTGTGTGTGTCAGAAACAGGCAAATATTGCGGAGGAAAGCAGTCTAAAAAAGAGGAAGAGGGATATTTAAAATGTTGGCTAAAAAGGAGAGTAAGAACAACGCAGACAACGCCCTCTGAGGTCGAGTGTTAGATTTGTGTAATGTTCTCAAATTGCATTCATTCTTTTCGATTAATTCGCAATCTCAGCGATCTTTGTACAGCAGTAAAGAAGATGGTGAACTTTCCACTATCGAAAATGAAGGCTCCTTGACGCCATGTGCCCTGTCCAAACCACAAGGTCAGTCTAAGTGAGCGAGCACCGTGGGAACCGTCAGAATATCAAACTGCTTTCCACGATAAGCGAAGGATTGCGTGGAGAGATTCCTTGTGAAAATTAAGGATGTCCTCGTTTTCCGATCATTATTTGTTTTTCCGTCGGCTGTGGTTTTTATGAAAAAGGATATAATGGCAATTTAAAGGTCATAAACATAGTCATCAAGAAAATTACTCTAGACCTAGACACATATGTAGATTGTTTTGGTCTATGTCCATGTGATAAATCGACAAAAAGTAATTCTTTCTCTGTCCAATTCTCTGGTCATTTGCCAAACCTAAGTAAACTTTTTTCTATGTTGGCTTTATCATTCCTAATTCAAATTTGTTTTTTCTGTTTATTTTTCCCTCGATATAATGATGCATCTACAAATCCTTCTGATCTTTTTTCCTTCGCTTTTTTCGCCCACAACTGATTTTGGGTTGGGAAATTTTTCCAATCGATGTGATAAATGGAAAACGCGGAGTAATAACCATTGATTGAATTACATTGAGGGAAAATCTAGTCCAATATTGAGGGGTTTTGGGTAGATATTTGCTCAATTAAAAGAAATGGATGTATTGTGTTTGGTTCCATTCTGTTTGTTTCCTTTCTAATTGTCTTTTTCCTTTTCCTTTGGTTGCTGTTTTTATGTTTCCTTCTAAATTTATATTTGTTTTTTCCTCATGGTTTCTATTTTCTTCATATTCGTCCCTTTCTTAATGACATTTGTTTCATTTCTTGTTTTTTTCATATAGTTTCTTATTCCTTGTTTTATTCTTGCAATTCGTTAGCTGATGCATTTTGTTTCATTCTATTTATTTGTAATATTCCTTGTTTACATGGTTTCTTTTGTTATATTTATTTGTTGCTTTTTTCATATATTTTTCTTACTTCTTGTTTATTAATCTCGCCATATATTTACTTGCCTCTTATTTGTGAAGTTCGTATCTTTTGTTTATTTCAGATTTGCTTTCATTATATTTACGTGCGCGAACAGATTTTGGCAGATGTTGTGTGATCACCGGTGTATGTTTATTGGTCTGTTTGTTTGTATACAAAACTTCTCAAAAGGTTATTGCCGAATTTTGGTGGGGACTTTGAAAAGCTGAGCCTTGGGGTCGAGGAATAGTTGCTTAGATATTTGAGCTGGATCCAGATACAAATCTGGATTCTAAATAACTTATTACATTTATTTTTCAACCCTACAAGATCTCCAATTTTCTGATATTTTTGCCAGCATAATAAAAAACATTGATCGAGGCCAATTAAAAATACGCTAGGATGAACACCCTATGAGGTTTTACCAAGGTACACAGTTTTATCCGGATCTGAATCATAATCTGAATCAGTATTATAGTCCGCATCTCTGAAATCGAAATATATAGTACAATCCAAATCTATGGAACAAAATGCCCAAATCTACTTTTTTGTGGAGTTAATTATTTAATTCTTTTTATGTTATATTTTGAGTTCTGCATATTCTCTCTGATTTTCGCTTTCTTTGTCCTATATTCTTCCTTTGCCTTTTGTTTTCTCGACCTTTTAAGTTTCATTCTGTTGTAAATTTTATTTTTTCTTTAACTTTTGTTTCCCTTATTTTTTTGTTACTACATTTCTCGTAGTTCCTTCCTATCTCTTCTTATTTGATTCATTTTCGGGATATTTATTTTCTTCTTGACTTTATATCTATAATTTTAACCATGTTTTCGTTTGTTTTTATTCAGTTTCTATCGTTTACTTTTTTCCCTTTGTATTTGTCATTGTGTTTGTGTTTGTCAAAGGAAAAAATACAAATAAAATTTAAAGGGGTTAAATAAATACAGACATAATAAGTATTTACAGTATTATTTACAACAAAATCAAAAGTAAATAGATTAACTGTTAAAAACTTATACGGGGGTCATCAAACAATAAGAAAAGTCACAAATGCTTATCACCATCGAACGACCCCCAGTCGTTTTAACCAAAAAGATATTCGCGCATAAAAAATTGGGTTCTATGAATAAGTTGTTTAAAGCCGAAACGACACGCACCGTTGAAGATGAAAATATGCTTCGTTACTCTAGTTACAGGTGTTCTAAGAATAACCTCCCTGTCTCACGTCCCTTACCCCAAGGCCCAAATTTATATAAATAACACTTATAATACTTAATTAATTTAAAGGGGACGTAAGAAGAAAGAGATAATCCAAAATACCTGATACCAGAGCAGTGAAGCAATAACCCACGTCGAAAACCCAGGCAAAAGAGGCTTGGCAACTATGAGGGAATT
The DNA here is from genome assembly GCA_963969495.1 of Ceratothoa steindachneri. Taxonomy (NCBI): domain Eukaryota; kingdom Metazoa; phylum Arthropoda; class Malacostraca; order Isopoda; family Cymothoidae; genus Ceratothoa; species Ceratothoa steindachneri. Next base: position 136,069,874 of record OZ018319.1, read on the forward strand.
CGACCCAAGTCGACAGGGGTGAAGGCAAATACGGTCTTCGGCGAGGAGAAACTCACAGTTGGCGATATCGCGGCGAGAGGCGTCGAGGCCACAACAACGATAATTGGGAAGCCCAACGATCTAAGAGAAGGAATTTGAGATGACAGAATTCCCTAAAAAGGAGATGTCGAGGTGACTGGGGTTGAGCTTTCATGTGCTCACTGAGAACAGCTTCCCAAGGAGAACAATTGCAAACGTAACTGGAAGAGCAAAATTCGATGCAGCTGACAGAGGGGCAGGGACAACGCTGGCAGAAATAAATGGCAGAAAATCCTCGCTGCACGAAAGAATCCAGTACGTTTCTCCAAGCGCGCTTCAGAGCAGAGTTCTGAATGCGCTGAGCCTTTCGCTTCCACGTGTCGCTCGTAGCTAAGAGCGACAGTGGGGCGTACGTGAGAATGGGACGCACGAGTGCTTTGTATGTGAAGTTTTAGTTTTTTGCTCACATGGTAGAACCTACCCAGCGATTTGTTTGTACGTGAGCTCTTGATTGTATTATGATTTGGTGTAAGTTGAACTTGAGGGTCTTGTCAAAAATTACCCCCAGGATTTGGGTGCATTGAGTGTATTCAAGCCTTGTTGGGTTTTGATGGTTCATGTCTGGTGTGGGTGAGTAGATTTATAGGTTGTGCATGAAGTAAGCTCTAGCGCCGTAGAGTGTCATCTGTGTCTTCTGAGGATTCGTGGCAATCAGCCATTTATCCTCGTAATCTGTCTGCACGTCTAGTATTCTTTGTGCGTGGAGCGCGATTTCTTCTGGGGCCCGCCCGCTGACGAGAATGGTCTCGTCATCGGTGTAGGCAACTATATAAGTGCAAACGCAGTTTTCTGGTAGGCATAGGGTGCCATTTTTGCACATGATGTAGAGTGTGGCTGCCAGTAAGCTTCCTTGGGGAACGCCTGATCGTGATGTGAAGAGTCGTGATAAGGTGTTGTTTTATCTGATGTGGCAGCTCCGTTCAGTGAGGTAGTGCAAGAGGAGCCTTCTGTTGCAGAGAGGTAACTCCGTGTTGTTGGCGAGTTTCCAACGGAGTCCCTCGTGCCACACCTTGTCGAAAGCCTTTTCCACGTCCTTACTGACGAAGAGAGTCTTTTGGTGTATCTGTCGTTTCTTCTGTATTCTGTCGTGAACGATGGTTACGGCCCTATGAGTGGACCTGCCTCTCCTGAACCCGTATTGATGGGGGAAGAACCAGTCCCTCTCATCCAGGAACTCTCGTAGGCGGCAGTTGACCATACTTTCAAGTATTTTGCATAGGTGCTCTAATAGAGCACTAGGCCTGTAGTTGTTTGGGTGTTTCGGATCTTTGTGGTGTTTATGTAGGATTATGTTGTGAGAGACTTTGAATATTTTGGGGAAGTGGCCTGAGGCTAGTGAGGCGTTGAATAGGTGTGTGAGTGTGGGGTATATGTTTGCGGGGAGGTTATGTATGAGTGTGGCTGGTAGGCTAGAGGGGCCGAGGGCGCGTTTTGGTGTCCTTTTAATGTAGTCTTTTGTTTCCTCGACGGTGATTGGAGTGGTTAGTGTGGACGTGTAGTCGAGCACCTCCATTCGTATCAGAGGGGCAGGCCTTAGCTCATGAGCGTGAGCCCAACACCACTCCTCGATTTCCTGGAAGTGCTCCTGCGCTTGTGGTTTTGGTGGGTTGTGTGTGTGTACTATGTCCCAGTGGGACCGAAATGCGTCGAGGATGTCGTTAGTGTCTGTGAGTGTGTGGTTATTTATTTGGGGAGTGATTGGTTTGCATGGTTCAGTGGCCAGCGTCCTTTTTACGTGCCGCCAGAAGAAGGAAGGGTCCGTGCAATGGGTGTCGTCCGCGATGCGGACGACCTCTCGCTACTACCGGTTCCTGTCTAGCTGCACGCACTGTAGGATGCGGTCACGTAGTTGATTTATGTTGTGTTGTCGTGGGCCTCTGGTGTAGTGGTTATTGTACTGTGTGATGAGTCTTTGTGTGTGTATTGAGAATGTGAAGTCTTTTATGCAGGTGTAGTTTTTTGTGGTGAGTGTAGGTTTCGTGCGGTGGTGATGGTGTCTAAAAGTGAGCACCAGTGGTGGTCTATTAGTCCTGGATTGGTGTCCTCCAGGTCGAGGTTATGTGGTGTATTTGTGGATATGTGACTTCTGAATTCTTTTCAGTTCATGTTTTTGTAGTCGTATAGAGGTGATGTAGGGATGAGTATGGGAGATGTGGATATGAGAAGGCATATCGGTATGTGGTCAGATAGTACGTGGGGATCGGGTGACATGTGAGTGTAGAAGCGTGTGGCATGGTCGTTGCGGAAGACCAAGTCCGGGGATGTGGTGCCGCTGTGCGGACCAAAGAACGTGGGGAAGGCTGGGCCGATATGCTCGCAGCGGTAGCGCGGCAAGGCACCGGCAAAGTAACTTCCTGCATCGTTTGTGTTGTTAGAAAGGAGTGTCGAGTGAAAAGCGTTAAGGTCCCCCGCGAAGAAGATAGGAAGGTTGTAATTTGATAGGGCCCGGAGTGGGACTTCTAAGTTTAGCTGTATTCGTGGTATCTTTAGAGAGTAGTCACTAATATGGGGCCAGAGCTTGTCTCTATCTTGCAGACTAGAAAGGGTGTGTCATGTGTATTAATGAGGGAGTGGTGTATGTTGCGCTTTACTAGGATCGCAGAACCTAGGTGCCGCACCTGTGAAGATAGGTATGTGTGATAGCCTGCAATGCGAAGTCTATTGTTGGGAGGATGTAGGCTGGTGGAGTTCAGGAGTACTATGTCGGGTCTTCGTGTGTTGAGCACCCAGTTGGTGACCGTAGTGCGAATACCGTGCGAACTGCGTACGTTTAGTTGTATTAGGCTAAGTCGACCTATTGTCGCGGGCGGAGTGTGTGGGAGGCTGACTTGCCTGGTACCGTCCCCTTCTCCTTGGTAATTGCCCAGGAGGCATAAGGAGCGATTACCTTAATACGTGTTGGCTGTTGTTTTGTGGGGTTCACGGCCGTGTTGTTGGGTGGGGTAGCCGTAGTGGAGGGAGGAGTGTGTTCTGTGGGCGGAGATGTCGAGGTAGTGGCCTTGGAGGGGGTAGAGTCTTGGTGGGGAGAGTTTGTGGCCGAGGTGGGTGGCATAGAGCTGGGGGATGAGGGGCTAGAGATAGATAGAGAGGTACAGATTATGAGATGAGGGGTGTCTGGGGAGAGAGGAGGTTGGTTCGGCGGAGGAGTGGAAGGAGGAGGGGTGGAGGGAGAAGGAGTCTGAGGAGAAGGAGTGGAAAGAGGAGGAGCGGAAGGAGGAAGAGTGGAAACGGCAGAAGTTGGGGGGTTTTGTTTGTCCCGTGCTTGTGTGTGCGGGGGGGGGGGGTGCTTTGAGGTAGGGTTTTTGGGATTGGCACGGGGTGTAGTGGGCTGAGGAGGAGTTGGGGTTGGGGTGACGGTGGGAGCAGGGTGGAGGCTGTGGAAGAGAGGGCGGTGATGGGTGGAAAAGGGGTGGTGGCAGTGGGGGGAGGAGTAGGGGTTGCCGAAGGTGGGATTTTTGAGGTAGGGCGGGTTTTTGATAGAGAGGTGGAAGGAGTGCGGGCAGGAGAAGGGGTTGGGAGAGGGACGGGAGCAGTGACTAAGGAAGATGAAGGGACAACACAAGCGGGGAGGGCGTGATGAAAGTGGGGGCTGGTGGGTTCCGGTGGTGAGGTGATTGTACTCAACCGGAGTGGGGAGGAGTGCGTTTCTACTTGTGTGCTCGTCTATAAGAGCGAACACCTTCTCAGGGAAGGTGATGTGCTATATGCCGTTGGGGGTGAATAGTGTGTTGAGTATCTTGGCGTAGAGTCGGGGGTCGTCCCTCACCATGTCTTTTGCCACCGCTGAGAGCAGGGTGGCCAGGTGTAGTTACGTCTTTGTGTTTTCGTCCCTTGTGTGATGTGGGGTCGAAGTGGGTGTGTGGTGTGGGGTGGGGGTGGCTGTGTGATGCGTGGGTGTTGGTAGTAGTGGAGGTCTCTGAGTGTGGTATGCTAGGATGGGGGGTGGATGGGATGTGTGGGTGAGGTGTAAAGGCCTCACGGCCCCATTTATATCCATCAGTTCGAAGAGGGAAAAGAAAAGTGGGGGACAACGGAGGGGGATGAGTCGCTTCCCCTACGCAGAAGTTTAGGCCAAAAATGGTAGCCTTGAAGCGGGTCGACCTGCGTAAACACCATAAGCTATAATGAGTATTTTTTCCAACTATAGTAAATTTCGTTTTATTCTTCATTTCTTTTGTATCATTTTATTTTTTTTATTTCCTTACAGTTTTTAGTTTCATATCTACATATAGTTTCTTTCAATAAGATTGCTTCCATCTCATTCGTTGTTTATTCCTCATTTGCTTTACTCCTGTCTTCTGTTTTCAATATGTTGTTTACTTCATTTTAGTTGTTTCTTAAATTTAATATCTTACTCATTTATTTTCCTGAAAGACTATCAGTTTTTTTTATTTCACCCTAATTTTTTATCAATCTTCCCAGTAAAAAATAATAGGCCCCATTTTTTAATTAAATACTAACAAGTTTTCAATTATTACTAACATTTATACAAAAATATATCCCTATTTTTAATGAGAATCAAAACACTCAAAAAATTATATCCCTTATATTATAAATAGTTACAATTTTCGTTTAATTTTACCCCAAATAATCTGAAGTAAACAATCGATTCATTTAAAAAACTATTCATTCAACTTCTTCGTAAATTCTAACTATATTTTAATAAAAAAAATTACACCAACTCTTTTCACTATATTAAAATTATTTCTCATCTCATTTAGTGGCGCAGGGGTAATTTCAAGATGGAACAGAATAGAGAGATGTCTCATTATTCTGAAATTTAGAAGGTCGAGAAGATTTCGTGTCCCGAAATAAAATGAAAGCGACTAAAAATGAAGATTTAAATACAAAACTGCCTCAGATCACATTAACAAGCTTGGTTAAGGAGAAAAGGAAAAAATATTTATATAAAAATGACGAGAAAGAAAGAAAATAAAGGTCTAAATAGGCGCATAAATTGGAGAATATGTTTATATAGAAGCTTTTCATTTCTTAATAGAGGGAATTAATATGAAAAAAAGAGTGAGTCTTAATGTTTCCAAATTAAAATCTCGGAAATATGAATATTTATCTGCGACAAATAGAACAGAGAGACTAAATTTTCTAAATGTGATTTTATAGATGCGTTTTTGGATCTAAATAAAGATTACCAAAATGAGGAAAGGATCGAAAACAAAGGAAAGTAAATGCAGTGATAAAGGGAGGAATATAAGAGAGATGAGGAAAAGATATGGGTAAGAAGAGTTAAATACGGATGTGGGAAGGAAACAGGTATGAAAGGGCGGCACGATGATATAGGAGAAGCAGGAAGAAGTTGAGAGGACGAAGGGAGAATTAAAAAGAAGAAATGGAAAAAGCAAACATGGCAGAAGGTGGAGATAGGAGATTAAATGGGCAATAGAGGAATGAAGAAAAACGGAAGATCTAAGTCGGAAGACGGGGAAAGTGGAGAAAATGTATAGTATGAGAAACCAAATAGAATAATTAGTGGTAAGATAAAGAGCTGTATATGGGATATAAGAGAGGATGCTGTAGAAGAAAGGAGAAAGTAAACAAGAGCAAGGAGAGTGACGATGAAAATATCGAAAATAGTATTTGGAAAATAAATGGGAAACAGCAGTAAAGGCGAATAGAACAAGCAAATGAAAACAGGAAAGAAAAGGGCTAAGGAATGAAAATAAAGATAGGACTGATAAAACTGAAAGTAAACAACAGAGTTCATCATTAGGAAATAGTAGTAAATAAATGTTAGGTATTGAATAATAAAGAGAAAGAGTTGAGTAGAGAAATGGAGGTATAAAAAAAGAGAGGAGCAGGTAGAGAAAGAGTGGCGAAACCTTATTAAGGAGGTATGAAAACGAGGGAAAGGTAATATAAAAGTAATGGGAAAAGGACAAAAATTGTGATGGTAGGGTATTAAAAGCAAATGAAAACTTGAAATATTGGTGGGTACAAAAGCCAAAAAGACGAAATCATAGTATTGTAGAGTCAAGGTCGTAGAGTCACCTTAAATTGACTCTCCTCAGACGAAAGAGGGGGGTGGGGGAGTCAAAATATTAGGGACAATCGGGGTCCCTGACCGCGTGGGAAAACAATAACAAACTGAGTGCGATAGTTGGACTAAGTTAAACAACATCTATGAGTTTTGGGTTGAGAGAAACTGGTAATAGAAAAATACTTTACTATATACAAAAATAAGGAATATAAGTAATTATGCAATGGATAAACAACACGAAATTAAGGAGGGAAAATGAAAGTACAACATCGAGGTTACGGAGACTCGGGCTATAACGGGACTCGATGAGTCTTGTTCAATGGACGTACGATGAACTCTTGAGAGAAAACGGGTAGGCTGAGTTCCGAGGGAGACTCATTTAAATCGGATAGGCTGGGGCCTGGTAACGACGGGGGTTTGCAATGTCTGATTGCGAACACTTTGTTTAACCTCACTGAAGATGAACGAGGGAGTACTCCAGGTGAGAACGGAGCTGACCCGAGGTTGATAGACGTTTGTCTGTTAATTATGGTCTATCTGGTGAGAACCCTTGTCTTCAGCTGCGAGCGAAACTATACTGATATTTGGTGGCCCTTGTCTGAGTATTTATGTGGCCTCAGCGGAAGTGCATCGCCCGAGGCGCCGGAAGGGAGCAGGCCTTATCAGACGAGGCACCTCCTGCGTAGATTCTCAAGGGCAGGCGGTGTTTCCGATCTGTTCTAAGCTCGCGATGCTTCGAAAGCTCTCGTTATCTGCGCCGGAAGTGCACCAGTTCCCAGTGTCTGTATGTAAACATCGGTTCACGGTCGTTTCCAGGCATTCCACGTGGGATTATCCGTCTCTGTCTGAAAGTCTTTCGCTCCAAAGATGGATCTGCCGAGGAAAGTGACATCTGACTAGTGCAAGGGGAAAACTCAGCTTAATTTCACCATTATGACTGGACACAAAAGGGGTAATACCAGGGACTCTGTACAAAGAGAAATTAAATTAAATCTGGCACGGGAAATATAATCGTATTCTCACAACATTAAAACAAACAAAAGAAAAAATAATAATAATACAGGAAGACAAACTGGACTAATTTGATAATAGTTATAGTTATTATTGTCTCAGTAACCCAGGGCTTAAGCATACAATTGTTATACAAAGAAAAAAGAATGTCCAACACAATTAATAATAAAAAATTTTGTAAACTAAAAGGAAAAGGATACATACCCCCCAAAAATTACCAGGATATATTGGGTTGAGGAATAAGTTCTTGTGGTTTTATCAAATTTATTCATTCCTATTAACAATTTTAGAAAAACTTGATTTTTAATTGATGAAAATATACAATTTAATCAATAATGTATTCTCCGTTGTTATTTACGACTTCTTTCCAACGTTTAACTAGTTTTTCGATGCCTCTGCAATAAAAATCCCTCGATTTTGACTCGAAGAATTCGTCTGACCAGGTTCTTATTTTCACAACAGTATTGAACGAATCACCGCGCAAATTGTTGGAGAGCGATCGGAACAGAGGAAAATACGATGGAGCAAAGTCTGTCGAAAATGAAGGATGCGGCAGGATTTCCCAATTAAGTGTTTGGATGGCGTCTTTTGTCATATTGGCAATGTGAGGACGAGCATTGTTGTGTTGCAGAGAGACTCTATAACATCGATGAGGTCACTTTTCACGAATAGCTTGGGTGAGTCGATACATTTGTCGAACGTAGAGTTCTGCATTGACAATATCGTTGTTCGCAAGGACCTCAAAAAGAATGATGCCTTCACAATCACACCACACACACAGCATCGTCTTTCGTAGATGAAGTCCTTGCTTTAATCGCGAGAGTAGTTTTTTGGGCGGGCTAAGCCATTGTTTTCGATGGTTCATGTTGACATAAACGCACGACTTTTCGTCGCCAGTGATGATGCAGGGAAGAAATCTGTCCTTATATCCTCGTGTAGCCTTATGACGAGCAAGCAAACCTGCGGCAATCGTGGAGCGTTGAAATTTGTTGCTTTCACTTAAAGCGTGCGGAACCCATGCACCGAGTTTTTGAACTTTCCTTATCGAATGAAGGTTATTCATTACAGTTTTCTGATCACACACCAATTGTATAGCCAATTCTCTAGTCGATTTACGAGGATTTTCTTGAAGAAGGTCATTCAATCAATCTTTATCCAACTATATGGGGCAACCAGAACGTTCTTCATCATTAAGATTGAAATGATCGTTTTTGAAACGTGAAAACCACCATTGAGCTGTCCTTTCTGATCAAGCATTTTCTCCGTACACAGCACAAATATCGCGACGAGCTTTGGCTGCGTTTGCATTGTTCCCTTCTCGATTGAAAATGAATAACAAGTTTCGAAAATGCACCTTTCTTTGAACTTAACATTCCATTATGAGGGTACAGAACAAAAATTAAATTAACACAACTTTAAAATAAACCGCAATAACTTATTACTCAACTTCAAGACGTAGCCTAAGCAAAAGCCTGATAGTTCTACGTTGTTAAGAAACGTAGCTTAAACTTTGCAAATTTTGCTCTCATTATTTATTATTGTTTCTTAATATGTGCACAAATCACGTCAACAAAACTTAAATCAACACAACATTTAAAAAAACGCAAAACTTATTCTTCAACCTAATTAATACAATAAAAACAACAAAACATTCTTATAATGTAACGAAACTAAAAGAATTGTCGCAAAACATAATAATATATAAAATAATTAATACAAAATTACTCAAGAGGATTTATACTCAAGCTCTCCGCTAGACCCTTTCCACAGCCCTTAATATAAACGATCTTAAATTGAAATTCTTGGAGAGAGAGACTCCATCTCATAAGACGACCGTTGTTGCCATTGATGTTTGGTAAAGAGAAGTGCGTATGATAGGTCTCGATAACAAATTCTTTTCGTTAGAGAAACATCTTAAATTTTTGGATCCCCCAGATAATAGCGATCGCTTCCTTCTCAATTACCCCGTAGTTTTTTTCGCGGAGGAGGAGTTTACTTTCACGATTGTCACTATATTGGATAAGGACGCAGCCTCTCCCTTCGTTACTCGCATCGGTCCGTATGCCAAAAGGTTTATGGGGTCGGGTAAACGGAGGATTTGCGCTAAAGCTAACTTCCCTTTGAGTTTGTCAAAGCTAGCGCTCTACCGTGGCGTCCAGATGAGGAACTCGGGTGCCTTTTTTCAAGAGTGGTTCACATAATGGCGCGGCAATGGAAGCAAAGTTCCTAAAAAATAGCCTTTAAAAGGAAGCAGAACACATAAACGACCTCAGTTGCTTCTTTGTTAACTACAATCGCCCGGATTTTATCGGCTTGGAAAGCTAAGCGGTCGTTTCCTATGTGAAAACCCCAAATATTCGATGGTGCCAAAGGCTAAGTGGCACTTGTCTTGGACATTCGTGAGGTTGTGTTCCCGGAGCCTGCACAGAATGGAACGAAGGGCACCAGATGAGAGTCCCTTTCTTGAGTTGCACGTTGATGTTATGAAATTACAAGGTGATGTGGAGCAACCCGATCAATACCCGCCTCATTATTTGGTTGTAGTTGCTGCACGCTGTCACCATACAGAAGGGAAGCGCCGGAACTGTCTCAACCCCTTTTCGGTGAGGAAAGCCGTGCACCTTTTTACCTCTTTTCTTAAGGAAATCTGGTAATAGGCTTTACAGTGTCTTGGTATAGGAAGAACTGAGTGATGGAAGGAGTAAGTACGTATGGGTTGTTTACGTACTACAAAAATAGACTCCTTGAATAACGTTATACCTCTCTAAGTGTGCTATATATGTTTGATCATTATTATATTGATTATTGACTTCTTTAAACCTTAAGGGTTCTTTGTCCTATACGTAGCGATTCGAGGATAGAATTAAAAAAATTGTTTAAACAAATTAAACTTTAATTAAAACCAAAACAAAATAAACATGAACCACAGAAATAATACGAACTGAATACATAGTAAGGACTTCAATAATGTCTAAGTAAGGCTTTCTAACTTGACTTACTTGACATTATAGTGATGGTTGACCCACCACTCACTTAAATTTAAAAAAATAAATGCTAATGGCATTTACCGGCCGCAACTACCTTTGTGGATACCCCTTGGAACGGGTTCCAGTGTGACCTTGAACTCAATGAGCTACTTTACCTCAGAAATGTTATTGTCTCGAAGATGCGTGCCGACCGGCCAGATGGAGGTTGCGGGCGAATAACTTGAAAGTCACATGGGACTTTGGCGAGTGTGGCAGATAGGGAGCTACACGGAGCTCGGGGAGGTCTTTTTCAAGTGTGAGGAGTATCACTGTGCTTTAGGATGCACCAGGATAGGAGGGGTCTCTCTGACGAGAGTAAGTTGAACTTGGATCTTAAACCAAGCTAACTTAGAGTTCGGTGTGACCACCGGGGAACGGGCTCGAGGAGGATCTTTTTTTCTTCGTTTCGGAATTCCTCAAGGGCGAGGACTATCTCGGTGCTTTGTGCTACACTAGGATAGTGTAAGTTTCTCTGACGAGACTAAGTTGAACGTGGACAAGATAACTTAAACTTCGGTTTGATAACCAGGAACTAGCTCGAAGATGAGCTACTTTTTAGTCCCTTCTCTTAGTATCCCGTCCTCTCTTGCCGGGGAATTCGTAGCCTGGCTGACTCACGTATTCTACCACGTTTTTCCAAAGTTTTCGGTATATATACCGTGACCCGCTTGGGGTAGTGGTAGGAGGGGGCTGGCTTGTAGACGGGCCGTAGGAGAGTTCATACACCAACGGTTTTTCTCAGAAAGTCTTCCCCCTGTCCTGCTGGGCCTTCGAGCTTGAGAAAAACGCGTCTCCAACTTCGTTCTTGACGTGAAATTGAATACACACTCGTATGGGAGATCTTGCAGTTTTAACCGTTCTGCTTTTCATAGGGACGAGGGGCGAGGAGCTGTGGTTACGAGGTTGACCCAAGGTGCCACCTACACGGCCTAGATGTTTTGCGGTCAACGTGCCCTGTCTTAACTGAGAGAGGAGGGAGAGGGTCGATTCCCTTACACACAGATGTAATTCGGTGATGAATTTGCTCTTCTCGAACATGTGCAAATTCTGATTAATAAGAGGAATCGGCTCGGTGTCCAAAACGGCGACGGAGTTTAATTTTCGTAAGTCAATACACATCCGGTAAGAATTGTCTGACTTATTCACCGTGACGACTGGGAAACAATACTCTGAATCTGAGGGCTCTATAATGTTTAACCTTAAATGTTTGTCTTCCTCATCATTGAAAGCTTTTCTTAAGTGTATGGAAAGGAGGTACGGACTAGAACGGACTGGTTCATTGGTAGTGAGCCTAATATGCTGCTCAAACTGAGAAGCACAACCAGGGCTGTCCGAAATTACGTCATTGAATTGCTTAAGTAACGCTTGTATCTGATTCTTTTGAAGGATCGAAAACTGATTATTTATACTTAACTCGGACGAAGGGGAGTGGGGGAGATCTGGCAGGACGTGTAGATTGTATTCAGCATCTTTATGGACACAGACGACTTGTACAACGTCCAAGGGCTGTATTGGGTAGCCAGACTCCAGGACCGATACTTCGTCTAGTGCAACAAGTTGGTTGGCACAAGCACAACGCTCGTATTTCTTGAGAATAGATTTAAGGGAGCCGTTTAGCCTTTCACACAGACCGTTGCCAGCTAAGTGAAAGCTTGTGGTGAAAAGGGGTTTTATCATTTGAAGTTTGCCAAGGTACTCCATCAGCTGTGAGCTGAACTGGCGGCCGCGTTCAGACAGTATCTCTTTAGGTAATCCCACGCGGAAGAAGATGGAGATAAGTGCGTCCAGGCAGGAGATGCTCTCAATCTTCTTTAACGGCACAGGCTTGGGAAATCGGTTGGCAAAATCTATTAAAGTGAGGATATAGCTGTACCCTTCACTTCATGGGGGATGTATTAGACCGGTGAGGTCGATGGCGACAGGGGAAGATGGCTCTGAAATTAGCTGTCCATTCTGCAGTGGTGCGGTCTTAATTCTTCCTTTTGCGGCCGTTTTTGGGCAGTCTTTGTGTGGCAAAAGTCGATGAATCACTTGACAATGGGGAAGCGATTGGCATGTGCCAAGTAATCTTGCACGACAGCAAATTTATTGTGGTCCGGGGCTACTGAAGGAAGCAGCTATTCCGATACTACTATACAGGTGCACCCTATATCTTTCACAAGGATGGATACACGGCAGCCATTAATCGTTCCCCATTCGCATTTAAGGTCTCCAGGGGTATTCCTATCAAATAAGAAGTTTATCTGGTGGCCGGTGGCGCTTGAGGTGCTCAGAAGAGGAGAGCATTCTGGTGGTGATAACGAGGGTGCTGACGTGACCCAGATTTGTTTGACTTGGTGAGGATAGTTATGTCTAAACTGGGAGTTCTGGGGGCACTGAGTCTTCTCCACATGGCCTTCCACACCACATGAGAAAAGAAATGGTGGGTCTCCTAGCAAGAATGCCGTAGAAGGCTCGACGCGAATGATCTTGCGTCTCGATGTTCGTACGAGAAGAATAATTTTGGCTTTGAAGGACCAGTTACCTCTAAAAACTTGCTTCCATTTTGTGCGATGAAATTACTCCTATTTGACTTGCGTTTGGGAAAATGGGGTGCCATCTTCTTAACTTCCTTGGGGTAGCAACTATTACCAGCCGAATAAACATCGGCCTCTTCTAGGCACTCTTTGAACGTAAGGAATTTCTGGCCCTTTACGAAGGTCCTGATTCTAGCCGGAAGTGCAGGCAACAGCTGGTCCCCCAGGAAGAAGTCAACTAGGGCATCATAATCATGTGGGGCTTTTGATACATCGAGACAAAAGTTGAGTGACGCTGGAGTGTGCATCCAAAATGACGGAAGTTTGGCCTGGCTGAATGCGGGCATGCCTTAATTTGGATCGGTGAAAGTCTGGAGTCATGTTGTACACAACCAGTAATTCTGATATTAATGTGGAGTAATCAATTTTCACTTCCAAGGGGAGAGAAATGGATATATCTCAGAGTTTGGTGTTTAATAAGGGCAACAATTGACCCAGTCCATCTGCCTTATGTGCCAATGGTTAATTTCAAAATAAATTAGAAAAGCTCCAAAATACTCACCTTCTTTGAAAACTGGGGCCTAAACTGACGCAGTACATGAGACATCGGACCTCGAGCTGACGGACAATGTCTCATTCCTGGACCTATTCATTTCCAGCTCGTAAAGGCGGTTTCTTTCCATTTCTTCTCATTCTTCTCTTTCTCTTTCTTTCTCTTCTCTTTCTCTTCTCTCTTCTCTTTCAGTCCTTTCTTCCTTTTGAATATACGCAAGCAGGTCCTTACCACTGAACCCAGCCGAGTCTCCTTGCGACTTAAATGAGTTGCATGACGAAGACATTCTGACGCGTTTAACCAACTTTTTGGGAGAATCACCACAAAAAAGAGAAAAATAATTTAAATGACTCTTAAGAACAACCTGAATATTATCCTCGGATTTATACGAGACTGCATTGCACAGTAGGAAACAAGAATACACAATACAAAAAAATCAAATTGTACCTTTGTCTAACGGCAGACGAACTGGGGCCTTAAAAGGTCAAAAATAAAATACGATAGCTTCCAATAGGTCAAGTGATTTGGGGCCTGAATAGGGTAAGGTTTTACATGAAGCACAGTCACAAACTTTAAATTCGAAAAAAATACGCACATACACCAAAGAAATTAAAGTAGTCTGTTGGCAATGAATCTCTCTTTCCGTCTAGATAATTTCGGAGTATATATTCAATACTTCGAAGTTCACATGCAGATTGTGTCTGAAGTGGCCGCCCAGTACGTTAGCCGTAACGTCTTCGTTAGACGAGAGGGAATCGACAACATTCTCGCCCAGAAAATAATTGAGTGATTGTCGAAGAGCCAATGAAGAGCTAGTCGTCAATCAGTGTTGCTCGTGGAGATAGTTGGAGCGCACTTTCACCCTTCTCACCACGTCTTCAGATTTTAAGGGTCAGAAAAGCCATCCCTGAAGCACCCTCCGTTTACACCTTAAGGATAAGAGGCCCCCAACTTCACTTTCCCGAAGTTGGATTGAGTGTCTCGTGAGACGCCTACAAGTTCAAGGTTGAAACTTACCTACCTGGTCCTACTCGCCGCACATCAAGGTAAAAGGGATTTAACCCCCGCTTCGTTACGCTCCTCTCACCTTTACCGCGTCGAACCTCAAGGATCCCCTGGTCTATAACTTGCAGAATTGTAAAATCATTTCTTAATTAATTATCCATCAGTTCAAATCAATTAATAGTGTTAATCATCTTATCCGTGAACCGCCAATATTTAATTGAATTGCCATTTAAATTGCCCTATAGGTATATATGTAAACTTTAGTCCTCTCAAAGTATATTTTTGTAGCCGTGTTTGAATATTCCTTGGCCTAGCAACTGTGTATTTAAAACACTCTTAAAGCAATCCCCAGGTGGAGCTTTAATTTCGGTTAAGCATTAGGCCATTATTCGTATAACCGCGTACACCTGGTCATACCACGACACTTACAAATCCAATAATTATCCTTCTTCTTATGTAGGAGCGATGGGAAGATACTTGAAAGAAAGGTAATATAATCACAAAGGTGTTGTGAGACGAGCTGGTACTGCATCCAGTATTTTTAAAAACATAAATAATTAAAACTATATAATTGGTTACCCTTAGGCCTAGTTAAATCACACTCGTAATGTTTTGCGTTGAAGAAAATTGTCGATTCTACTTTATTTCGAGAATACCCAACTTTAACCCCTATTAATGGTAGTGTTAATGACCTTAGAATAATTCAACCAGATTAATGACATTGTTCTGTTCGAGATATCTGTGTGGATGTCATTCTTCTCTCAGGATACGACCGAAGATGGTATGGAAAACTACATACCGAAACTACTCTCGTAAACAAATATTATAATATTTTGCTCCTATAAAGTGGTTTCTATTAACATTAGTCAACTCAATTTTGTAAGTTTAAATTTGTATATATTCAGCCTTGGCCAAAATTATGGGGCAGTTATGAAAAAATAGAGAATACGAATGAAACTCATTTACATAATAATTTATAATCGTTTTAATGCGTTTTTGCATATTGTGCATAAGTGTTTGAGGCAACCCTCTGCCATTCAATGTATGATACTGACGTTTATTCCGATTTGTAAGTGATGATCTTATTGTTAACTTACAATAAGTCGTAATATTTTTGTCGAAAATGTCTCCGAAGAAACAAATTCCTGAAGCTCAAAGAGCTCAAGTCATTACATTGTCCGGAAAGTGATTATCCAAAGTCAAAGTTTCAAAAAAATTGAAGTGTTCGAGAAATGGTGTCCAAACAACCATTAAAGGTACAATGAGACCAATTCTATCAAAAATCGTGATGGTCAAGGTCATAAAAGGTGTACAACTCCGAGCGAAGAGAGGATGCTGCAAAGGACATCTCTGGCTGAGAGGAAAAAAAAACCTCTTCTGATGTAGCTGCTGAGTTTCAGGCAGCAACAAACAAAGAGATATCAAGCCATAGAGTGAGAGGAAGGTTATTAGAAGCTAGGCTCAAAGGATCTAACGCTAGAAAGAAACCGTATCTGTCTCAGGTGAACAAGAAGTGATTGTCTTGGGCAGAAGTGTATGAAGATTGCACTGATGATGATTGAGCTGAAGTTGTTTGCTCTGATGAAAGCAACTTTGAGGTAGGTTCTTGACATTAGTTTCCAGCAATTTTTTATGCTTGAAAAGATTTTTAATGGATAGCAAAATTTTTATTCGATACGAAATAATGATCAGTAAAACTTTTATTTCTCATCAGACCTTTGGAACCCTTGGAGCTATTTATGTTCGTCTAAAAGATGTGAAAGCTTAAGATCCAGATGTGTTGTCCCAGCAGTCAAATTTGGAGGTGGAAGTATAATAGTTTGGAGCTGCATGTCTTCTTAAGATCATGGATAGTTGCTCGCAGGTTAGCACAGAATAAATTCCAACACTTATACCATCCCTTTAGAGAAGGTTTATCAACCTTCCTTAGGGAAAATTTTTAATAATGACACCAGATGTTGTAATCTTCCAATAAGACAATGATCCATGCCACACATCTAGAGTTTAATAGGGTTGGTTTGTAAAAAAAAAGGTGATGTTGATGGAATGGCCCCCTCAATCTCCAAACCTCAACTATTATTGAACATTTCTAGTCAAACCTGGGCACAAGAGTGCGGGTACAGAAATGTTACTAAAAAGTGAATTTACACCAAAATTCATGAACAATGACATAAAATTGAGCCAACCACCTATGGCAACTGAGTCCTAATTATTCCGAGACGCATAGAAGTGGTTATACAAACAAAAGGACACATTAAATATTAAGTTTTGATAGAATATACGAAAAAATGTTGATTTGTATTTTGTCAAGTTTGAAATAAATGAGTTTCAATCATATTCTTAACTTTTTCATACCTAAGCCATAATTTTGGCTAAGGCTGTATATATATATATATATATATATATATATATATATATATATATATATATATATATATATATATATATATATATACGAGGGAAGGGCAATAAGTTTTGCAATTCGGATATAAGGAAATGAGATATTAGGAAAATTGTTTTATTTTCTTTCAATATAACTACCCTCAACTTCCTTGCACTTGCGCCACTTTTCCCTGAGGCTTCGAATTCTTGACAACCAGAAATTTCCCGACTGCTGTTCAATTAACTCCTGGACGGCAAACTGGACATCTTCATCGTCCTCAAACCGGCGTCCACGCAGTGCACCCTTGAGCTAGCGGAATAAAAAGTAGTCGCTAGGGGCCAGATCTGGACTGTAGGGGGGGATGGTTGAGCTCCTCGAATCCGCACTCGCGCAGGGCAGCTTGTGCAACTCTGGCCTTGTGGACTTTGCCGACGTTGAAGTCGATCATGGGGCCTGAAGTTTCTAGAGACCCAACGGGCAGAGACCTTGGTCATGGCCAAATTGCCGTAGATGATGTTAATAACACTTTCATGTGATATTCCAAGTTCTCGCTCGATTTCTTAGACCTTCAGCCGTCAATTTTCGAGGATCATCCTCTCCACACGGGCCATATTGTCCTCATTGGTCACGTCTGATGGGCGTCCTGAACGAGGGTCATCTTCAAGGGACTCACGACCATGGCGGAACTCCCTATTCCAGCGACCAATGGTTGCATAGGAGGGGGCGGTGTCGATGTACACTGCAACCGGCACTTATGGATCTCTTTTGCATTCTTGCCTTCCTTGATCAAAAATTTGATCAATGCGCGGTGCTCAACCTTCTCTATTGTTGAAAAATTTGTGACTGACAATCTGCGATCAGCTGCTGCTTCTTAAATAGACGAGGCAGGAGCGTGCGGCTGCAGCTGCTTACTTGTCATAACTTGTCCTAACACCCCCAGAAACAGCCATCACCCTTCCTCTGTTTTGCCCTACCGATTAGCAAAACTTATTGACCGCCCCTCGTATATATATATATAAATATATATATATATATATATATATATATATATATATATATATATATATATATATATATATCAAAGTAGCGTGAGAGAATGATGAAAATGAATCCATTAAACCGCATTGAAAGAGAAAACGGAATAATATTTCCTTGCAGTAATATTTTTATTACCTTTTTTCGACAAAATCCGTTCAGGGAAGCGATTTGAATCAAGCACACTGAGGCAGCGAGCACCGCTTTGATCACAGTAAAAAGTATGCCGTTAGTACACTAAGCTACGCAGAGAACTAAAATATTCTCTGAATAGAATAGCTTTTAAGGAACACTTTCGCAAGCTCGAACAGAGATTATGAAAGAAATAGAAAATTAATTGGGAATTCAAAGAATAAATGAGGAATAGTTTAACGCGTGGCAGATATACAAATGTATATATCTCTCAAAGAAACGCGGAAGAATAATGAAAATGAATCTATTAAACCACATTGAAAGAGAAAACGGAATAATTTTTCCTTGAAGTAATATTTTTATTACGTTTTTTCGACAAAATTCGTGCAGGGAAGTGATTCGAACCAGGCACACTGAGGCAGCGAGCACCACTTTGATCACTGTTAAAAGTATGCTGTTAGATTCCCTGCACAGACTTTTCGTAAAAAAGGTAATAAAAATATTACTGCAAGAAAAAATTATTCCCTTTTCTCTTTCAATGTGGTTTAATGAATTTATATATATATATATATATATATATATATATATATATATATATATATATATATATATATATATATATATATATATATATATATATATAGCTACAAATCTATGGTCAAGTTAGTCACTTCTTGGTATCGAACATTTGAGTAAAACTATGTCCATTATTTGATTTAAGAATTTAGTTTCCCATCTAAAATACGACCTTTCCCAAAGTTATAGAGTTTTTATAGAGTGGAGCATAGTGAGGATTTCTCTAACTAACCTCCTTTGGACTCAATTCGCCCTTTCTATATTCTTTTAATTTAGCTAAATTGAGTGAAAATTAGAATGTGCAGTTGTGGGTCTCCGATGAACCTACTTAAACCTGAAATGAATGAAAAGGGGCGGTAGACTTGTCCAAATCACAGGGGGAGAACTATACTCTCCTTTATGTCACCCATTCTCATTTTCCTAATATTTCGGCACGCTACCCCATTTAATAATTTTGTTCGAGTGTTTTCTGCAATTAAAACCCATCCACAACCATTATAGCTTCCATTCAGGTCCCGAAGTGTTGTAATATTACCATTGAACAACGGTTATTGCCACTAGATTTTCAGCCAGTCCATAATGGTAAAATATTTTGATCACTCATAAGGAAAGAATATTTTCCGCTAGCCATCAGTCGTTATTTCTGCAAATCTATCCAATAAAGATACAATTCAAAAGGCACTTGTGATTATCCACGGGGCGTTAAATCTGTTACGAATTTATTTGGTGTTTTAAGTAAATCTTGATTTTATAATCAAATATTTTTTGGCGCGTATATACAGAGAGCGAATCTATGGCCGATTTTAAAATTCGGTTATTATAATGTTATTTTCAAAATTTATATAGGAATTTACATTCTCTTTGAGTCGTTTCGTGAACTAAACTTTTTTCCTTCTCTGTTTTTGGCATTTTTCTTTGGCTCTGATGATGTTACGACAATCACTGGTTTTATTAGGATGGGAAACCGAACTTCTACAACAAAGCCAATTCCTCCCGGTCCAGACGCCTTTGTAACAGGACCAAGAATCCTTATAGCTTCTTTGAGGCATCTTTCTTTTTAAAACTCTGAAGCAGGGACAATCTTACTGCGGATGACATCTGGATCCTTGTCCGCCCTCCCTTGTATTGTTTTTGAAATTCGAAAGTAATCAGCTTTTAAAAAGAATGTTTGTAGTTTTTATGAATCTTAGGTACCCGTATTTGATAATGACTTGACAAGGAAAACTAATGTTTTTTTATTTTCCAAAATCATCAGTACAGAGTTAAAAGGAAGAAGCAGGATTAGAATAATAAAAAGCAGAAGAAGGAGAAGAAAAAGAACAAAATCAAAAAATTATTAGGAGATTGAGATTGGCTTAAACCTCAGGTTTACCAGTGGCCAGCCAGAGAATCAAGAAGGCGAAAACTAAGGCAGACAAAAAATATCAGAGACTAACCAGATTAACCATCTTACTAAACAAATCGACCCAAAAATGAAATGACCTCTGGTGTTAGGAGGAGAAGGCTGCTACACAATTATCTCCATTTGTAGTGAATCAAATTACGGTGGAGGCGGCTTATTAATTCTAGAACTACGGATACACAATTAGTTACATGTGTACCTATTATTCAATCATGATTCTAATTTAACGCAAGACAATTTTACACTCATACAGATGAGAGGATGGCCATATGTACTCCCGCAGTGTTACCTTTGTCGGTCAAAGGCCGCATATTTCCTCATCTGCTAAGGTTAAAGGCCTTCCAACTAGGGACTTTTCTTAGGAAAGGTCCCCCTACTCCCCCGTTGAGTCTTCGAGCTAGGCCCGGCGGTCTTTTTCCTTCGTTGGAATTGATGTGAACTTTATGCTAACTGATAAGAAGTGCGGATCATCGTCTCTTTCCGGTACCCTCCCTCTGTTTATCTTCCAGATACCATGTTGGGCGCATGCCCCATGCCCAAATTTCGCATTATAAAGGTTTTGTAGCCCTACCACCACAAAACGGACAACAGGCAGTCGGATCCACAACTTAGACCCGACATGATGTTTCCGTTCTCTTTATGGCCATATAAACGCCCTTTAAATCAATGTAACTACACCTGGATATGAGGTACATTTTTATTTACGCTTACCTTCGACCTTAAGCAGACTTTGATCCCTGGACTTCTCCACGTCGTCGAATGTTTGCCGGGGCTCCTTCTCTTCCTCGGTGATTTGACAATAGGCAACCAGCTCTGAAGGTACCACGGGATTAATTCCCTGGGTTAGGTCCTTGATGAATTGATTGGAGAGTTTTAGAACCGCTTCATTTTCTTGTCTCAATCTTTTCTTGTGCTCCCTGGGTGCACAGCCTATTTTTGGTTTGAAAGTGGGCAATGACCTTTTAAGTAGTTATCAATTTCATATTTAGATATCATTTTCTGGGCAACCAAAACAGAAGCTTATTCTCAGTAATGCTTGAAGCTGGCATGGAGGTCTGCATTTCATGAATTGACTGATATCTCTATCCTAGTCGAGGAGTTTAGGTCGATTTATGAGGCAGCTCAGTTCTTCTCCTTCAAAATCATCGCCGTGGGCCTAACTACCATTCATACAAGGTCTATCAGTTTTCGTCAGTTCTTTATATAATTGCTATTTGCCATTTGTTATTAGTCAGTTCTTCAAATAATGATATATAATATTCGTTATTCGTCCGTTATTTATCTCACTGATATTTAATCTATGGTTACAAAAGAATGTAGGGTTAATAATATTAATTAGGATATTAATAATTAGGTTAATTCTTAATTATTAATTAGGGTTATTCAGTAAATAAACAGTGATCTGTTGACGCTTCCTGTAAAAACAACGATATAAATAAAAAAAAATAATTTCACTTGAGAAAAATATAGCATTTATTGAGAATTTATAAATTATTTTTATTTTAGTGCAAACCGAGGAAATTTTTATCGTATGTAAGCAAATTTGTTTCTTCAAAATTTTCATTGAAGTATAAAAATTTAGTTATCATGGGTGATATAAATTAAATAATACTTCTTATTTAGACTTAATTAATACTTGTGGGAATTCGGAGCATTTTATATAAGGGTGTTAGTAAAATAAGACGTTAATTATTTGGTTGAGGAATATGTTCTTGCGTTTTTTTTAATGTTGTGTTGATTTAAGTTTTGTTGACGTGATTTGTGCACATATTAAGAAACAAAAATAAATAATGAGGGCAAAATTTGCAAAGGTTAGGCTACGTCTCTTAACAGCGTAGACTATTAGGCTTTTGCTTAGGCTACGTCTTGAAGTTGAGTAATAAGTCATTGTGGTTTATTTAAAAGTTGTATTAATTTAATTTTTGTTCTGTACCCTCAAAATGGAATGTCAAGTTCAAAGAAAGGCGCATTTTCGACACTTGTTATTCATTTTCAATCAAGAAGGGAACAATGCAAACGCAGCCAAAGCTCGTCGCGATATTTGTGCTGTGTACGGAGAAAATGCTTAGTCAGAAAGGACAGCTCAATGGTGGTTTTCACGTTTCAAAAACGGTCATTTCAATCTTAATGACGAAGAACGTTCTGGTCGCCCCATATAGTTGGATAAAGATCGATTGAACGGCCTTCTTCATGAAAATCCTCGTCAATCGACTAGAGAATTATGGGACAATTGGTGTGTGACCAGAAAACTGTAATGAATAACCTACATTCGATGGGGACAGTTCAAAAACCCTGTGCATGGTTCCGCACGCTTTGAGCGAAAGCAACAGACTTCAACGCTCCACGATTGCCGCAAGTTTGCTTGCTCGTCACAAGGCTACAAGTTGATATAAGGACAGATTTCTTTACTGTTTCATCACTGGTGACGAAAGTGGTGTGTTTATGTCAACATGAACCATCAAGAACAATGGCTTAGCCTCAATAAAAAAAACCTTCAGCGATTAATACACGGACTTCATCCACGAAAGACGACGCTGTGTGTGGGATGGGATTGTGAAGGCATAATTTTTTTATCAGCTACTTGCGAACAACGATATTGTTAATGCAGAACTCTACGTTCAACAAGTGTATCAAATTGCCGAAGCTATTCGTAAAAAGCTACCTCATCGACGTTATGGAGTCCTTCTGCAACACGACAATGCTCGTCCTCACTTTGCTAATATGACAAAAGACGCCACCCAAACGCTTAATTGGAAAATCCTGCCGCATCCACCATATTCGCCAGACTTGGCTCTATCGGATTCCATCTGTTCCGATCGCTCTCAAACAATTTGCGCGGCGTTTCGTTCAATACTGATGTGGAATTAAGAACCTAGTTAGATGAATTCTTCGAGTCAAAATCCAGAGATTTTTATTGCAGAGGCATCGAAAAACTAGTTGAACGTTGAGAAGAAGTCGTAAATAACAACGGAGAATACATTATCGATTAAATTGTATATTGTTATCAATTAAAAATTGTTTTTCTAAAATTGTTAATGGTAATGAATAAATTTAATAAAACGGCCAGAACTTATTCCTCAACCCAATAAAAAAGTTAAAAATCCTTTATTGGTGGAGTTTGCTGGCGTCACGCGGTTGACGGTGATAGCTTGCTCGGTCGAAACAGTGAAAATGAGTTGACACATTATGTTAGATTATAGTAGTTTAACTAAGTTTAGTGTTTGTATCTAAGATAGTGTATATAGCTGAATCGCTAGCTATTTTCCTTCATCAGTTAACAACATTGTGTACAAACCTATTCTTGGATAGATTTACCACAGTGCCAAATTCAGCAAAATCTATCGAGACAAATCAGCATGTGACCGCCAGATCCATTTCATGTTTTCAACCCTCTGCCGTAAGGTATTTTTAGTAGGTTAGAGGATCCTAATTTAGCCTATAATAATTTACCTACACAGATGTACGTCTGTACCGTATTCTATCTCAATTATTCAAGACTTGAGGCTGTCAGACCCTTAATCAGTTTTCATGCTCCTCTTAGCAGGGGGTAGTGTATGATGCGATGCTGATTCGTTATGTGTCAAAACTGATATATTTTTGTTCACTCCTGTGCAATTGAGCTTTTGGTAAAAATGCTCAATCATTTTTTTTGTAAGGGCCATGCAGGCTGGTTGCTAACTCGATGTACTTTTTAGCAGTTTGACTCTGTATTCTGATAGCACGAGCTATATCCTTTTTTTCCTGGATTTTACGTCCATGACCAGTCATTTTGTTGGCACGAACTTAATTCTGGTTATTCCGGCAATCTATTAGTAAAACTTTTATCATGTTGCCATACCCATGTATTATTTTACTATGAGCCTTCTTTCTAATTTCTCGACCCGAATTCTGTTCGCATGAGCCGATATTTTGTTGGCAAGAACTCCTTCTAGTGGCCAACCCTGCATTCTGGTAGCATAATCTACATCTTTTTGCAATGACCGTGAATTATTTTTCTCCGATCTTTCTTTGTGGTGGCTGAATGTGCATTCTGGTAGTAGTACTTTTCATTGTAGTACCATTAGCGAGCATTATTTTAGTAATAGACTGCGTTTTGCTCAAATTATCCTTCCTTCTGGTAGCTAACCCCGTATTCTCTGTGTAGGAACTGTCTTTTGGCACGTACCTTTCTTCTGGTGCTTTTTAATGCATTCCTGGAGCGTGACCTTTTCCCACGCAAGTAATCCTGTTGGCATGTGAAATATTCTCTTTGCATGCAAATATCTTCAGTGATCTGGTCCTTCATTCTAGTGCCTAGCTCTATATTCATTTGAGTTCACCTAGGATTTTGGTGTGGCGGACCTTCAATGTGTTAGCAATTCTTATATTCTCGTACATCACTCTGCCTGCGTTTGGCATTATCCGTAATTCGGTCACTATAACCATGCCTTTAGGGGTCCAATTTGTTTTCGCACACCCGACGTCATGACCCTGCTTCTGGCATCTGAATTTAGTCACAGGTCGCAGTATCATTACGAACCGCTAAAGTAGATTAATTACCTTTCCTTTCTGCTTATAATTACAACTTCCAAGATCTCATTATCACAATTCCGTAACGACATTTTTTTCCTAAGGACTTCAACAAATTTACAATTCCCAAACGCCGGTTGGGATGTATTTAAAGGTGATTCTACTTTTTGCTACCTATCACATTTTTAACAAATGTTCCAATGAGGTTAAGAAAGCTGTGTATGTTTATGTATAGGAATTACCACCAATTTATAGAACCATCGTTGTTTAATATATATTTATCATCAATTTTTACCAGCTCATACCTATCTGAGAGGCAGAAATGCCCAAATTAGCTGACGAGAGCCTAGTCAGGTTTGGTTGTGGAAATTACAACCAATACGCTTTCTGACACCTATCTCAGTAAACAGATTTTAGATTCCCCTCATCCGAAAGTGGTTCATATTCGTGCTAGCCGGATCAAGGTAGGGATTGAACGTGGACCATTACATGTGTGGTTGGTTAGGTTAACCATTTCGCCATATAGCATATAGCAGTTGACAAATATGTAAATGGTAGATGCTCCTTCAAGGAAAGGCTTCATTCGCTGCTGACCATGACATAAGTAGGAGAGTTACACGTCTGAAATGTGCTCCATGTAGTCTCCTCCTAAGCCTGTTCCACTAGCGAATATTTCGCACATTTTCACTCCCCCTAATCCCACCATTTTTACCACCAACCTCTTTTTCAGCACCTTTGGGGGAGATGCCCTCGTTGGTTTTCGTCGTAATTCAGAGGAGATATCTGTCTGTGCTCCTTTCTTCTACGCGTGACCGCTCAAGGGGGCGCTCGCCTCAAGTATAGATTGATGCACCTGACATCTAGAGGAGCAGCGCGCCCGCCCTGCCCCATTGCGCCGGGCAGTATCGTGGTAGATTGAGACTACCTTGGCTTCATATCTTCATCACCTTTCCATCTAGCCTTTTCCCCAACAGTCTTACAAGCCTCTTCTCTTCTATTTACTATGGCAGGTTAGTCGCTAACCAGCTTTCATCCATTCCTCCCCGGTTGGGGCCGGGAGTAGATTGTGAGGTTCACCAATTCCTCTTAGATCTTGAAAGGATGGAAGGTTTTAGCATGAGTGTATTCCCCCACCCCTCCCCTATTTTCCTTCTACTCCCTTCCCCCATATTTTTACCTTTACCTACCGAAAGGTGATGTCGCGTGTAGCACCTCCCTTCCCCAGCTTTCTCCTCGTTTTTAATTCTTGTAGGAGGATCTGCGGCTATACATTTCCCACTCATTTTCAATTCCCCTAATTTCACCACTTCCATTACAGATGTCTCTTGAAAAACCATCTCCTTGAGATGCCTTCGTTGGTTTTCCCATTAATCTGAGAAGATTCCCATTTTTCTGTTTTACCATTATTTATCTCTATTCTTTATCAACTTCTTGCCTCTCTCAGTTCAAATGCCCTCGAAGGTTCTTTCCCTCCCTTTCGAAGATCTCAGCAACCCAACCTTGCTGCCCCATCCAAGTTCTTTTTAGTCCCTTGTGGACTTCTCCTACCAGGGTTCAAGGTTGTGGCAAATCTACAGAAAATTGCATTATTCCATACTATTGCTACGCATTATTCTACTCTTCTTTACTTCTTTGAACATTAACATCCAGTTTGATCACTTTTATTTCTGGTTATTCTTTACTTCTTTTATCATTACCATTTCTCCACTCATTTTCTCCTCTGTTATTACCTTCTTTTATCATTATAATTTAATTTTCCACTCATTATTCTACTTTATTCTTTACTTCCCTGATCATTTCCATTCAGTTGATCACTCTTTATTCTACTTTATTCTTTACTTCATTGATCATTTTAATTAGCCACTTACTTTTCTCGTTCATTTTTAACTTAATTTATATTTTTTACTATTTATTGTTCACGTCAAATCTTAAATTCTATTGATATCTTTTTATTGCTACTTATTTTTACCACTCATCGTTCTCATTTAGTCTTGAATTCATTTATTATTATGACCTATTTTACTATTCTTCACTTTTATTGTTAACTTTCTTTGTTATCATAGCTCTCAATTAAAAAATTTTATTAACACTTATTTCATTTTTTATTCATTTAAGATATTAAATTATTATCATCATTCATTTTTATTGTAATAATATATTTCTCTTATTTCCCCATTTACTTCTAAAATTTCATTTATTGTTGTTATTTAAAAAAATGCTTGGTTTTGTGACGTTGAAAGATGCTTCAGAAGCGGCGGAGTTTATGTTTGGCGAAAGGGAAAGGATGAAGAGACCTTCCGTTCTCATTCTCCGGCTTAAGTGAGGATGGACCAAACAATTCTCTCTTTCACTTACCGAGTGGTGAGTGAAAGAGAGTAGGGTTGATTTATCACCACTACACACAAAAAGAGAAATAACGAGGTACGGAATGTACAACGTTAGTGTGTATGATTGTGGTAGAGGAAAAATGCGAGTAACTTGGGGCTTTGCCTCCAATGGCATCATGTGAATGGGCGTGGCTCATCTATCTAACAAGGACCCTGCTCTCTAAACATTCCCAGCCCCCCAAAATATTGCGGTAAGAAAGTGTTATCTGCCACTGCATCAATATGCCATAAATAGGTACGTTGCAAGCTTGCAGCAATTGTAATGAATAATAAATTGTGAAATATTAAGGTGAGTACATTAAGGTTTGGTCATTTAATGAATGGGAGAAGTAGAGGTGAAACGGTATGAAAGGTTACCAGCACTCTTTTTTCTGCCCTAAATAAGGTTGTTTGAGCAATCGTTTGTGCTTATCCTGTGAACCGAGAGCGGTAGTAGGAAGTGAGTAAATCTTTATAAGGTAGAAATTGTGCAGTGTATAAAAGTAAAATCTTGTCATCCATAGATTTTTTAGGGTACTTCTACAAAAATGAAATAAATTGAATGATGAATTTAATAATTAATTCCTTTTATGTAATTTAGGAATAGACTCTAGAATATAGGAGCCAGTTTTATGTTTATTGATTCGAATGAAAATATTTACATAATACATATAAAGAAATCTTTATTGTTTTATGAAAATAAAATCTACACATACCATTAGATGGGTATTCTTCAAAGACTACATGCCATGCGGAGATGTGTGGTCATGATGATACACACGAGAAAAACTGTGGAAAGACGGATTTGAGAAAATAGGGAAAAGGTTTGAAATGCAATTTTTTTCGGTATGAGTCTAACTAAATCCTGCATTTGTTGAGGCTCACTTTTTTCAATTGAAACTCTACAGTTTGACATTGAGAACTGACCCAGGAGATCTACAAGATAATTTTTCAGCTGTCGTGAAGTTGACCAGAATATGAAATCCAACCGGTGACTTATCGTACCAAATGTGGTTGAAATTTACTTGAACAAAACCTGCTTTCACTTGACTAGGCTTAATAAACCCCCTAAATTTCCCCAAAATATATAGAATTATATAAAATAAAATTAAAAATGTTACGAAGTGAACCTAGTATGTGACATTCCTTCCAAGCTCCTTCTCCCTCTCTTCTTAGTGCCAGATCTATGGCTGCTCAATCCTAATTCGCAAATCGCGGCGATAAAACAAATTCTAACTCTACAATACGTACAAAAACTCGGCCACAAAGAACAAACTTAGAGCCAATAAATATAAAGCTCAACATCTTTACAATGACTGGAGGAAGAACAGTTCGAATTTATTTACCATTGAACGGAACTTTTTAAGTCCGAGAAATGCGAAATAATACGAAGAATCAACCTAAAAGTGTTCAACCAGATGACCGAGCCGAGACGAATGAATTATCGTCTCCTGTGCGAATCTCCTTTGTTTAATTCTAGATAAATTATCTTCCGTCAGAAAGTTTGGAACAAACAAAATGAAAGTAGTTTAGATAAAGAACAAAAAGTAAATGTTGAGTACAAAAAAGCTATATAAAGCAAGTTATAAAGATTTTATTCCTTATTGAACGAAGCGTTCAGGTTAAGTAGCTGAGACTGAATGAAGTCTCCCGCCATCCTGGATCCTATATATAGGCGTAGCCTAAAGGACCCGCAGGTCGTCAGAAAAAGTTCCGTAAGTGTGGAAGACCCGGTCGGCTTCGTTCACGGAGGAGGACACATATTGTATGTTGATGGCCGATTTTTCAAAGATCGAAGAGATTCCCAGGAGTGTAGAAAACTGGAGTGTATTTAAAATTTCCGGTGGCATCTTACCCCTCCTTGTATTCAAAATGGCCCCAATATTGTCACATAGTATTCTAGCTTTAGGGGAGATTAACAGGGCAATCCACAGAGATATTGACTCAAAAACAAAGATATTACAAGAAAAGAGGTTAGGAGGGCTCAACCGCATCACCCCCATCGAAAGCCCAATCACGTGGAAGAGGAATCCGAAAAGACCGTTAAACGGTCAGTTTTCGATTATTGCGTTGTCAGTATAATAATAATTTCACACTAGCACAGCGAAAGTTTTGAATACTTTTATCAACAAGACCGATCACTTTGACCGCCATCAACTATTATTTTTAATTTACTCTTATTAGTATTTATCAAAGTAAAATGATACTTTTTACATGTTTTTAATTTTTTTTTAAAAATAATATACTTTATATATCACCATGTGCAATAGGAACAGATAAAAAATACTTCTTACAAACTTTATACAATAATAATACCATAAAGCAAACTTCACATAGGAAACAACATTTAATTCATATTCCTTAATTCTAGTTTTATTTCTGTGATTTTTATGTTGAATAGCACTTCTTACTAGTATGTAATTACCTTGATTATGTTGATTGTTTAGGATCAACATAGAAATATTCGTATTAGACCTTCGCATTTGGCATTGTTTTCTTTCCAGAACAATGTTACGTCTTTCTTTACGGTGTCGTCTTCACTCAGTTCCTGCTCGGCATCGCTCGTTTTAAAAGCCCGTTGAAACTGTAATACTAACTCCAGATGAAGTGGCGATGAGTAATTTTCTTAACAGTAACTTCCCGATAGAACACAGCTACATTGACTCCAGCGTGATCCTACATATTGTTAAAGACTTGAACGAGCAACCTTCTTGAGCCAGCAATTGCGCTGTACTTGCCAGATATCTGATCAAATATATCCACTCCCAATTTCGTTGAATTGTCGAAAGTCATGGTTTCAGGAGTTCTTTACACATTATCTTCAACTTGGACACAGTTATGTATGGTGCTCAGTTTGAATCGCATTTTTATTTGGTTTGCATTGATAGACAGTTAGCGTTGCCTGGTCATTCTCCCTAACATGAGTGTTCAAACCTTTGTCTCGCAAATCTTTGATGATAATTGGAACTTCCTTTTGGAGACGATTCATTTTCCTAATGAAAGTAATTTTTGTATTGTGATTTACGGCAGAAACTCAGAGAAGTGAAAAAAATGTCTGTAGTAACGTTATTTCTTATGCCAAGGTATGATTTGACAAGCTAAAGAATTGCATATTCTGAAAGTGATTAGTTTGATTGAAGATTTTTATCTTTACCGAGGTATGTAAATCCGCTAAAAAAGATTTTGGACTTGTTATCCACAACTATCAAAAAATTTAGCCCAAATTTGTCTAGCCTAATGGCAATGTAATGGGTAACGGGGCAACTTGGTATAGTGGGGAACAACTGTTCATCAAGTTATATTTTCGCCTGGTTCGTATCAAGCAATGTAATTTTGTGTGAATCGATGCTAAACTTCAGACACCAGAGAAAATTTGTCCGTTTTCAGCCTTTCAGATGTGTTAGATTTCAATTCAAAACTGACGTATCTCATAATTTTTCTACAACGATCTAGTGTCATTGTTTCATGAAAAAAAGGAGGTCACCACTCTATTGACCGGAGATCATTGAAAGGTTGTTTTTGGCCAATATTCCTCGAGCAAACATGATTCCAAAAGGGGCCATAATTTCTTTCAGTGACACTGTCTAACAAGTAGTTTTCAATCGTCTATGAGCTTGTATGTTTCAAGATAAAGTCATAAATAGCAATCTAAACGCACTCAAAGAATCATTTTTTAGCAATTGGCTGTTTGCCATAAACTGTTTGACTAAGAGCTTTCGAAAAATATTGTGATCGAGTTTTCCCTCACTTCTGTTGTCGAGTTCGATAAACTTCAATTCTGTGTCATCTTTCGCAGTTTCATCAAAGCATGAATTTCGCATCTCTTTTTTCTTCCTACTGAGCCTCCCAATACCTCTGCAAGTAAAAGAACCACAAGAGTAAGTTACTTATAAAAAAACCTACGGGACCTTATCTGCTCGACAAGGAAGGAGCTAGCCGTATTATTTCCCCTTTAAAATTAGATGTAATAAACTAATTAATTTCCTGTACTTCGCTTATATTATATATTATATATTGTGTAAAAAATTAAAACGGACAAACAGATAGACAGCACAACATGCGAGGATATATTGCTCGGAATTTTACTTTCAAATCGAAAGATATAATTCTGCCACTATACAAATCGCTCGTGCGCCCACACTTCGAATATGTGGTTCAATTTTGGGCTCTCTCCCTAAACAAGAATATAACGCAGTTAGAAATAGTGTAACGACGGGCTACTAAACTAGTTCCTGAAAACCGAAAAAACCGTATGAAGATAGACTCCGCTCATTAAACATACTATCCGTTGAAAGTAGACGAACACGTGAGTGAGGTGCAGTGAAATTTACCAGTAATAATACCAACCGAACAGCCTCTCCTGGTAGTTATACAATAGTGTAGGGAAGTGTATCCTGTAGATCAGCGGCCGCCATAATCGTGTTTGTACAAGGACTTTCCTACGTCTCACCGATGTAGAATACTTCAAACTGATCCAATACTATTTTGTCGGAGATGGTATCTTCTTGTCTTAAACTCAGCCCACAGCGATATAAGGATGTCATAGAGGCAAGTAGAGCAGTCTTTACTGTAGACTTGTCAGGAAAGGGAAAAGACGTGGAGGTGGAATCAGAGGTAAAATGAAACGCAATGATAACTCAAGCAGTAATACCTATGAGTTATTGCCGAACTTTCTAGCAAGTGTTGAGGATTTTCAACCGTGGGAGACGTCGCAGAGTGATATTAGCAACCATTTGGGTGGTGTGTGCGTAAAATAAAACAATATATATATATATATATATACATATACATATATATATATATATATATATATATATATATATATATATATATGTTAAGGAAAAAATGAATAAATAAAAATTAAAATATAAAATACTCAGTATAGCTTGATGTGGGGCGAAATCCAAGACAAATGAAGAGACACCTGGAAATTAAAAGGTAAAACCCACCGAGAAAAGAACTTTTTATTTAAGAAAACACACGAAGAAGTAGAGCACTAGGTCAAATAATCACTTAAAAAACAATAATGGGAAAATATTTGACGGTTTAAAAGGCTGGGCAAAGTCCATATGATTAAAACAACGCAAGCAAGCAAACATTTTGATTAAGATCAAGAAAACGAACGTGAAACACTTGGAATATAATTACACACAGGAAAGAATGCACAGCAAAAATGGCTTGCAAAAAATAGAGTATATAATTAGATGAGAGAAGAGGACACTACCAAAATGCGAAGGTGTTTAAAATTGAAAAGCTTTAAAAGGATTTGGTAGAATATACAAAACAGAGTCACAAAGGTGGCATGTCTTTCGCTCATTTTGTTAGGCGGCAGAAAACGAGAAGAAAACGAAATTAATTTAGCCTAGGATGATGACTAAACCCTTACCCACTCACGTGAAACAAGGAGAGCCATCACTGATATGTAACATTTTGTAACAGGCTTGTTTCCATACAAAATATGCATTATATATTTAATTATCTTTTCCATAATAATATACATTATATATATATAATTATTTCTACCTTTACAAGTCACCTTGCGGTAGCAAAGGTAGTCCTATTCCACGAGCGATTTTTTTTAGCAAGTTTGACATTTCGTACTTTTTACCAATCTCCTTTTTACATTCGTCACAAGAGGCCCTGTAGACCTTATGCATACTTTACACTTTCCCACCAGTGAAGAACTTGTTTGTTCCGCATTAAATGCTTTTAACTGGATTTGGAGAAATCCTAAAAGCTCCGCACCTTCTCCTGATTTTGGGGAAATTCTTTGCTTTTCCTTTTAAAATCGGGCTTCTGCACTTGGTCTTACGAGCATTTTTGGCAAATTTTTCAGAAATACCTTCCTTTGATATTGGGGATTTCTTTTTCAGAAAATAAGGAAGGCATTGTGAACACTTACATCCATCATATTATCAAATACTAGCAGAGGCTAACGAACAGTTTTCCTTCTGCATGTAAATTCTTCTATGTTTTCATCGAATTGGTCAACTCATTTTTTTCTTAAATTTTAATCTAAAATTAGAGTAAACTTATTAGATTTCTCAGGCAAACACTAAACCCCAGCATGAAAAGAACTAAGTAGCATAACATTCTTGTTTTTCTTTGGAATATAGGAAACCAACATCATGTTATTTTGATGATCATAAGCAAACACATTTGATTGCAGTGGTCGTTTCATCTGGCTTAAGGGTTGAGGAAGCTCGTTTCTCTTTGACCTAATTGTCCCCAACAAAGTAAAATTCGTTTCTAATAATGCAACAGCTAAACCATGCGGCGTAAATAAGTTGTCTGTAACGATTTCACGTCCATTTTTTTCGTAAGGTGTGCATAATTCAAGCACAACATCCTTTGCAAGATTCCGATGTACTTCTAATCTTTTCTTTCCAGTGTATATCTTTATATTTAGCGAATAGCCACTCTTTGCTTCGCATAACCCCAAAATTTTCAGCCCATATTTTCTTGGTTTTGTTGGAATGTAGGTCCTTCTCGGAATTTGTCCTCGGTAGGCAAGTGGTTGTCCATTCACAGTTAGTAATCGTATACCATCATGAATATAAAATTGAGAAAGCCTTTCTTTGAATGGATTCCAGATCTCGCTGATTGCGGTTAACCTATGTTCTTGCAGACGTTCCTGACGATTTCTGTGATTATCGAACCTTATTGCTCTTGGGAAAAAACGAAAACGTTCTTTCGACATTACACCTCAATAAATTGGAATTGCATCAACTGGATTCCATAAATCTTTAATAAAAGTAAAATTATGTCCATCAGGTCATGCATATAAAGTGAGCCCAAGACAAGCTTGAATATCCACGACTGTATATTCCATCATGTAAGTGTACAGAGCCTTCGCATTAGCTCTCAGATTTTGAGTAATGTCTCTCACTTTTCTGTTTGTATATCTCTGAATATGTTGAACATGTCATTTGTAATGAAGCCCAATTTCAAAAGGAAAAGCAAAGAATTCCCCCAAAATCAAGAGAAGCTGCGGAGCTTTCAGGATTCCCCCAAATCCAGTTACAAGCATTTAATGCGAAACAAACAACTTTCATCACACACAAGTTGTTATTTGTTGCCTTCTTTGTGCATAAATCCAGAGTATACGACACGTTCCATAATGATTGATTGCCAAGTATAAGAGGTTCAAAATGTATTGTAGAAAAATTTAACGCATAAGAGGTTTAAGTGAATTTTAAGTATTTCATTGATTATACAGTAATATTGTAAAGGAGATTTTTTTAAATATTATTATTCCACGTTGCCATCATATTGTACCCACGTCCCGAAGGCTATATTAGTTACAAATATTATTATTTTCGAAATTGTCACAAAATGTTTCACATGAGGGGATAAGTGTTAATAAATGAAGGCAAGGTAACAGTCGGACATTGACAATGCGGAAACAATATGGCGAGCCGAAGTAATCGTAGGTATATTGATTTGTAGTCAGAAACAAATGGAATCAAATGTGAGAGGGAAAAATTAATTATACATAGGTATAAAATAATTGCTTGTCTAAACATATTTAGATAAACATGGAAAGCTAAGTATTAAAGAAACAGAAGAATAAACAAAATCGAATAAATTTATAAAGTAAAAAAAGTAAATGAAGGGAAAAAACTACGGAATATGGTATTTAGTTGGAAAAGGTTGAATTAATAGTGAATATGTTCATGGAGTTATAGGGAAGCTACGAAATAAAATCACGATTTGTAAGAAGAAAAATGGAGGAATCATATCTGATATTTTTATAATTTATGGCAAAAGGAGACAAGAGACAAAATTAGGTTATCAAAAATGAAGGCAGTTAAAAATGGCTATAAAGAGAAACAGGCACAAATGAATTGCTTTATAATTTGAATAATGATCAGTTTTACGGTGAAAATAAAAAGGTAATATCGTAATTCCAAATCAAATGAATAATTGAAGATCATATATCGTTCAACTTAAGGAACATTATGTGTGGAAAGAAAATTTAACAAAAATTATATAGAAGTACAAGAGGCCATGAAAGTAACATGGAAGAGATATTTTTCGCAAAACGGACCACATAGAAAAACACAAAGATAACTCAATATAGAGAAAGACAATAAGAAAATTAAACATTAAGACGAGAAGATAGTTAGATAAGCAGGATGATACAACGATTCTGTCTAATTACCGGCCTGTGAGTGTCTCGGGAAAAAGATGGAATCTGTGATAGCGAAATCTATTATGGATCACACTTAGATAAAGATTAGTTAACAATGGAATCTATTCACGGCTTTACAAGAGGCAAATTGTGTCTGAATAATTTACTATATTTTCATTTAGAAGTTTAAAATGCTTCAGATCGAGATAAGAATGACGATAGATTTTTAGTTGGATTTTCGACCGGATGATATCCTTACGACCTTTGAATATAGATAAATGGCATGGGGTCAATGGAAGTCTTTTTAAATAGAACCGGTCGTAGATTAGTAATAAGCAGCAAAAGTTAATATAAAGAGTGTTCCATTAAGACGGATCAAAGTTAGCAGTAAATAAAACAGTGTTATTGGTAAAAATTTATGATTTCACTATTGGATCATGTTATTTGAGTCATGGCAATTATGTGTGAAAGATAATATTGCCTAAATATCCGCCAAGGCTTCGGCGGCATACCTCCACTTGATGGTCAAAATTTTTGATGACGTCTCTGCATAGTTGCTCCTCGATCTCACCAATATGCCTTTTATCTCATCCTTCTGCTGTTGAAGTTTTGTTGGCTCGTTGGCATCGACCTTACTTTTAAGATGACCCCAAAGGAAGAAATCTAAAGGCGTTAAGTCACACGATCGTGGTGGCAAATTGACCTCGCTGTTTTGAAAGATGATGCGACCTGGGAACTTCTCATTCAATAAAGCCATTGTTGCATTGGCTGTGTGGCATGTGAGGCCATACTGTTGAAACCACAAATCTTCGACATCCATAGAATTCAATTCAGTCCCTAAAAAGTTGGTAACATGGAACGGTATCGCTCGCCTGTCGCCGTAACAGAATTCCTGGCCTTATTTTCTCAGAAATACGGCCCAACGATTCCGCTAGCAAAAAATGCGCAACAAACATTGACCTTTTGTGGATGCAGTGGCTTTTCAACAATCTTCCTGGGATTTTTATCAGCACAAATGCGACATTTCTGCTTATTAACGAATCCACCAAGATGAAAATGGGCTTCATCACTAAAGATGATTTTTTGCAAAATACACCATCGGCTTGTCTTTGCTCGTGCACCCAATTGACGAATGTACGGCGCTTCAAATGGTCATCAGTCTTCAGTTCTTGTGTCAATTGAATTTTGTAAGCGTGTAGAGACAAATCTTTTGTCAAAATTTGATGTAACTTTATTGTGGAGACGTTCAATTCCTGTGTTCGAGGACGAATAGAGGTGTATGGATCTTCGGCCACATTCTCCGGCACTCTAGCAATGTTTTCAGCTGAACGGCGCAAACGAGCACGCAATGTCGTTTTCATATCTGATACTAACCCCGTTTGTTTGAATTTACGAACAATTTTCCAAATTGCACTCTCGTTTGGTCGATTATGTTGACCAAAATAATCGCGAAGTGCCCGAAATGCGTTTCTGTTTGAATGTGCATTATGGTAATAGGCTTCGATAACTTTAACATGTTGTTCGATTGTTAATCTTTCTATGGTTGAAATAGGCAAAGATGGAAGTTGTTAAATCTGAAAGAAAAAGAAAAAAATCATTAAACGCTTAAACTTAACTCACATTTAAAATCGGTCCAAGTTATTGGAACATCCTTTAGATGTGATTTAATTTAAGTGGGGAAATGTTACTAGTGAGGTTCCTCAGGGGTCGGCGTTGGGTCCGTTACTGTTCTTAATTGATAATGATGATCTCGATTTAAGTATAATGTTGGATCTGAGCAAGTTTGCTGATGGCATTAAATTGGGTAGGATTATAAGTTATGACTCCAATGCAGAGGTCTTGCAAGGCTAAGTGAACAAACTATTTCAATTGTCGGAGAAATGGCAAATGGAGTATAACTCAAGCACCTGTGGTGTAATAAATATAGGTAGATGTAATACGCTCAATATAAATCCAATGGGAGAGTTTACGAAAAGTTAGAGTTGAAAGAGACTTAGATGTCATTGTAAATTCCTACCTCCGGCCTAGAACGCAGTGCTTAAGTTTTAGCTGAGACTAGATATATTAGGATATTAGAATTCGATGAGAAGCCTGAAATAAGAAATACACAAAATTATATTAAGCTGGAAAAAATATTTCCGCACAACATTTTTTAAAAGTTACTTATTTATATTTGTCGTAAAATGCCCCCAATTTTTGTTCTAAGAGTGCTAAGTGTCTAATATATTGATATTATAATAATATCTTAAAGAATAGAGCCGTTGGAAACACGTAAGGATATAGAGAAACGCTCAATAATTCCCCAAATAAACTTATACTTTAACTTTAACAAATGAATACTCAAAATTTAAACATGAACCACAACAATACTCAGAATATTATCATACACAAGAATTAATTTAATTAGTTGGACCCTCTAAAATTGGTTAATTTCTCTACACACAGCAATATATAAGATTTAGGCTTACTGACTCTACTGGAGTTTAAATCCCTCAGGAATGTTATTGCCTCACGACGCGTGCCGCCTGGCCAGATGTAGGTAGGGGGGATCACGATGTTCTTTTGGCGAGGGTAGCAGCTGGGGGGTCAACAAGGTGTTCCGGGGGTGGTTCTTCAAGGACAAGAACAATTACGGTGCTTTATGTATGCGGCAACAAGGTAGTCGTGGTCTCTCTGGCAAGAGGGAGTCAAACTTGGTTCTTAAACCAAGTTAACTTGGAGTGCGGTGTGACCACCGAGTAACGAGCTCGAGGGGGAGCTTTTCTCCTTCTTTAATTAATTCCTCATGGGCGAGGACTGAACTCGGGGAGGGTCTTCTCCAAGGGCGAGTATCGATGAGGGGGGGGGTTCTCTGACGAGAATAAGTTACTTAAAGTTTGGTTTGGTAACCAGGAACTAGCTCGAGGATGAGCTTCTTTTTAGTTACAGTCTTCTTCAAGGGCAAGTATAACGGAGGTGGGTTTCTCTGACGAGACCAAGTGGAACTTGGTTCCTTAACCAAGTTAACTTAGGAGTTTGGTGTGGCCACCGAAAAACGGGCTCGAGAGGGAGCCTTTTCCTTCTTCTTTCCTTAATTCCTCAAGGACGAGGAATACTCCTCCCTTGCAGGGTATTTCTTGGTCTGGCGAACCAAGTAATCTACCTGTTCAGTCTCGGTAGCCCAATCTTAATTCGGGGACTTCGTCACCTGGAGACTGACGTATATTACCTCGATTTTTCTCACTGTTCGTTATTTATAAGTTGTCACCCCACTGGGGGAGTACTAAGAGGGGGAGAGGCTTGATGATGGCCCCAGGAGGGTTCTTATGCCAAACGGTTTTTCTC
This sequence comes from Ceratothoa steindachneri, assembly GCA_963969495.1. Classification (NCBI taxonomy): domain Eukaryota; kingdom Metazoa; phylum Arthropoda; class Malacostraca; order Isopoda; family Cymothoidae; genus Ceratothoa; species Ceratothoa steindachneri. The sequence goes on from OZ018319.1 coordinate 136,107,919, forward strand.
ACATCGGCTCTTCGTTAGCCTTCGAGCTTGAAAGAAACACGTCTCGAATTTCTTATTTGGCGTGAAATTGAATCTCACTTTCCTGAGGGAGATCTTGCATTCTAACCTTTAGGTCTTTCATAGCGCCGAGTGGTGCAGCGCTGCGGTTACGCGCTTGACCCGACAATGCCTGGGCCTGGATGTCTTTGCGGTAACCACCTCGGGACTCCCCTACGAGAGAACAGGGGGGAGGAGTGATGATTCCCCCACAATATTTATATATTTATTTAAAAGGTTTTATTATTTAAAGATTTATACAGGGTTTTATACTTTTTTTGAGTAGTTGCTTAGTCTTTCCTAGGGTTCGCTTAAATGCTCTAGTCGGACACACCATATAATAACTAAAGTTTTAAAAAATACCCATCAAATTACTCTTTCTCTATCTTTAAATGTCTTTTACTGTAATATTTAAAGTCTGGCCTAAACGCTGCCCAAACTCAAAGTCGTATCAACCAAGTATTTGGAGAAGACACAATGATTCGTTATAGAGCATACGATTGGTTTAAGAAGGTTTAGCGTTGCCATTTCGATCTCCAAGATCAACCAAGAAGTGTTTGACCCTCACCTCACTTATTGACATCGGATGTTTGTGTGCCTGTGTAAAAGCTGATACACAACTAACATCACGTGAAGTATTGTAAAGTTTAGCATCAACCATACATCCATTTTGAATTATTTAGAGGAAACGGGCAAAGACAGCAAACTGGACGTATAGATTCTTCTTTAACTGACCGATTCGACCGTCAGCTCCTGATCGACGCATGCATGACTACTTTTCAAGAAACGTAATTTTAATTTGCTGAACAAAGTAGTTATTGTAGATGAGGAAATGTGTCTACACTCGAATATGGCACGCAAAGAAGCTGGACAGACAAAGGGCACCTTTCAAAACTTTAGGCAAATGCCGACCGACATCAGAAGGAGCTTATAGTTTGTGCCTGATAGGATATGAATGGAACGAAGAGATTTACTGAAAATGTGGGAACGCAATCACTCTATCGACGCTTAATTTATACAGCCAATAAATAATACATTTGGCAGATTCAATTACACAGAAACGACCAGAATTGAGTGATATCATGTTTTTTCATTATAAGGACAAACTATATGTTACGAATCATACCGTTGAAAACCACCTGGAGCTTGGGTGGAAAGTTGTTCTTGACCCACCGTTCTCGCCAGACCTGAGCGAAAAGAATACCATCTATTCCGGGCACTGGAGAAAGTCTTGGATGAAAAAACGTTTGCAAACTGGTTAAATTTTATAACAAATCCTTCTCTGATCTATCGCGTCGTCTGAAGCAGGTTGTCGAAAATAACAGTAATTTCAATGTTCGTTGATATGTTTCTGTTGCTCATTGTTTTTTTAAAACTCATTGTTAATAAAGGTTGCCCGATAACTTGGTTTTCAACGTAATTATTGGTTCTATTTTTTATTTAATTAGCAAGTTCTTGTTTTTGTTCATGAATAAAAGACAAAGGTTAGCAGTTAGATCTTGAAATGATCTTGAAAAAATAACTTTATGGTGGACAATTGGATCCGATCCAGATCCCAGAAGCGAGCGACTATCCAAGTCAGGGGGCAAAAGCGGGAAGGATAGAGCTTGTAGTCATGTGAGGTTTATGTAGTAATTATTAGTGAGGTTCAAAAAGTTGCAGCTGCATGTTTGAAACCCATTTAGATGGTTTAATGGTGGAGCACAACCCTGTAGATGCACCAAAGTTTGGTACCTGGGGCCGATTCTGAGGAACAGGTCCCGAAGTACTTACATTACAAGGGAATATTGTTGTGTGTGAGACCAGGCTACAAAATACAATAAATTAAATTAAATTGAGTCGTGGTGCCTGTGCAATCAGTTTAATTTGAGCTTACTGGTCATATCCCCCTTTTTAAGAACAAGACCGTGTAGTACTTACATAAATTACAAATCTTGCCAGTATGTGTGTGACCAGGCAGGAAAATACCTAAAACGGCGATAACGGGAAAAAGATGAGAAATATACTGAAGGAAGAGGGATCATATTAGTTCCTGCCGATGAAAATTGGTGAATGCAGGGTAGATGAAGTGAGGAAAAGACCATCATGGAGGAGAAGGGTATAAAGGTGTGTAGTCTCGTCAATGAGGTGTTGCCAGTCTAAGGGTCAGGCGATACATAATCCTGTAGATATATGGTTCTGAACCTTGGCAAGGTGCGCCAGTGTTTGAGAAGAGATCCTTGGGGCTTGAATACTGACAAGTGACTAGTGTAGAAGAAGGCCCTTTTTGGTTAAATATAGCCAAATCCCGAGTAAGGACTTCCATAAATTTGATTTTACTCTGAAGGAAGAAGACGATGGCAAAAAATACTGATATGTCAACATGAGATCGGACTGAAAAGGATAGAACAAACAGGCATCGGAGTACTCTGGTTAAAGCAAAGACGATAATTTCATACTTTATTCTGATTGGAAATTTGTCTCACTATTCTCTGTATTTTTAAATTTCTCTCCCCAGCTCCTACTAAGCTGGTATTATTTTTCGGTTAACCTCCTCCTAGTCGTGTCGTATCGTATACTAAATTTTAATTTACAATAGGCGTTTAAATAGGTAAGAAAAAAATCCCCTTTAATGTAAGAGACAGAAGTGTTTTATATTTATGTAATAAAGATTGAGTATATAAAATAAATCGAACCTTTTAAAAGTAACACCAGCTTCTTGTTTAAATAGTGTTCGAAGATTGCGCTCTAATAATATGCTTATATAATTATTTTGTCTTGGGCGAGCAGATCCCAAATAAATAAAAATGTACATATTTATAATTTCTAGGTATTTGCTTTTCTGATTAAAGTCGTCTCTGTATTACTGTTTAAATTGCTTTTAAAATCTTCATGAGACCAGATATTGTTATGGCAAAAGAAGAGTTATCTTCGAAACACTTCTGACTATTTTTCCCCTTGTGTAAACCTAATAGCTTAAACAACCCCTTGGTTACAATATCGTTAGCAAGGTGAAAAGTACTAACTTCACCGGAACCTTTTACCTAGAACACAAATGCCGTAAACACAAACATTGTTATAATTTTCTTCTTGCATTAACAATAATCACCATAAAAGAAACTTATACAGTTATCATCACCTTAGATAGAAATGGACTATCGTATGCATAAATTACGAGTAGGAATGATTTGCCTGTAGGAATCTTTAACTAAATCATTCAAAGAATGCCTAAGGATGTCAATGGGGGACCATTAAGCGCCAGGACCGTCTCCTCTTAGTAAAAAGTCATCTTTGTAATACTACAGCAACTAGTATTGAACCTAATGAAGAGTAGCATCAGATAGCTAGCTATGTGCGCTACTGCGCACTTGGTGAGATGCAGTCTGCTAAACAACGGCCTCATCGCAAGGATGGTAGCAATGAATCCAGTCTTCACCGAGAAAAACTTTAAAGACAGGCTGAAGTTATGCAGAAGGTAAACTAATTGGGCGATGCAGGAATGTGCAAAACATTTTTATGATAAAAAAATCTTCTCAATTAAGAAACTTTTTTCTCACTAAGGACTTAACGTGCAAGAAGTACAAGAAAACAGTTTAAAAGCTTCGTTGGAATGAGTCTTTTTGATATTCAGGGTGGCGCAATCGTTTCGCACCTCGTTAACAGTGGTGAGCGACGAAGAAAGATGTTTCCAACTCGCCTACACTCCTTTCGTTCTTTATTTTTTCTTCCGCCCTTTTCTTACACCCTACTATCTACAAAACATTTGAAAGAACTAATGTTCTGCATTTTGCCGAAAGCAAGGATTCTTGAAAATATGTACGATGATCATCATCCGTGGTAACCGCACGAACTCATATTTATTACCCATAACACCCCTAGAATTTAAGAATGATATAAAAATTCGCTAGGGGAGTAATTCCTACCAATGTTCAAACAGAACTTTGAGATTATCCGTGCTTTTTTTCAGCAAGATAAAACAACGAGTCACACATTTTTGGTGGATAGGTGAATTTACATCAAAATATTGAATTATTCGATCTATAGGCTTAATCAAATCTAGAATCTCTGGGCATTGTCCTCTGACGTCTAAAGAGATTTTGCATGTTGTATGGGTAAGCAATTGAAGTTGGGACGCTTAGAAGAAACAATATTTGTGCCTGGGCCAAAACCTTTGCCAATACTCTCCATTGTCTTTTAGAAAAATATAATTAACAAACGCAGTGAGGCGAACAAACTTCAAAGTTCTGATGCATCTTTTCCTCTTCCCTAAATCTGATAAATTCTGATAAAAGCATGAGAGAAACAAAATATTAGCATTACCTTCATTGACATACTCTCTCTTATATAAAAGAAAAATAATTTGGCAGTGGTTTTACCCGTGATCTGCATTTGTTTTGAGGACTTATATTTTTCATTGGGGACTTAACGTGAAGTCCAATTCAGGGGAAATCTACAGTGTAAAGTCTATCCGAATCGTAACTATATCTGATGAATAACCACAGCTGGTTTAATTGAACTTCGCTCTAATCGGAAGTAGTGTTTCCAGCTGTCTCTCAATTAGCTGGTAGAAAAGTTCTTAAAATGCCCTTGCTATTTTCCTCTTTCAAGTGCTTACTCATCTTGCATTAAATTCAATTACAACACTATGCACGACATTCGGATTCAATTTACCCCAATACGATTAGAAAAATTGTTTTCACTCAAACAGAAACGCTGTCTGATGGGTTCTAAATTAACCAATCAGCGTCGAGATTTATTAGTTTTTGTATAGCTTGTATCCTCAAAGCCACTTGTATTTCCTCCACCCGATAGAAAAGTCCCCCTCAAGGTTATAACCCGTGTGCGCATACTCATTGTAGATATATCCTATTTTCTTAGCATTTGTGTTCATTCTACTTATATTCATACCCCTGTGTATATAGCCAGGATATGATCACATTCAATATAAAATAATACATAAGTCATCTAAATATCTATCATATATATTTAATTTCGATTGATTTTCTCACTGTGTATATCCAATATTTTCGTTTGATCTTAATTATATCTATTAATCTCTTTCTGCATAAGCAATCAAAGGTACATAATATATATATATATATATACGTAGCGAGTTGAAGAGGCCTAGTTGTTACCTGTAGCGAGCTAGGTCGGTTGATGCTTGGTTGGGAGAGAAGTAGTTGATGGATCGTCGCGGGGGTTACCAGTTCAGAGTCTGAACAAATATTCCTTCTTGGCTACATGATTGGAGTTCGTACTTGAGGGTGTCCACCAACAATGGAGGGATCAGAATAACGGAAAAGAAGTGATGTGATCCAATGCATGAATAATGTGTACCTAAAAATGTGATAATGAGTCCTTGTGGATAATCTGTGCCGTTTTAATATATGCAGAATAGGTGGGTATGACGAATGTGATTTTTGGGGGAAGGAGTTTTGTGTTTGAAGTTAAAGTTTGTTCGTGAGAGAGAGAGAGGGGAGAGATCGTATATTAGTGGAATTTGACAGAGAGGTGGAAGGAAAATATACCAAACTTGGAATGCAGATGATCATTGTTACAAACTAGCGTAAATAAACAAATGAAATGAAAATGGTCAAATGACAGTTCTCTGGAAACAGAATTTGTTGAGCTAACGGAAGATAAAGAGAATTTACAAATAAAGATAAACGAGTGAGAAAATTCCCTTAGTCATACATTTCATTTTCATTGAATCTGATAATATTCTAAGCTGGAATTTTCTGTTCCATGTTCTTTTGTCCCTTACTGAAAATTTTTCGAAAAGAATTCAGCTCAGACTTCTCATAACAACCATCTCTCGAGCTACACACTCTGGAAACTTCATTATGTATCCGCTCGTCACCCCTTCCCCGACTCTATTTTGTTGAGTTGCACAAATTCGAGGACGGCAGAAGTTGATGGAAGATAAATAGAAGGGGAAACTAATAACAGGCGAGAAATGGGCAACGTTCATTGATAAGGGTGAAATATGAATCGCTTAGAGTCCCTGTAAGAAAGATAAGAACTACAATAAGACAGACGATTATGGAGAAAGCAAGGAGAGTGGATACTGATGGGATACTGAGGAATAAAATTAGCATTTGAATGAGTATTTTGAAAGAAATACTTATTTTGAAAGTGCTGAAAAAGAGGCTGAAAATTTTGAGTTGTTTGTCATTAGGAGCGAATGGCCTTTCTACGATTCCTTTGTATTTACTTCTATTTGTGCTATGAAATTTTTTTTATAGGGAGCCAAAAGGTGTTTATTTGTAATTGGAAGGTTGTGTGGATTTGTCGATAAATCATCTTGTTTTTTTAAGTCTCATACATCTGCCCTAGAATGATATTTTGGGAGTGGCATGATCAAGGTCCTCACTGATTTAGATAATGCCTGCTAACAGAAGCGAGTTCTTTGTTGCCAAGTCATTGTGTAACAATAAATGATTGTTCTGTATTAATAATGCATAAATAAGTTTATATTTAACTCTTCCCTGCTTTATTTTTTAGCCATACGGAAAATATCAAAATAATTGAAAGCAAGAGGGACTGAAATGAAACAGTGAATTCCTTTAAATTTTGGACTAGGATTAACAAATTTAGGTTCCCACTAAAGGAATTTGTTTGATTATTCGCAGGGTTTCTTATCAATTTTGTGCAGAAGGGTATTTTACTTATTTTTTCATTCCCTTCCATTTACTTTTCACACTCCGAGCATCACGCACACATTGTGCATTTGTTTAGCTCACCCTCTAGCTATTTTCTTCTCATTCCATACCAGTCTCAATCCTGAGACTGTGGTTGGCTCTATCATACTATCGTAGATCATTTTAGCACATCCTAGTGCCCCCGGCCCCCAATGCAGTAATCTTTTTTAAGGAAAATTTAACTTGGGCGAAGGTTGGAGATTTCATATTGCGGAAAAAAGAGCTAAATACAGCGGAAATTTAGCATCTATTAATAATCAAATGCTTACAACGGCCTTAATAAATCTATTACTAATTTACGATTAGTACCAATTTTAGTGCACAAATCCTCCTCGTTGCCTTTTTCAAAAATAATAGATGTCGCACACTTTACTTCCTTAATATCGAAGGGGAGTTAATGGTATTGATCATAATCCTTTCAGTTTCCGTTTTAGCATTCCCTTCTTGCTGATATCAACCAGCAGCATATTATTTACGATTCGGAACGCCCTTTCAGAAAGCGCATTTTGAAAAGGAAACATTGGATAATACTGGAACTGTAATGAGCATATTGACACATATGTACACATACATCATATCCTAATCTATTAAAATAAATGGATGGGATTCCAGGTGATTACAGGGAGCAAAGTGTCTTAGAAATAGGTGCCATGTCAGAAACTTCGTTATTTTCTTTTGAAACGAAATTCTTGTTATTTTTTGTAACGTTTACTTTTGGTAACAATACGTCAATGATTTTTTGAAACAAAACACTTTCGATTCTTTTAAAGAAGTTAACTTCCTCCTTTTCCTAAAAATAGGTTGTGTGGTTCTTGTAAAATTAATAATTCACCAAAAACCACCGAATCGCAGACGCTCTCATTTTAGTATGCGTCTCCAGGCCCCTTATTTTATTTAATTGTAGTTTATGTCTAAAAGTGGCTAGGAATTTGATCCGTTATTTCATCTTTTATTTGAAATTGAATCCTAAGTGAATTAAGAAGAGAAATATTTGAGGAATTTGTTCTGGCTTTTGTCAAGCTGGATTAAAAATATAAATACCCGTTTTGTTTTTCCATTTTTTATCCCCAAATATGAAATTGATTTATTTTGTATTCATTCCAAAATTATCTTGGCTGCACCATAAAATAGGGGATAAAAATGAATATAATAATATAGGGATGTTACGAGCCATAATAAAATATGTATTCCTATAATACTTGAAAGAGAAGGATTTATTATTGATCTAATAACCCCCAATAACTCAAAGGATGGATACTACAATCTATATACAACAAACTCACAAATTCATATCTGTACAAATATCATTATTCACTCTGTTATAAATTATTTTTAAAAACTGTCGTTTTATCACAAATCCCAAGAGCTCCTTGCATCAACAAGAAGTTAATTTCATTAGTTGTACGTTTATTGGCTTAATGTATCCCTTATAGTTTATTGAATCATGTCATTCGAGAGCCAGACGTATTTATTATTGATGTAATAACTCCAATAACTCTTCCACTAAAACATTTATTTTATTACCTTTTACCCCACAACTTTCCAAACTAAAAGATTTCGCCACAAATACCAATGAAAAAAGACTATAAAAAAGTGCTTTTCAAGAAAAAATCTTGTAAATAACAGTTTGGAATGTACTTTATTCAATATAACAACTGCTATAAATCTTATGTAGCTGAAGCTAGGGAGGTGATCAAACGCAGAAATGCAACTCTGGGGGATATAAGAAGAGGAAGTTTATCTACCAGTTTGTTCAACTACATGATTTATTGTTGTCACCAAATTGATTTTAATGATGCCAAACTTATCTATAATTCTAATAACTTTTATAAAAGACTTATAATGAATAAATTTTGATTGATAATAATTCTAAATTACAATACGTCTGAGGGCTCATTTAATTTTATTCATGTTATTTTAAGTTTTCTCGAACCAAGACTTGCTTCGAAAATCTTCGCAAATTTACCTGTTCCCTAATTTATGTGTTTCTTTATTTCCAATTCGGGATCCACTAGAGATTCTACAACACGCGGATCAGCGATTCCGAAAGTACATCTCCACTTTCTTCAACAGCCTCTCAAATCTGACGCCCCAAAGATGCGCTGTAATCGCCCGAAGTGGAAAACTAACGTTAGCATAGCCACACAAATGATTTTTTTTTCTAATTTTAAAAGGAGCGAAGTTACGGGAAGTGAAGAACCTTGGAAAGTGCAAGGCAAGAATAAGCGAAAGAGGAAACTACTTGCAGACAAGCTTGGTGTGTCTTCAACCAGCACAGATCTGGTGTAGACTCGTGACTATCATTGTTGTGGGTGCAGAAGAGAGGAATGCTTGTTTGCTGCATGAGAGAACCGAATCATGGATTTTTTGTGTACCCTTCAATGTCGCAATCACACAATTTAACCTTTGTTTCTTTCGTCATTGACTTCTTATTCGTGTGTCAAAGATGGCCCCCACGAATCTCAGTGAGCAAATTCTGTCCTTTTCCCCTTTATTTTTTTCTCTCAGGTTTATTCTTTCTTCCACTCAGTCAACATTAGAAAAGAACAGCAGATTCGAGCAAAGGTGGAATATAAAAAGGGTGAACGGAAGCGCCATCATTGGGCTGCTCGGGGAGAAATTGTTGCCTCGGTAACCAGAGATCTTCGAGGGTTCTGTGTTTTTGTTCATGGTTGTCCTTTATTCCAGCATCTAAGGAAAATGTCCTCGATGTTCGCCATATAAAGCTTGAAATAAATAAGAAATCGGGCAACCAAATGGGAATTAATATATTTTCCTAATTTTTCTTTTTCTCTTTCTCCATTTTGGTTTTGATGATTGCAATGATTTCACTTCGCTTCTCTTGTGTCTAGTTGGAGCGAGCAGTCGGTGGCTCCGGCTCCAGTTTCACAGGGATAAAATAAATAAAAGTTTTATGGTCTTAAAAAGGGCTCCAATTTCTGGAATTTCCTGAACTTTATTCGTTATGCAGAACAATAGAGAAATTTTCATTTTTAATGAAAAAACTAAAATAATTTGTTCATTTTTATTTCTATGTTTTTTTGCAATGGATGTATTCACTTAACGAGACTTGGAGACCAATTAATAATTGGGGCGACTAAAATTTTATTTGGCCACTAAAAATCTTAGGAATTTTGGAAACATATTCGGGAATTTAACCACTTTATTCTCGTAGAAGAAATTTGTGTGGGCTGAATAATTGAGATTTTTTAAACTGTGGATGAATCTTAAACGATGTTGAGATACAAATATGAATTCAAATGAGGTGAGGGAAAATTTGCCGAGTACTAACAAAGATTTTTGGATGAGAAGGCCTAAAGAAATACTACCGTGCACCCCACCTACCACTCCAGTCTCCTGTTTTGCCTAATCGAGTTCCATATCTTGAATAGGTTTTTGCATCCTATAAATTCGACCGAAAAGATCGAAACGCCTGTATTTATATGAATTTATTAAATTATTGTTTTCTTACCTTAATCAACTAACGCAATTGTGAAAGATTGAAACGAATGGAATTAAAGTGGCAATTCTGCTTGTCAAATATGACAACACGAAATGGAATTGATCCTATATTATATTCTGTCTTTCTAAAGGATGGTTAAAGAGAAGGCAATGCCTCATATCAGTCGTTTCTTATTGTATATGAGGCTTTGCAACTTTATTTGAAAAAGGGGGTAGATTAGATAAAACAAATTTTCCATTCTTTTCGAAGAGCAGGGATGAAATTTAAAAAGGCCGACCTAAAGACAAGTTTTTTGCTCTCTTAGAAAAGCTTATTTTATGCTGTATCTTTTCGTGTATGTGAGAAGATCTCCTTCTCAGGGCTTCGATAAAAATCTAGTTAGTATTAAAATGACTTCTTTACGACATAATTATGATGGCGCTATTGCAAATAATTGTCGATTTTACAAGGAGGGGCTAGATTGAATAAAACCAATTTCCCATTCTCTTCGATAAGCAGAGATGATAATTAAAAAGGTCGATCGAAAAAGAGTTTTATCGCCATCTTAGAAAAGCATATTTATTGCGTTATTTTCTCGTGTATGTGAGAAGAGCTATTTCAGAAGGCTTCGATGAAGAGCTAGTAAGCCAATAATCGCCTTTTCAACCGCATAATTAATATTACGCTATTGCAAATAATTCTAAATTTTATAAGGCGGGGCTAGAGTGGGTAAAAACAAATTTTCCATTCTCTTCGACAAGCAGGGATGATAATTAAAAAGCCCCAAGGAAAGACAGTTTTTTGGCTGTCTTACTGAAGCTTATTTTACGCATTATCTTCTTGTTTATGTGAGAAGACAAGATCTTTAAAATTGAGTACCCACTTGTTCCTAGGAGAAGAATTAGCATCATAATGCTGAGCAGGGGACTAACACTTTTTTCACGTCGGCCCCTTGGCCACCTCCGAAACCACTTTTCATTTCAAAAGACCACTCTCTTTGGAAACATCGCCTCCATCCCCCACTTCCAAATTTGATCTCATTTTTCTGAGAACGCCTGGAAACTTTCGTTTTTTTCATTTTTTGGTTCAAAATATCCACGTATTAGACACATCGCCGGAAAGCAGAGTACCCCACCTCGTGACGGAAAATTCCTAAATCGCATTTCAATTTCGAATTATTGAAAGACGTTTTTTGAGTGTCAGGAAATAATAATAGGGTAAAAAATAGAAATAATACAGAGAGGAATATTACACTGGATTGCATAAAAAATGCGACAAAATGACAATATTTCCTTTTCCAGACCAATTTTTCGTGCTGAACACTGTAGTAGTATTCGTTTTGCTCCTGAGGTTCTAGTTTTTGTATTGCACAGCATGTTTTATAGAGCTAAATGCATAGGCAGCTATGTATGAATTATTACTGTATAATGTCCACGTGTGATCATTGAATGTGCCTTATGTTTATTTATTTTGTTGCAGATTAACTGAAGGATTCAGCATACTTGCAAGAACCATCCTGACTCGTTTTGATACATATACGGAAAGTACACACCTTCAAAACAGAAACGCACTCTCACATCTTCAGTAAAACGTCTGTATCGTGCCTACTTTGCTAATGAACTAGGAGATCAGGACACGCCATGGGCAGCTCACTTTGCCTGTGTGAACTGTATTTCTGTGTTCAGCTATTGGATTAAAGGGAAATGTAAGTCAATGCCATTTGGTATACAAATGGTTTGACGGGAACCGAAAAATAACCATGATGACTGCTATTTTGTATGGTGAAACCAATAGGGAGGAATGCTAAAAACATGAAACACATTAAATATCCAAACATTCCATCAGCTATGCGACCAGTACCAGACAGTGATGACGTCCCAGTACCAATACGTCCTTAGAATGTGCCAGTAGCAGTTCTAGTAACCTTCAAGTAGTGACCGTGAAGATGCATATGTGGATGAAGAGTTTAACCCTCCCGGATCCGTGGGGAAAGCCCTAAGTTGTTCGAACAAAGTGAGCTAGATGACCTTGTTTGAGATCTTGGGCTGTCAAAGAATCTGCACAATTGCTAGGCTCAAGATTAGCAGAGAAAAATCTTTTGGGAAGCAGCACACACTTTGCATGGTATAGGCATCAAGAGCAGGAAATGTGCGGTACTTTACTAAGACAGATGACAAGGTGTAGTGCCATGATGTTTCAGGTCTTATCGAACACATGGGCAAGGAATCCCATTCGGAAGAATGGAGGCTCTTTATCGACTCCTCTGCAAGGAGTCTGAAAGCCGTGTTACTTTTTAATGGCAAAAATGTAGCATCATTGCCCATTGCGCATTCCATCACTCTGAAAGAAACCTACGCTATCATGTTACTTCTTAACAACATACAATATTAGGATCACAACTCGCTGCTTTGTGGTGACCTGAAAGTCCTAAGTATTTTGTTAGGGCTGCAGGGAGGCTACACAAAACATCCATGCTTTTTATGGTTGTGGGACAGCCGTGCAGATTCCGTACACTACCGACAAGCGCAGTCGCCAGAACGGGCGGAATTTGTACCTGGCCGTCATAACGTCAAATCTCTACCACTTGTACTAGCGGAGAGAGTGCTTTCTACCTCCACTTCACATAAAGCTGGGATTAATGAAGAACCTTGTAGAAGCACTTCCGAAAGATGGAGAAGGGTTTAAGTACTTGTCCCACAAATTCCCTTCTGTAAGTGATGCTAAAATGAAAGCCGGCATATGTGTTGGATCACAGATTCGTGAGCTTCTTTGAGATACCGGCTTTACTGGGGCATTAACATTTCATGAAAGAAGCGCTTGGAATAGTTTTGAGTCAGTTGTAAAAATGCATTTCCTCCATAGCCATCTTGACTACTTTCCTGCCAAATTGGATGACTTTAGTGAGGAACAGGGGAAGAGGTTCCATCAAGATATATCCGAAATGGAGCACCGATATCAAGGCAATTGGAGCGTGACGATGATGGCTAATTTATGTTGGTCGCTTCAAAAAATCCAGGCAACATTTGCTGATACACCGGTAAACAAGAGAAAGTCTCGAACGCGTGCTTTTGAGGGAGAATAGCTGGCCTCAACATTCAACTACAATGGTAATTTTATTAAGCAACTATGTACACGCCTGTATGTCTGTGACGTACATTTATCATGATTTTGTTTCTTCTCAATAGAATAAAATGATCTGTCAACCTCTATTTGCTTTTACTTACCTATATAAATTTACTGGAATTTAATAGAACTGGCTCAGACGCATTTTTGCACAATAAACCTGAATAATTTAGTGTCGGTTATTACCAAAAAAATGAGAACCTCCCTGAAAACATGAGTATGATTTCTGGATTCAGCACGCAAAACCCTAATGGGAAATGGTAGCGGCGTCTTTGTTGCAAGGAATTTTTGGGGGGATGCAGTCCAGTGTTATTAATAGCAATAATAATGAAAACTATGTAGGGTCAACCTTGCTCTTTAAATGTGCCAAATACAGGTTTTGAGGGGTCGTGAATTCAGAGCCTTGACTGCAAGTGACATGCAGAAAGACTTCTCCGATTTCTTTTGTGCACAAGGAGAGACGAAGGCAGTCGTTAGCAGAATCATTATGGTCTATATTATGCAGGGTCACAGAATGTATTCTCCCAAACATAGACATTTACCGAGTATAATAAATGTCGCTTACTCAATAAAAAGCTAAAGTTTAGTTGTAACTTTCTCCTCGTCGACTAAATTATGCTTATGTCCAGCTGTATCATCATTCATTTTCACTCGCATGCCAATTCATCATTTAATGCAACGCGTAACTGGAATTTTAGTCCTAAGTTAAACAACTTCGTCGTATACGACACAAACCACGACCATTAACGTGACATCATTCAGACCAGTCACGAAACAATTTCCCGCTCTTTCTATTAGCTCTTTCTCGCACTAAACCCCTCAGCCGCAACTCTCTTCTCGTTGTGTGATACGTAAACATTCATACACTATTTTTTTCAAGTAAAATAAACATTCCAGCCTCACAGATGAATATTTATGAACTTTGTAAGATTTTGCCTATTGCTAAAACGGGACGAAGGATTTGTTTTGATATGCAGCTTTTTCTCTCCTCCTGCCATCAATCTTGCAAGTTTGATGATGAACGAGATGAAATAACAACCTATTGAACATAAGCGCAAGGTTCGAGAAAGTTATTCGAAGCCTTCACGTTCGTACCTCAAGTATAGAGACTCGCAAGTATGAACCCGACTGCCACGTATCGTAATCCTGGTTCAAATGGCTTGTAGCGTAAAATGTACGAAAAACACAAAAATAAAAATCGGATATAGTTTTGGGAAACATGGAAAATAAGAAGCTGCCACCGAACAATGTAGATGGTAAGATAGGAGGGATTATTCATTCATAGAATTTAAAAATCAACAGCAGAGGTTAAGACAGATATGGTTGATGGATGGCCATAGTATATAGGACACCAGGAAGGGGAATTATTGCTACTGTAAGCTTTGCACTGTATGACAACGCAGATATGTTATCTCAGGTGATGGATGGCAAGGTAAGGTACCAATTAACTTAAAGCAAAAAATTGTATCTAATTAGGGATGAACTGCATGAGCGGTACGATCGCAATTGATACCAATGAAAATTAAAATGTTGGATTATGGAATTAGAATTTTAAGGAATGACATCTTTCACTTTTGTGAAGTCGGTGCTCCCTTTCAGACGATATTTCGGGACCAAAATATTAGAATTAAAATACATTTGGCTGAGTACGACAGATGAAGAATGCCTTGAATGGGGTAGGCGGCAGTGTGTTACAGCTGTATCGCCAGGATAGAGAGACAACCCTTTTATGTTGATGACGGCGAAGTGAAGACGTAAGAAAATTAAAGGGGCCTAATTTAGCGCAGTATGAGGAGGATGGAAATGTTCACGAAATCAAGGTCATCTAGAGGGAGGGAAGAGGAAGGAAATATATATAGCAGACCATATCCAGAATGGTGCAGAAAGAAGACGATATGTGTAGCAAGGGAGGCTTGTCTCGGACACTGACCTCATCTCCTACGCAGGTATAAAGGGGGTCCCTTTGTTTGCTTTCGTGTTGTCTCTCTGCTCTATTTTCTCCAAATCTGATGAAATTGTTTGTCATTCAGACTAGGGCGTCGCACTAATATGGTAGCGGGTTGTTCTTCTATTAATTTGAAAATTAGTCATATCACTGACTAAGGCGATAAATAGTGCTTATTTGCTATGGATTTTACACTCGTTTCTCAGTGAGTAAAATGTATAGCATCTGTCGGAAAGAAGACACGAATCTAGACTCACTTTTGGCAGTGAAATAGGAGTTATTTCTACAATCACCACACTCGCCTTCTCTTAAATTTGATGGATCTTCTTCATGAAACCTTTGTTTAAGTAGTTATATAGCTTGAATAACTCCTCATTCGCATATATTAGAGGAAGGAGATACGGATAAAAATAATTGTAAAAATCACCAATAGTGAGTGTGGAGTAAAGAAAGCCAGAGAAATAAATATCTGATCAACTAATTATTTGACGTATTTCTAAAAACATCAGAAACCAATAGAAACGTAATATGCACTTGGAAATACGAAGAAACCTCCGATTTTTCTTATATTCCAAATTTAATAATCTTATTAATTTTACGAAATATTTCCACTGATTCGGTGTTTTTAGAGCCAACTTACAAGGCTCGAGTGCTCAATTCTCTAAGTCAGAACCTCCTCCTTACTTCCTTCAAATATTCACCGATTTTTCTTCAAGTTTCGCTTCATTAATTGCATCCTGATTGTCTCGTCTGAAATTGGATCAGTCGTAGATCTCATTTTATACTAATCTTTTTCGCCCGAGCTTTTTCCTTTTAGAATATTCCCGGGAAATTTTTTAATTCGCGCCAAATCTACTTTATTTTTTATTGCCTTTAAATTTCTTCTTCCCGCCGCAGTGTTTTGCTGATTGTTTTTTTTATATTTTTTTAAAATTAATGGCTTAAATTCTAGTTTCATTTTAAGATACTTTGATACGTACCAAACACCACTTTATTCGGGAAACAATTATAGTTATAAATTGCAGATAATTTTATTAAACATGGTATTCCGAGTAACTCCTTCGATAGAGAGACCTGTTTGTCTCAGTTTACCATGCATACGAGGGGCGGTCAATATGTTTTGCGAATCGGTAGGGCAAAACAGACGAAGGGGAGTAGCTGTTTGTGGGAGTGTTATCACAAGTTAGGACATGTTAGGACCTGCAACCGCACGCTACTGCCTCGTCTATTTAAGAAGCAGTAGCTGATCACAGATCGTCAGTCACAAATTTTTAAACAATGGAGAAGGTTGATAAAATTTTTGACCAAGGAAGGCAAGAATGCAAAAGAGATCTATGAATGCATGGTTGCAGTGCACACCGACACTGCCAATTCCTATGCAACCATTGCTCGCTGAAATAGGGAGTTCCGCCATGTTCGTGAGTCCCTTGAAAATGACAGCCGTCTAGGACGCCCGTCAGACGTGACCAACGAGGACAATATGGCCCATGTGGAGAGGATCATCCTCAAAAATCGACGGGTAAAGGTCGAAGAAATCGAGCGAGAACTTGTAATATCACACGGAAGTGTTATCAACATCATCCACGACAATTTGGCCATGACCAATGTCTTTGCCCGTTGGTTCCCCAGAAACCTCACGCCTCATGATCGACTTCAACGTCGTCAAAGTCCACAAGGTCAGAGTTGCACAAGCTGCCCTGCGTGAGTGCGGATTCAAGGAGCTCAACCATCTCCCTTACAGTACAGATCTGGCCACTAGCGACTACTTTTTATTCCACTAGCTCAAGGCTGCACTGCGTGGACGCCGGTTTGGGGACGATGAAGATGTCCAGCTCACCGCCCAGGAGTGGATTGAACAGCAGTCGGGAGATTTCTGGTTGTCGGGATTTCGAAGCCTCAGGGACAAGTAGCGCCAGCACATTGAAGTCGAGGGTAGTTATATTTAAAAATAATAATACACTTTTCCTCATATCTCGTTTCCTTATATCCGAATTGCAAAACTTATTGACCGCCCCTCGTACATGCATTAAACTTGCCTAAGTTCACTGATGTCTACCAGAGAGTTGAAAATAGTAGCATAAATAATAAATGAGCGGCAAGAATGATCTTACACTTTGCCCATAGAATAGAGTGGTCTAATCTGTATGCATGATTGTAAGACTGGCCTTTGTCATACTCAGTGTTGAGAGAGAGGGAAAAAGGGCTAAGTAGGGTAGATGTGCCAGAAGCATTTTCTTGTAGATATTAAAATGTGCAATCGCCAGTGAAGAAGACGCATGTGACCTAATACGAAAAAGTGGTTATTGTATAGGATTGTTAGTAAATTAGTTATACTTAACGTAATTTTTCAATAGTGAGCTAGATACTAGAAATGTATAATGAAAGTCGCTTAAAGATCAGATGACTTAAAGCTTCAATATTGAGAACAACATGTGCTGGTCCTGCCTGAAAGATAGTGAAGGGTAGACTGGTGTTATAACAACAACCAACAAGCTAAGGGTGGGGTAAGCACATATCCTAGGTCTAGGGTGTGTGAATGTAGATAATTGATCCGCCGGTATTAGGTGTATTTAACATAGGCTTAAAGAGAGCAAACCTTACGTAATAAAGCATTTTTAGAACTTCCTAATTCATTATCGGTTTAGAAAAGAATTTTGCCTTCAATTCTTTGTTATTCAATTGTTAGATACTTAAAAGAGAGAATTTGAAAGGCTTACAACAAAAGAGTTAAAAAATGAACACTAGGAAGGAATAAAGGAAATCAGCGCCACCAAATTCGAAAGGTAAACCAATAAACTTAAGGAAGAGCCATCCTTCTTTCCTCCTCACAGAGAAATAGTTGACAATTTACCCGAGAAAATAACGAGTTGAAAAAATCAACCCTAGCAAATTTTTGAAAATCCAATTGAATCATGGAAGGATTGCCAAAGAGGGAAAAACTTTAATGACGAGGAAATATTTGAAGTTTGCGTGGCAGAGACAAAAAAATAAATTGAAATAATTAAAAGAAGATAAGAATTGGTGAGTTCTCTTTTCGGTGTTCTTCAAGGGTTGTCTACAGAAAATCCATCTATTCCGTAACTCGTCTCAATCGGCTCTAATTTGAAACTCAAATTATTCCTTCTCACGGCACCCTAAGTTCCCAAAGAGCTTCATCGGAGAAAAGGCGAGGCGGAACATACCAAGGGACTTTCCAAAGGATCTCACTCTAATCACTCCGATGAGTGAACTTAAACAAAGTACGTGCTTTAAACTTTCCTCTTGTAGGCAGATCGGCAATATTGCCATTGCTAAATGGTCTAAGTGCTAAATGATCTTAGACCACTCGGCTAAGCGTAGCTGAGTGGTCTAAGGGTCGGTTTAATTGAGATCAAAGCGGTTGCTCCATGCCTCAATGTGCACGGCTCGAATCCCACCCCAGCTCGGATTTTTTGAAGTAAGAAATAACTAGTTGCGAAGAAAAATCATTCCGTTTTCTCTTTCGTGCGGTGAAAAGGATTTAATTCGTCATTCTCTCACACTCATGAGATATATATATATATATATATATATATGTATATATATATATATATATATATATATATATATATATATATATATATATATATATATATTCATTTTAGCATGTTTTATTAAAATCGACCGCTACTTTCGAAATGATAATATGCAAAGGAGCGATGATTCTTTATAGTAGAGTAATAATGCTTTCTAACTGCGAAGAAGTACATACTCGTATTGTCTAACTATCTGATGAAGTTACAGATTCGTGTTCCAATGCTGCAAATAATTTCTTACCATTTAATGTTTCACTTTTACATGTATAGTAATCTAGTTATCTATTTATTTAATCATTAGTTAATGTGGTTACCATAAGTAATAATTTCATTATTATTATTATTATTATTTGAGTATGTTTAATTCTGATATTAATAATAATAGAGGTTTTATATGAGGGCCCGGCCATCGAATAGGAAAAGACCCATTGGAGGCGATGGGTTTCCAGAGCCCGCTGTAAAGCGCCACTTCATGAAGAATAGCATATGATAGCAGATAGAGCATTACAAAGCTTAGGAGCAACTACAAAGGAAGCATGATGATCCATGGAGATGAGTGCAAGGAATCGAAAGCTAAAGGACACTTCCTTACCTAGGGCTGCTTATTGTCTGGGCATAACCAGTGTGAAGGACAGTTAAAGGTGAATTGCGGTGTTTAGAATTTTAACTGTGAGAAAGGGGATTTTAAAAGTAATTCGAAATTCAATCGTGTCACATGCAGATTAAAAGTTAGTGACGGCTATGGTGAATGAGTATAGGAAGATTGAGAGAAATATTTAGATGTCGTCAGCATCGAAATTGAAGGATAGATCTAGGCAACGAAGAATAAGGAAAGAAGAATGAGGTAGCTATGAAAGAGAGGCGGGCCAAGGACAGAGCCATGTGTAACAATATAGAATACAGCTGTCGGCCTAGTGACCTTAATTCTGCAGTGAACAGAATGAATACTAAGTGACAGATATGAGCGAAACCACCTTTTGTAGTTTTAGAGACTCCTAAGAAGTCCAGAATGTGGTACAAAAGAACGGAGAGACCAAGGCTATCACATGATACCAAGAGATCAAAAAGCATTAAATAGGCCACCCAGCGTCCTCTTCGTGGTGGAGTCGGTCACATACAGTAAAAATGCCGATTTAGAGCTGTGATTTGCCCCTCAAGCGGAATTGGTTTCATCGATGCTGAAATAGGACATATGTTCATTGATGCGGGAACCTACGGCCCTCTCAATTGCCTTGGATAGTAACGGACGTTGAGAGATAGGAGGATAACTTGAATAATTATTAGATTCAAGATTTTTTTTTCTTTAGGTTCAGATGGACAGCAGCAGTTTATATTCAAAAGGCACCTGACATACCGACAGGAATGAGTTAAATATATCTACTATGTTTTGTAGGAGGAATGATAAGAACTGAACATAGAGACTGGTTTGTAAATTTTCCAGGGAGAGCAGGGTTTTTTCGATAAGAGATGTAATGAGGTGATCTGTTCAGAGGAGACTGGAGTAATGGAAATGAGATTGGGAGGTTAAGTAAGAAGAATTACAGTCTACCGGGAGGCAGCAAATGACCGGATCCCATAATGAATATTAAATATGTTCTCAGAAAAAAGTGTACAAAATGCAGATGGAGAGATGGGGCGAGGAGTTTTAAGGACGAGCGAGGAATTCGAAAGATGCACGAGGATGTTTTTGTTTTGGTCAAGGATTTTACGGTTATGGGCCTTGCAGTAGGATCACATAAGAGGGTTGTGTATGCATGAGTTGCTAGATATTGGGCAAGAGAAACTTGTTTCGTGCTCATAAATCGAGTGTGACTGTCTAGGCAACAGGTAAAAGTCTACGAAAAGGACTAGATGGATAGGTTAAGGTCAGAGGAGGGGGAAAAATTGGGGCTATCGGCAAGAAGTGAGGCGAGATCCAGAGACATCAATCCAGTTTTAACAGGAGTGTATCTATGGTTTTGTGACTGTGTGACAGGACCATTGGGATGGTTAGTTTGGGGGCGTATAATTAAACAGAATTGAAAATTAAATTGAAGAGAGATGAAATTTGAATGGTCAATGACAGAGAATTGAGAAAAGGTTATGGGGATAAGAAGAGATCAAGAATGTGGCTGTGTTTGAAAGGTAGAGGAGTAGTGAATTGGGAGGAAAAAAAGAGTTCGAAGAATTTAAGGAGTCCTGGATGTGAGGTTATGTTTTAGAGATGTTAGAATTACCGAGTACCACTGCGATGGCAAAGGATATTTAGAAGGAGAAATTAAAGAGATCACCTATTTCTTTAAAGAAGGGATCTCATGGGAGACTAGGTGGTATATAGATGTCCATGACTTTGAGTGAGGGACTTAGGACACGCGTAGCAAGACCGACTTTAAAAGTGTCGGAGGTAGGGGAGGAGGTTGGGCGATGTGAGTGAGGGGCAGGGAATTTCAGGAGCAATAATAATGACTCCACTAATGCTCCTGTTAGTTCTACAATAGCGTGGGGAAGTGTATCCAGTGGGTGTAGCGTCCATGAAAATCGAGTAATTTTAAGGCCTTCTCCAGGTTTCACTGATGCAGAATACCTCAATCTTATCAGATATAATTTTGTCGGAGATAAAATCTGCATTATTTTAAACTAAGTGCACGGAAACTTAATGATATCATAGATAAAATTATAGCAATCGCCACAGCATAGTTGAAATACAAAGGCAAAGAGGTCGAGATGAGTCAAAAAGCAGCTCAAGGAGTAAGCTCTATGTTAATGCAGAACATTTTAACAAGTTGTGTAACTTCAACTCTCTGTAAATGGAAGGAGGCAGTAGGTTGAAGCGTGTGTCTGTCGAGGGATGGGGTGCTCTCAATTCAGTCTGCGAGTAATGAATTTTTAAATTGGGATGGTATGGGTTTGGGGGTGAGGGGACTTCCGGCTTGGGATGAACCATGACGTGGGTAAACGCTAACATTCACCCGGTGTGGGTATTTGAGCGTTAAAAAAAAGAAAAAATATAATTCAATGCGCAATGAAATAAAGGTGTACGCTAGAAATGCAAAGACGACAAAAGAAAAAGAACACGTACAGATAAGGGTTAATGCAGAAATAAAAGTAAACGAAAAGTAAAAAATACTCCCACGTAGCTTGGTGTCAGAGGAAATCTCGGAGCCAAAAGAAAAGAGACGCGGAAATTAAAACAGAAAACAAAGAAGTGGCACTGGTAATTTTAAGAAACTCACAGGAGAGTGGAGCAATAGCTGAAATGATAATATCAAAAATACTGAGGAGAACTATTTGACGGAACCAAAAATTCGAGCAAAGTCAAATATGATTAAAACAACTCAAGTAAACATTTGGATTAAGTACACAAAAATGGATATGTAGACTCGTGACAAAACGAAACACAGGTAAGAAAGCACAGCAAGACTAGTTTTAATAAAACAGAGTTCTATAACTAGGGGAGAGAAAAAGACTACCAAAACTTGAAGGTCTTTAAAATGAAATGGTTTAAAAAGATTTGGTATATGTGGAAATAAGGTAGAAATATAGCATAGGAGTCACTGCTTCAGCTAATCTTCGTACAAGATGGTCTCCAGAGTAGATAACGCTACTAAACGTCTTAATGACGACCCTTCGCAGAGTCGACAGCAGAATTCATTTTCATCTTCAGAAATATCTATCCTTACCACGTCATGATATTAGATGTTGGGGACTCCAACGGAACACAGATGCATTGTTTATCAATCACGAAGAAAATGTAAGTGTTTAAGACAAATTACTTAAGTGGAAGTACGTATTGGTCGATGAGTGTGCCCTCTAGCAACAGTGGCAAGAAAGCTCATGTGTTCCTCAAAACAAAATTTACTCACATTTGCCCGGCAGGATTATGTTCTCCTCACAACCATAACCTTAACCCGTCAACATATGCCATGAGAGACATTTTGTAAAGAGGAACAACAATACCTCAAACAATGACATCAGAAAGGATGGGCATTGATTATTATGGGGATTGTGGTCAAGAGTTGCGCAGGTTACGAGGCCTTGAGTAAGTTGAGGAAGTTCTGGGGAATAAAGGGGGCTTCAAGGCTTCATATTCATCGAACTGGTTTCGTGCACTAGGCTACAGTAAATACAACATTCCCCTCCCAGCCCTTATATTCTATTTAGCTTAAGGGAGACCCTAATTTGTCCACAAAAAAATTGTCCTTCATAGCATTAGGTTGTAATGTGCTGTAGCTTTTCTCCCAGTCCGGGTTAATCCCTTGGAAGAAAGCCATTAATAAAACCCCTTCCATGCACACTTATTATGCACGTCATCAGCCATTTCCTCCTTGTTCATCCCTTTATCTCTCAAAGACTCATTCACATAATACACTTACATTTCATACGATCTTCAAACATTTCTTTCCTACTTTCACTCTTTTATATTTAATTAAGTTACTACACCCTACCATATTTCACCACCCTTTTCTACATTTAATTGAACAACACTCAAAGCTTACAATCAACCATTCGAAGTAACACGGTCAAACTCCAACAACAGGTCATCAGCATTTACTAACAAAAACCACCTCTCTCTCACCATTCGTTCCATAAACTCACACCCCTTCCCTTATTCACATAGGGAAATTTCTCACTTAGAGATACTAAACAACCGCTATTTATAACTACACAGTCCGGTCATCTTTCACCTAACGCACGCTTTACATCCAAAATACACCCTTTTCACTCCAACCAATAGATTACGGATCACTCTATGAATTCTTATCACTTGGCGGAATTCCGCTCTATCTATATGATCATATATCTTTATACATCCATGGGCCAAAAAACTTCTACAGCCCTTTCCTTAGTTTTTTTTATATTAAAGCCCACGTTACCTTTTATGGCAAATAATAATCTTTCTATTCACTTTACTTACAACACTTAAAAAATTATCTCCCTGTACGAATTGCATTATCCTTTTTCCTGCTTAACCTTACTCAATGGCACTATTACTACATTTCTCTAGGCCTTAATCACCTTTTCAACTTCAAATACTTTATTTTACAGCCAGAAGATCCATTCTCTAATAAACAAACACTTTTTAGGATCTCCTTGACTCCTGCAGCCTTCTAAAGTTTTGAGACCTCACAGAGCTATAACAACCATTTGGCAAGTTTTTTTCATTTCCATACTTCAATACAACATAGAATTTACACCAAAGATTCTAATCATATTTAAATATCCTTAATCACTCAAACCCACACTACACAACACAAATTATTCTCGCCATCTACATTTGAGCTCTATTTTCCCAAGTACTATCCCATTCTTATCTATGAAATTCTTTGCTCCTCACCCTTCTCATTTGCTTCCCGGAGAGCTTCAGGTTACAATTGGAATCATCATTCATCCTTCTGTTCCAACCGGTATGCTAATTCATCTTCCTGTTTTAATCGGGATCCTCATTCACCTTCCTGTTCCAATCGGGATACTCATTCATCTTCCTGTTCCAATCGGGATACTCACTCATCCTTTGCTCAAAGACATCGTTTGCTGGTTTCGTATTCTGTTTAATCAGTAGAGGCAATTTCATATTGATCTTATTGTAGCTACTCAACCTTATATCCTAAAACCCTTCTTTGCACATTTAATCATTTGCAAATACGTCCCCATTAACCTTTCCACTACACGTTTCACATCTTAAATTAAGCATTCATTCTTATACTTCCTCTCTCCAGTTATTTAAATCCATAATGAACTTCCACTACCTACAACCATTTCGTGAAATTTGGTTCACATTTGATCTATCTCAATGCTTACACTTATTTCCTTTTTTCTATTTTCAGATATTCTCACTCACTCTCCTCTTTCTCCCTACTTGACAAAATTTCAGCTATAACTTTCCCTTCAATTTGACCTATTTTCCTTCTTGTCATGTACCCATCAACCAGTTTATCTTTACACACAACAATCATGTGATTATATACTTTCATACTCATATTCCTTTTAGTTTTCACAGTGAGTAGATATCGCAGCATATTCTTTCCTTGTATAAACAATTCAATCATCCTTTTAAGTTTTTTTTCTCTTTTGCTCAAACAATGTCTATTTAAGCAATTTATTCTACGTAAAGAATGTGAATACTGCACATGAGTTGCTTTTAGCAGAGAACCCTACACCTCTCTTTACCTTTTCATATTCGGTTGAGGTACAAATAAATCTAGTATATACGTATATTCATATCTCCTATAACCATCTCAAATGCACAGCCACAATTTTTTATACTTCTTCTACACTAATATATAATAGATTGCGCTCCATTTCCTCTTTCTCACAAGAAATCTTCATTCCATTTCAAATAGAAAAGCATCTGCAATATGCTTTTGTTTACAGACATTAACTATCATTTCCCTCTCTCCCATATCACAGATGTCCCTCAAATCCCATACATGCAAACGAAGAACTGGCGTGACAGGTCAGATTACGCGATATCATCACCTAATACTGTATTGTTGGTCGAAATCCTAAGATAAAGCTTTTGGGACTAGCCTTCGAAGGGTAGGATCATCATGCCTTAGGCATCATTTATAAAACGCACGAGAGCACGGTATTGGTATTTTTTATGTTACCCATTGGAGTAAAATTTGTTTCGACTCTTATCTACATTGTATTACTATCCATCGTACAGACATGGCTCTGTAAATGGCCTAAATTTACTAAATAATTTAGTTATGGAAGTCAAGTATATTTTCCAAGGTTTGGCTTATCCACCTTGTATCTGCATAAAATAGATGCACTTCTTTTACCCTATTTAAGCACTGTGGAACGATACCTTATTGGTTACCCCAATAATAAGATTTTTTCACTTCTGTTATCATCATCATCATCATCATCATCACTACCTCTCTAATTTAAGAAGGAGATTTCTTTTAGTATTTGAATAATAATTTCATCTTAGTTTGGTTATGACTTATGTTTTTTATCAAAAGTATTAATAATAATTCTTTTATAATATCTGTAGGGAACTCGATATCCCATCCTAAAAACAGAAGTCTTTTTCGGTCACCACAACGTCCTGGCGTTAGTCAGTTTAACTCGATTACTTACCCCCTCCCCCATCTCTACTCGCGGACCACCAGAAGGCCTCCTCCAACCAAGAGTAGTACTAATCATCAGATTTCTGTGCCAGCGAGCCTAACAAAACGAAGGGGAGAGACTAGGTGCAATAATATTGGTTAAAAAGGCACTATTTCCCCTAAGATTTGGAATCTAATTTCACGTCATAGACGAAATTAGAGGAGCGGCGACCAAAAAACCAGAAGATGCCTTTAGGGCTAAGTGCAAGACGCTTAGAGAAGAGTCGTTAGAGGAGAGAGGCTTAATTCCTAAGCTCACACCCCACCCCCTTCTACTACCCTCAGGAGGTCGGTGAAGTATATAGGCGGATAACTGGAGAGGAACAGGAAGATCGAGTTAGAGATCGACACGACGAAGTCCGGCGACAGTGACCCCTTATCAAAGAAAGTAACAGAGAAAAAGTTCATGCTGAGCCAGTTCCTGGTGGTCACACCGAAATTTAGCTTTTGTATTAAGAAACAATCTCATACATCTCTCGTCAGAGAAACCCTCTATCTCAGTTTGTTACAAAAAAACAGAGATAATCCTCACCATTGAGGAACTACACAAAGTGAACTCCCTGACCATCCCACTCATCAAAGGATTCACATTGACGGTCCCACTTTTTTGAATCATTTGTCTAAGACAACATACTTAACGCCATCCATCGCTCTCACTGAAATCACCGGTTGCTTCAAGCCCCTCTCCTTTCTAGTGAAACAGCTGAAAGTCTGTGAACACACCTACGCGCCTAACCGCAAAAACATTTTTTTGTCTACATAAAATCCAAGGCAAGGTCATTCTTCAGCCGGATTCACGTGTGGTTTTTTAAAGGTAAAGAAATTTAATTATTTTTGAGTGTCAATTAGCGTCCAATATTAAAGTGAGCTTGAGGTCATCGATTACTTTATATTCATTTGATTTAAATTAATAATTCTAGTATTAACTCGTTTATTCATAGCTGTACAGTTTTTTTTTAGATTTGCCTTTTTTAATTGTAATTAAAGATATATATATATATATATATATATTAGAACTATTTAATTCCATCCACTTAACGCTGCCCATGGCACTAGAAATCATCAAAGATTAAATAAAGTAAAAATATTATAGCACTCTTAGAGAAAACGTAATCAAGGAGTTATTCCGATCCCTGTGTCATAAATTCGGGCTTCTCGATGATGAAACTTCACCAAGAGGTGAATCTTTTCTCGAGTGGGAATTCACGTTGGTACTCCTCAATTGTGAGGGATATCTCTGTTTTTATTCAGAAAACTGAGATAGGGGATTTCTCTGGACGAGAATGGAATCAGAGTGACTCTCGATACCACTTGTCTGCACTTATAAACGACCAAAGAAACGCCTTCGGGAGGGAAAATCCCGCTCGGTTTCACTGTCTTCTTGACTCTCTGTTTGACGCAGTCACTCGACTTCTTTTCCCAATTGCTACGCTCGATTTTCCTCCTACTTTCTCAAGATCGAACTATATATTCGTCGATTATCCCCTGGGAGGGCGAGAGGAGACGAGGTCGTTTTGATGAGGCCCTTGAGGTTTACGCCTGGGGTAGGTGAGATTTCGTTTATTTAGCAAAAATAGACATAAACAATTGGAAGGGACAGTGAGCCTGTTCATAGCCTTTCTGCCGACGAAGGCCTAGGCAACAAGATTTCCCTTTTAAAGTCTCCCACACCCTCCTATGTTTATATTAACGGACTACGAAATCTGCTGACTGAAATCCATTTTTGCGAGCAACGCTCAAAGGGTCTTTGGGGCAGCGGGGAAAAGGAGAGGGGATGGGGGTAAAGGCTTTGCCCATGTGGAGCGTAACAAACTACCGTCTGCTTGTCTTCGTGATATTTATTTCCCCACACCGATGGTGGTCTTGTATAATTCTTCGATAAAAAACAAACTCCAGCTAAACAAAAACAACGTGATTATCATTAAGAAGGAGATGCTTAATGATCAGCTTCATTGCTCGAACCGACTTTCCGACGTAGATGACCTAATTAACAATCGTACAGATTGGTGGCGCTAGCGTGCGAAGACGAGACGAGGCAGCAATTCTGTGACGAAATGTTTCGTCGCATTTGGAAAAGGCAGCCATTAATTAGGGGCGAAGAAAAATTAGGTAATTAGGTCTGTTGCGAATGAGTTGGTTGCTCGCTATTCAAATGTCCAAGGTTCTAATGCTTTTAGTAACTGTATTCGATGCATTCGATCCCTTAAAAAGGCATCGAAGCGTCGGTATTATTGAAACTTCGAGAGAGGGGTCTATTTCGTACGTTTACGGTTTAAATTCTTACTTGAGAGCTCCAAGTTCGTAGTCTCGAATAAAGCTTACATAAAAGGTAGTGCTGTATATTTCAAATCCAACGTAGTTCTTTGGAATTTGAAGTTCGCAGATCTGGTGCGCAAGTTCTTACGTCTTAATAGCTCTAATATTTTCCAGCGAGCTTACTCGTGGACTGCGTAAATGTTTTGTTCCTACCCATGTTCTTTGGGCAAAGAGATTCACTCAAGTAATTTTTTTCCTCATAATTCTCTTTCCTCTTTCCTTTCAATTCACTCTTCAATCATTTCTCTTTCCTAGCTCCTTTTCACTCACTGAGGCGAATTGCCACGTTGGATTACATATTTAACTTGACCCCTTCACATAAAACTTTAGTTAATCCAATTCAGGTGAAGGCAGAATAAACATCGATTCCTCTCAAAGAAATTGCCCTCAAGCAACAAATAGTCTCCAATTCAAAGCTCCAACTAGTCTCATCTTTAGATCTCTCGGACTAAGTACATTCCATACACCATCACTTCAAATGGATTCGCCACTTTATTTAAGAACTTCTCGCCTCAAGGTTTATGGCGGAGGACCCTCGTGGATAAAACAAATTGGAGGACCTTTGGGAACCATGAGGCTTTATGGGACGCAGCTCTCCTGGTACTATCCCTTGTTCAGCAAAAACCATTAAATTTTACTGAAAGTCCGCCTCCCAGTAAAACATAACAATGATCGAGGAATTTTAAATTCTTAACTTACCAAAAGTTCTAGCCTTAAAGGAGATTAACATGTCTAACCTGGATTTTTCTTGTTCACCTCCTTTGTCTGATTCTCTTTCTAATTTGACCTTTATTTCTCGCTCTTTCCAATACATGATTCTATTCAAGTCTTCATTTTAAGCATATTTAATATAGAAAATATGCCATAGAATTTAATAGGGAAGTAGAACCTTTACGAGCTCCATATAAATCTGGTTTCTGATAAATACATTGAATTATAATTATGAAATCCAGCTTCATTTTTCTTCATTTTTTTCTTTCCTTTTAATTTGTATCCCTTAAAATGAAACCATTTCCTGCGATTGATAATATCAATTAAGTCCTAAAAAGCCTCTGAAAAGATTTTCAGAAAACTTTTTCAAGTTTCCAATAACTTTTATCCCAATTTATGCCCCGATTTAGACATTTATTTTTTCTTGCCTGGAATTTTCATATAATATTTGTTGTTTTTTCTCGTTAAACAAACGTATTAATGCGAGCAATAGGCAATCTTGGATTTAAATCTTCCTTTTTACAAGAGTATATTTTATTTCGAACTCAAGAAATAATCGCGAACGTCTAAATTTCAGAATAATGAGACATTTTTCCATTCTCCTCCTTCTCAAAATTAGCCCCTGCCCCTAAATTAGAAGTGAAATAAATTTTTCCTATTTCTATTCTAGTGAAACATGTTGGTCTATATTTTCCCCTAAATATGAGAATCAAATATAAGGAAAACTAAAGAATATAAGAAGAGAACTAAAAAAAGAAAACAAAACATAAAGAGGACTACGTAAACGAAGGAAAATTATGTATAAAACAAATATGAAAGAAAGAAAAGCTACCTAGTTTTTCCCCAAAAAGGGACAGAATCGAACAAGAAACAACTAAAGAGAAGTAAATAAAAAATAAAGAAATTACCTGAAACTATGAAAAATAATTATTAAAAGAAACAAAGAAAATGGACGAAAACAAACAATGAATAATACAAGCAAGAAGTTAAAAATTCTGAAGACAAGCAGAAGTGAAATATGACGTAAAATAAAACAAATAAGAAAAGGAAGCAAACAAAAGTCATGAATATAGAAAAGGTAGGACGATAGAAGGTATGATTAAATTAAAATATATCAATAGAGAAAAGAAAACAAGAAGGAAGCATCAAACACAATTCACCCCTCCATATTTTCTACGTGCCCTAACATCTGTCAAAATTAAATGAACTTTCGAATCGGGTTTTTTTTTCAAATTTTAGCCATAAATTGTTATTCGCCATTTATCAGTTCCAATGGAAAATGGACAGAGCAAATTTTACTAAATGGAAATAAAGCGAACGAAAAAAGATCAGAAAAAATTGTATAAAGCTTGAGTAAATCGCAAGAAAATAGACAGATGAAACTTGAGTTATGACTGAGGAAGTGGGGAGAGAAAAAGCCGAGATCGTATAAATTTGGCAAATGGACACAGCAATGGACAAGAAAATATTAACTTATTTTTGATGTAGTGAATAGGGAAAGAGCGGAATAATATGCATATTTTCGGAGGTCTGATTATTTTGGTTCAGTAATCTAATTATGACAGACTGAGGACACTGGACCTTTATTCTATCGAAAGGAGACATATGATAGGAGACAAAGGTCAAATATATACATATATAATTATTTATTGGTATAGATAAGTGGGAAGATTTTAATTCGAATTTTTTGGTAACGCAATGTAGGTTATACGAGAGGAAATACCTTTTAACTTATACGATTGGAGTAATTTACCTGCTAGACAGTTTAGAAAAATAGGGTGAAATCTGCAAGTTATTTATCATAATGTATGGAGAAGTTTAATAAGGTTTAGCGAATAATTAGTTCGTAAATATATTTAAATATTAATAAAAGCCTCGTATTTTCTTTGATACTCTATATAATGATAGTACTTTGACTTAACGTGCCAAATTCAATTCCCAGGTTAATTTTGAAAACATAAAAGCTCAAATTTGGTGTAATAAAGAGTTCTGTTTGAGAGAAACCCGTCTCGTCGCAAACCTGTTTCGGCGAAGACAAATTTCGGCGCAGAACCTATTAGGCGCAGAACTAGTTAAAAATTTTAAAGTCAACAATATCTACTTTAATTAAAAAATTGAAAATAAAGGTTATTTTCATAAATCTCTGAGAAGGAAGTCAGAAATTATGTGATCGACGGCGTTCGTTCTCTCGTTCGTGTTCAAACATACTCAGAAACTATTCGACCGTTTTCTAGCAAATTTAGTGGAACACTAGATCCTTAGTCACGAAGGAAACTATTAGTTCTTTTGCCAAGGTAACTTTGTGGAGATTATGTAATAACCAACATGTTTAAATTTGTTTGTTTACAAAATTGTATGAAAATTTTTACTCGATATATAAATGATGCATATACATACGAGTAGAACGCATATTAAGATATGGCTATTGCTATATACTCGTATATATTGCTAAGCTAAGCCATCTCAATACGTGAAATTATCTAAGCAACTAAATGTTGGAAATTTATTAAGCATCTCTATATCTTAAAACTATAATTATGTGAAGCTAAAACTACAATAAATAACTGCACACTGACTTAATATTGACATACAGATATGAAGCTAATTGAACACATACAAGAATAAAAATAATAATAAGTTAAACTCTGGATCACTTCTGTTTTGAAGAGAATATAATAAAGCACAAACATGCGTATTCATATTTTGACATCCTCTGATATCTGCAGAAAGGAAATGGACTTCAAGCTATTAAAATTTGTCTATTCAGAGTCACAGTGGATAATTGCTGGAGTAAAACTAGGTTTCTCGAACTTTATTAGGGAGCAGAGCAAATTACAAGGATGCACACCCCTGTAATTCTAATCTGAAATTACATAAACCTGTAACAAAAGAGGAGGTGTGATTTTAAAAGCACCATGCACTGAAAAGATTTCCCGCTCATCTAACAAGAACTTTCAGAGCATCCACTTTCGGCAAGCAAAGGTTTTTCCGTTTGTGCATCACCACAAGTAAGTGTTTTTGGTCTTTTTTTCGACAGAATCCATACAAAGGAGAGTCCCGAAGACGTACCCCCCTCCCCTCTCCCTTAGAGAGAGCCCCAGGTCGTGGTGGTGATGTCTCTAGGTTGCTCCCCAGCGAGCTATCCTAGAATGCCCCCGACATATACGTCACTTCTGCCCAATAGGCATTGTCGCCCAGGTCAAACGCATGACCTTGATTCTACTCTGGTCACAACAGAGATGGGGCAGAAAAGTGAGGGAAAGGGAAACGGGTGCGAGGGATTTTAAATTTAAAAGATTAATTGCAGTTGGCCGATATTAAACTAATAAAGACTTTGGTTATGAGGTGTATTAAAAACTAGGTATAAAAATAAACTTTAATATATACACAGTTAGACACAATAAATAGATTAAATGAAATAATGGCAATATATACTCTAGGTATGCAAGGCCAGAACGTATCAGAGTTACTTAGAGCGGGGTCTACGGAGAGGGGCCGGATAGCCACAGATGATTCGTCTCATCCTAGCTTGGGTTCGAGGGAGATCAGAAGGTGATTCAGGGAGCTTTGACCACGGGGAGTTTTACCTCTAGTATTAACACTAACTGGAGTGAGTATTCGTGCCAAACCAAAGCTACCGAAACCAAGGATGGGCCAATTGACTGGGACTCAGATCCTTCGGTATAAATCTCGCCTTCGGCTCGTCGAGAAAAGGGCGCGTGATCGAGACTGACGTGTTTCGTTGTAAAATGCAGGCAAATACTCTCGATGCCTACTGGGGCCAACAATATACAGGGAATAGCCAGATCCGTTACTGCCTCCACTAAGGGGGATGGGGGGCGTAAAGAAATCTCTCCAGGAACCAACACGGCGCTTGAGGAGTAGAAAGTACTCCCGCGGAGGTTTCTTAATAACACCCTGGGAGACGACAGAAGTACGCGTTTGAGATACCAATTCCTCGCTTATTGCAGAAAGCAGTTTGATATTCTGACTGTTCTCACGGTCTTCGCTCACGTGGACGGAACTCGTACCTGACCTCGTGGTTTCAACGGCCCACATGGCGGAAAGGGGCATCTATTCTCGACATAAGCCAAGCTCGGAAAATAGAGGAGGTATTTGGCTGCCTCTTTAAAGACGTCAGTGGTATCATCCACTGACGGCGCATATCTTCCAGTGATAGAACACAGTATCATACTGGCCCGCAGCTATGATCTTCTTTGGAACGACGACGTCAGGATCGAAGGACCCGTCCAGAAGAAGCGGACAATTTTAGCCCCACAAGAGTTTTCCCCCTCGAGCGTCTACAGAATAATCTTCCACGTTTGAGCGTATACTTGGTGAATCTTCCCCGAGTGTCTATTTGTGGTAACCCTCGAAAATTGTAAGATATTTAAACCTTTCTTTTCCTCGTCGAGGTGGTGCGACGCCCGCCGACTAAGACTCGGCAGGTAGTCTCCTCCCGAGTCATCTCGGAAAACTAAAGTGAATTATTGTGCCCCTAAGGCTAGAATTCCATTCGTAGTTTCTTCCTAAACCCTATCGGGTTAGTAATTATTAGTAATTATTGGTAATTATTGATATTTTTCCCATTACTATATTAATTAATAAGTATAGAGTGTAATTATTTTTATTATGTTTTGTTGTGTAATTAAAGATTATTTTTGCAATTCTTGTTTTAGTCCTGCAACCACCAAAGCCTAATTAAATAAGACAAATCTCGGCCATCCATATTTAAAGTATTCGAATAACAAAATATACCGCGCACTCAACGAAATTCTATTCCAATTATTATCTTGGGCTGCCGTAGTTCATCCCCGAAAAAACGAAGGAATCGAGAATTAGGCGATAACTGCTTAATTCTACGACAAACACCAACATTTATTCTTTAAAATTAAGTCCATCAGTATCCAGAATCTTCTTACAGTGATCAACCAGCCACCGAATTTTCCCCGAATAGCAGTCAGCGGGTTTGAATAAAAAAACTAAACTTCCTTCAGTCAATTAAAAATTTTGAATCACTGGTCGTGGGGGAAGTGTGCCGTGAGCAGAATAGACCATAGTCAGATCTGGACCATCAAACTCCCAACTCCCGTGCATAGAGAAACGATATATCTAAACTTTCCTAATGACATAACTCAAATTCCACAATGCTCTGAGAAGAGGTAAGGGCACAGGCTGCTCAAATGATAGCAGAAATCTCTAATATCAACCAGGACCAGAGAAACTCAAAGGTCAGAACTAAGATAGATAAATCCAATAATATCCCATTGAGCCGCTGGTCACATAACTCATCGTCTTAGATGGGAGGAGATACGGTCACTCTGCCGATGGCACAGTATTAGGCCAAAATATCTCCGAGGACTGATACCCAAGGCACTACAGGGAAAGGTAGAATCTAGCAAAAACAAAAATCTCTAAGCTATACAGATTAAGAGATCTTAGCTCTGCCAACATTAAGAAAATATACCTAATGTTTATCCGATCTAATCTGATCTATCCTGCCATGTTAACTTAAGCGACAAACAAGTCCTCAATGAGAAAATTCCAACGTGTACCAAATTCTGCATCTCTGATCATCATCATCAGCAATGCCATAAGACGCAATCTTCTATGTTAAATGGATCTGCACGGAAGACAACGTGTGGACTCAGTCAAAGTAGTGACTCAGTAACTTGTACAAAGATCAAGGTAACATTGACCGATGTAATCATTACTTAATTGCAGGGAGCAAGTGCCAGAACCAACATCCCTGGCAGACAGTTGGAGAAAGTCAGTCCTGATATAGGAACATAAATACCAGGCCCTAAAACGGAAATTAAAACAACATAGACCATACAACCACAAGGTAAATTTCTCAAGTGGATTGCTAACCGAGGCTTGAAATCTCAACAATTAACCGAAAAAAGTAAGTACAGGAAAATACTGAGAACAAAACAAAAACAACACTACATAATGATATGCACCAAAGTAAACACACCGAAAATATAAAATAGATAAAAGAATAAAGTAATTAAAGGAGAAAAGCGAAAGCGATGCCCTCTTCATCAGTTCCAAGGTTCAAGCCTTTGTGACGCCAAGTCCACTAGGCTTCCCCTGTTGTTCAGAAAGAGAACAACGTTAGAACAGTTATTGTTTTTTTGAGCCCGTTGACAAGAAACGGTTCTCACCCCCCTCCTTTGTTATTCAGAAGAGAACAACGTAGAACAACCATTGTTCTTCCAGCCCGTTTGCCAAGAAACGGTTCTCACCCTTTCCCCTTGTTGTTCAGAAAAGAACAACATTAGAACAGCCATTGTTCTCGAGCCCGTAGAC
Organism: Ceratothoa steindachneri; assembly: GCA_963969495.1. Classification (NCBI taxonomy): domain Eukaryota; kingdom Metazoa; phylum Arthropoda; class Malacostraca; order Isopoda; family Cymothoidae; genus Ceratothoa; species Ceratothoa steindachneri. Next base: position 136,143,132 of record OZ018319.1, read on the forward strand.
AAGAGACGGTTCTCACCCCCCCTTGTTGTTCAGAAGAGAACAACGTAGAACAGCCATTGTTCTTCGCACCCGTTCGTCAAGAAACGGTTCTCATTCCCAAGACGCCACGTCAGGATCATTTAATTCCATCCCTTCGGCTGGAACTTGCCAGTGGACCGAAAATTCCTTCACGTCGCCTTCCTCTGCACAACAAGTGTATTTAGTAAGCTGAACGTTACCTTTGAGTATTTAACCCTTTTGTCGACCCTATCCTGTGCTTTAAATGGTTTAGCGAACCATCCCATCCCTTTAACTTTATATTTGTTTTACATTTTTAAATCGCGTTTAATCCTCGGATTAGCTAGATTCCTCATGACCCTTGCATTCTCTGTTAATGTCAATATTTTCCGTTTTGTGTGTTGTTGATAGTTTTTATTAATAAAACTCTATTTTATTAATGATAGCAATATTATTATACTCGAGCTCAGTTCCACTTCTTAAGCATATCGAAGATACATAATATCGGTCAACCCAGACATCCACGCACTGTAAAGATAATTAAATAAGTTCCCTCAACGAATAAGTATATATGGTATATCGTCGAGAGTCCATTCTACGACACACTATTATCAAATTTTCCTCCCTTTTTGAGTACATCAATAACCACTCTCAAACTAGCCTTTCCCAGTAAATGTTATATAGTGAATAATACTCATAAATTGGCTTTAATTGAAGAATATTACTCATAAAATGGTTTGCTCTTACTGGTGAACGTTACTCGTATATTGGATTTACTTGGAGAATCTTACCCATATATTAACTTTACATAGAGTATAATACTTGTAAACCTTTACTGTAAGTATCCTGGTAACAAGGAGTAACAAGGAGTAACAAAGGAAAGGAAGTTCCCAAGGAGACCTTACGGTCCATTCAAAGAGGGTACCTTTGGTCTAGTAATCGAGCAGGCACATGGCTGCTCAATTGTTTTGCGTCCCTAAACGGCCACTTTTCAAGACTTTGTCTAGTCTTGACTTGAACTGGTCAACAGATTCACTGTTGACAACTTCCACTGGAAGTGCGTTCCACTCACCGCAGATACTGTAAGTGAAAAAATTTCCCCACAGATTGCGGTTGTAACGCTTCAGTTCATGTTTGAAGCCGTAATTGCGCGTTCTATTTTCACTCAGTGTGAAAATATCCCGGTAGTCAACACTGTCAAACCTGATAAGGGCAAAGTGAAAAAAGTAGTTTTAGTTTCAATAAAGTTATACTAGAGACGCGAGCGAAAAACTTGCAATGAGCTAGAAATGTAGGATTTGATTTGGAGTCGCTCCACTCTGAAGAATAAGCTGATTAGCAATGACCTTTAATCTTGAAATGTGGCAAGGATATAGTAATGCGGTTAGGACATATACTTAGCCTGGATAATATTAAGTGATGAGAACTTTTCGATTGAAGCAGTTATCTTCTAGGTGTGGTGTTAAATGAGTTAAGTGTTCACTTGACTCTTCTCCTATGGATAATTGGGTTTTTGTCCTTCCCAAATTGGGTGAATCTGGCGCGACTCCTGGCAAAGGTCCCCTTTGATCTCTCTCGTGTTAGAGAGGTAGATAGAAGCTTGTTTGCAAATTTCCCTTGGCCTTACGGAAAAACAAATATAACTATGTGTAATTTATGTGAGAATATCTGGAGTCTATATAACGATTGTTTTGTTGAGCTAAAAGAAGTTTCAGATTTTTCCATTTATTTTTTTAAATTTGATCACATAAATTGACGTTAGTTAGATTATTTTTAAATGGCTATATGTTGGTTGTTACCAGTTTCCAAATGCCTCGATTTTTTTTATTTTAGCACAAAATGATATTGCTCCATTTTTTAGCTACAATTTCGCGACTAAATGTGGTTTGAAGAATAAGTTTTAAAAGCTTTATACGTAAAAAATGTTATGTTCGATAATATATAAATTCGCTACAAACAAATTAAGTTCACTGGACCTCTTATGGCCTTCTGCGCACCTAAATCTGTCTAATTGATACTCAATTTTAAATCATCCATTTTCTGAATGATTTTCCCATGGTAATCCTATTCAGTTTTAAATACTTCTTTTTGCAAGTTTGTGTCACTTGGAAATTTTATTATAACAAATTTCTTGGAAGTACCTTTATGGATAAATGGTAATCGCTAATATGTTTCAAATATTTCTTCTGATACTAACATTTTGCCACTTTCAAATTTTTATGGTAATTTTTAAAAGTATATTTTGAGCCGCTCCCCTTTTGAACGGGCTTTGATAGAGGAAGGGTAACCGTTATTGAGGTTCATAGGAAAAAATTTAAATTTTCTTACCATTGTTTTCCTCCGTCTGAAGCCTATCTTAGCGGAGAAGTAAAGAAATGGAATAAAATTATTTATTAGAGGGATATAAAATGATTTACCAGGAAAAGTAACATAGGATTATCGGGAATTATTAAGAATTAAAAGCGGAATAATATATCATTTTTACGCAGAGAGAATTTAGAGTGGTTCAGTTCGGTCTTGCTTTGTTGTAATAAGGAAGATTACAGACAATGAATGGAGTAGTTAAAGGTACAGCACGAGAAAAACTAGTGCACCTGAAATGCTGCTACAGTAAGGCTCAGTTTATAACATTTGGGAAAAGATTTTAATCGATACGGCATTAAAACGGGGCGATTGTTCGATTGTTTGACTCTAAATTAACAACTAAAAAACTACCCAAATAGGGAAAAATTACTACGAATAAAGTTTCCCGAAATTTAAAAAAATGCTATTTCATAAATTAGGTTAGGCTAATTGGGTTCTTAAAGTGGATTTGTATTATTTGATGATTAAGGTTAGAAGATATGAAACAATTTTTAGCTCAGGTTGCTTGCACTATTATCTTAGTTTGTCAGGTGTTTAGGTTGGTATATTTTATAAGAGAATTATGAGATGATTATTCATTTATGATTAAAATTAGTTTGGATTATTTCGTTTTCTTGGCTTTGCATGAGGCTTAACTTGTTGTTTTTTTAATTACCAAAATAACTTAACTCAATCTAACTAGCATTATTAACTAAACTAGTAAAAAAGGCATGGAAGGATAACATTTATATATCTACAACTATGTCTAATTTGGCGCATATTCGGGACTGAAATGAAAAATTTGAGAAATCTCTAAAAGAAAAATGGGAGGTTTAAGGCATACCTTTTATCCTTAGTGCTTTCGAGTCAATATGGGTGCCATTAACACGCCCATAAAAAGAGAAGAAAGAGTAAGACATTTTCCAATTTCCCTGTTATCCCGTTTTGAGCCAGTAGCGCACACACAAACACACACATACACCACACTGAATGAATTTTCCCGTCATATTTTTCGGAAGCGAATTCTAGACTATAAATAATTTCCCCAAGTATATACGGATATAGCAAAAGAACAGTGATAATTAATGATATTCGAAATAATAATGAAATAATAACAACAGCTAATAATAAAATGCTAATTAAAATTCTAAAAATAAAAACTTTAAAAAAAAATAAGTCATAATAATAGAAATTGAATAACTACAAAAAGTGATATTGAATTAATCACTCAAAATAATTAAAATAATATCTAGAAAATTTAAAAATAACATCAACTAACACGACCCATCATTTGTTTAAAAAACAAAGCCTAATAGAATATTTAAATAATATATGTAAATTAATATAAATTATAAATTGGAGTTCTCTATTATGGTTGAAATAGTCATTTGGTACTGTGTAGTCTTCGTAGGGAAAGAAAGTACAAAAATCTTAGTCTATAACGGAACAACATCGCTATTTACTACAAGAGTATATGCAAACAAGCCGCTGTTCTCTTCCTTAACAGGAAGAGCTTGGTTACACAGGCACCCCATGCGGGGGGGTGTCCTACAGCCTTATTTGCTAATCTTAACCGCTTTTTTTAATCCCTATTATAGACTTTTTATTTTAACACCCTGAACACCCTTTTCTTCTTCTTCTTCTTCATCTTCATCTTCATCTTCATCTTCTTCATCATCGTCTTCATCTTCATCATATTCATATTCATCTTCGTCATCTTCATCTTCCTCTTCATCTTCATCTTCTTCTTCTTCTTCTGTTGTTGTTGTTGTTGTTTTTGTTCTTCTTCTTCTTCATAATCTTTTTAACTATTTCAATCCTTTGATTTTCCAAAACACCCGAAGTCATTTGTCAACTAAGCAAAAAAAAAACCCTGGTTTTCTGTAGATTTAACCCAACCTGAAAAGATCATGAAGAAGATGCTATTGATGCACAAGTGAACCCGTTTTCAATGGCAACTCATCTTCATACAGTTTTCACTACAAATAACTTTGTCAAAATAACTAATTTCAAGAGGTGTATAAATTTATATTACCTAATTACTCGGCTAAATGCTATGGTTGTAATAGAAGGTATAATTTTTGGCAAATATTTGGACTTCCTTTATAAAAAAATTGTCCTTCTAATGATTAAATTTATTCGCTTGTATCATTAAAAATAACACGAATAAATTGAAATACTTATTTAAATTGTGTAAATAAAATCTTCATTCATGTTGGCGGAGAAGTGAAATTCGATAGTATTATCCATAAAGTCGTAATAATGGGAGAGTCAAGGGGTCACCGGTGGCAGTTTAGTAACTAAATTATAAAAGAGAAACAAGACTATCCTTACCTTGTCAAAAAAAAAGAAGATAATTCTAGGTCGAAAGGTTGCCCGTCACAAAGCCAGAACCCTCCTGGAGTTCACGTAATCGCGAAGTGTCTGCGTACATTAAAAAGCCTGTTGGAATCGTAAGCTTCAGCATAGCGATTTTTCACGTTTTGCTCTAAACTGCAGATTCACTTACGAGAATTATACTTATAGAGAGTAAATTGAAAGGCGTTTTGAGCACTTGAAATGGGGGTCGTCTTCAAATTAAACACCCTTGTCAAAAGAGAGATCACTCAAGAAGCCTTGGAAACGAAGCATTCCAAATTGAGTTGTGGGACGGCCGAGCTCTTGCGTTTCTCTTGCACAGTTATGCTTTCCAAATCTGGTTCCATCTGGTCCGAAAGGCAGATTTTATTGAACCAAGCCGGAATAAAGAAGAACACAAAGGATTTAAGTCGAAAAGAAGCATCTGACAAGTCAGGTCTTCCCTTGTGGCAGCAAGGAGAGGGCTTATTAAAAAAAGGAGATAGAGTTTACCAATAGAGTATTGTTGAGGGGAAGGAATTTAGAAGAAAAAAATGAGAAAATGAGTTAAAAGATTAGCGTTGTTGAAGGTATTTTGAAAAAAGGACTCTGAACTATATTAGATTTACGAGAAGTTCACTCAAGTTGACCTGGAGGCAGCTTTAATCCCCTAAATTGTGAACACAATTTTGGGTATAAGGCGGGTAGAAAAGGAGTGAAAAATAAACAAAGTCAGTAAGATTTTAAAGTATCTAAATACTATACGCATATATTTAAAAATCCTAAAAATAAAAGATAAGAAATAAAATAATTTCTAGCATACATTTAAATCAATGCCAGATGCCCCTTGTCAATATATGATTCTCAAACACCAAGAAGGTTGAACACTACGAGACAGTAGAATCTCGAGTCTTCTTCGAAACCGAAAATATGAACTTCGTGAAAGGAAGAAGAATCTTTACCTAATATTCATTAAAAATATAAAAAAGTGGTATTAAAGTGTAAGTTTTAAGCAGAACATTAGAATAGATGCCAAATGTTATCACCCAATGAAAGTAATTTTACGATTTATTCCAACTTCATGAGTCTGAAGCATCATCAGATTAGTTGGCGTCACATAAAACACTTTGCTATTAAGCTTTTCCGTCATCAGTTCAACCTTAACGACTAGTCGTGTAATTAGAGATTTTTTATCGATATTTGATTACTATTTCAATGCCTTCCATGCCATCATCTTATCCCGAGAAAGAAAATGAACATTGAAAATGAATGATTTATTGCTAATATAGTTGTTTTGAACAGAAAGATTTTGATCGATACAATTTCAAGTATAGTTCGAAGCAACACTCCTCAACTTCCAGCTCTACACTGACTAAATGGTATTAAACTATATCATTCCTCATATCAAAGGAAAACTAAAACTCATTGATAATTATCAAATTGGAAAGAAATGCAATAGAGTCATGGACAAAAGTTTCGAGAATATTATATATATTTTTTTCATTAATTTTTAAAATTTACGTCGCTGGAGCTTTTAAGTGAATCAAAATCGTAATATTATGACAAATATGGGTTAAATAAATGAAGTTGTGTAATTATAATCTATTACTTAATATTTCTTTGGAAAAAATAAATGTTTGAATATTTTTAAATTCCAAGAAATGGTTCTTTCCAAACAAAAGGGCTCAGAGATTCCTGTTCTGGAACAAAGTGCCATGAAATTGGATTAGATAGTTGCTAAGGTAATTGCATCAAGGGTCACCATTTTAAGAGCAATTAATGACTTTAAAAAGATTGAATACACTCCAGTGGATAAATCTTTTGGACGTTGAAGTGCTTCAACTGAACTCCAAGTACGCCTCCTAAAAAGATCTTAGCTCAGTAATCGGAACGCTCACAAGGTTAAATTTGCTTAAGATTGGAAACTACCAGGTTTAAGCCCTTAAGAGCACAATCAGGCAGTGAATCTTCAAGAAATCTGTCAAGTCGAGAAGGCGTGTAAATAAGCCTCATCTTTCTAAAACGAACTTTACGGATAGGCTCTATTTTAGTAGGACATATAAAGTATGCACTGTTAAAGATGGGCCAGTGTGATATTGTCTGATGAAGCTCCCTTCCACTTATTTGGAGTTTTTGGAATATCACACGTTAAGAAGAGAAAGGTGCCGCTTTCAGGGGTCTTGTGTGGTATCCAGGATGAAAAATCCGGACATTCTCCATATGTCGAACAACATCTCATTTAAGAGAACTTGAGCAATATCGAGTTACCCAACAACACTGCAATGGAATCAAAGTGGTACCAAACCGAGCTTCACCAGCACCTATTGTCAACAGTTTAGGACCAATTTGGAGATAAAACTCCATTTCATACCAATGGTGCTTCTTCAAACTATGAAAAAGACTTACAAAAGCTCGTTGTTGAAAAATACATTTAAATTTTGGGTCCTTTTTCCGGGAATTCACCAGATTTGAACCCAATAGAAGATTTCGGGTCAATAATCAAACTTGCATTTGATAACAGAAAGCCATCCAATTGTAAAATGTTGCAGGTACTTGGTTACAAAACTGGAGCAAAGTATGCCAAGATTTAATCATAAATTTGGTATCTAGCATGTCAAAACGAATTGAAGCAGCCCTGAATAACAAGTGACATCATTGCAATTATTGACTACACGCATCAATAGATTGTATTTATTAATCAACTAAGATTTGGCTCTGAATTCTTTTAAATTTACCTTAAAATAATAATAAAATCACACTGAAACAAAATAAAATGAAATGTTTAATTACTTCTAGTAATTTTCTAATAGGAAAAAATACAGTTGTCTCAAAACTTTGGCCCATGACTCTTCATATTTGGGGGAGTTAGTGAGAGAAAATTTAATCATTAACTCGAATAAATGTGTATTTTACTTAAACGCATTTTACACATGACGCATTCAAATAGTCGAATTTTTCCAATGCATTTCTTGAGTGTGTACACTGCAGGTAATTTTTTCACGCAAATCGCTTTGGTTTTGCTAGAAAATCAAACATATCGCGCGGAATTCCCACCAAATAATGACAAATAAAGGAGGGAGTTTAAACCAAAGAAATTACAATCTCAGCTTCACTTTAATTCGGGTTGCGAGAAGCAAATTTGGGATTATAAATTATATTCTTCCAGTTTATTATAAATTAAATTCTTATTTATTTTATCATCAAAATAGACAGTAAGGATAATTTGTCTATATATATTCTCTCGTTGAGGATCCTTATGATATTTTGTTCCGGCTCTGAATGTTCTTATTTCCCCTTGGAAGATAATTACTTGGAACAAGGTTGGGAATGATTCTAAAAATAACCATAGAGGAAAATAATTAATTAATGCATAAGCCACGGCAGGTGTGTTTAGAGGTTTAAGTGGCTGCAAACATTCGCGGTCCGTTGGCTACATCAAACTCTCCAAACTTTGAAAAAGCGATTTAAAGAAAACTAATCGGTGACCAAATTCCTAGAAAACGTATTCTTTTAATTTATCTCCCTAATTTCTATTTACCTAAGTGAAAGACGTGTTTTTCCATAGTTATTGGAAGGCTACATAATATTAATGCTTGATATTCCTTAGATAAGTTAAGAGTTGGTAAACAAGGTCACCCAGGTCAAAGAGATGAGTACGATAGTTAGAAATAGAGGATATTCTACAGTGGGTATGGAGTTTTCCGGAGCTCGTGTGGTTTATTTGGAATATTCTATGATAATTTGCGAGTTAGACTTTTGCGTCGTTTCATTATCCATTACCCCTTCTCGACAATTTTTAATCGTATTACATAGTAATGGCTTACTTGAGGGGACTAACGTGTTGATTTTTTAAGATAAGTATTGATATTAAAAACATTAGGCCACAAATAAAGAATACCATCAACATAACGCATCCATAAAATAGAGTTTATGTTGGTCTGGGGAAGTATTTTAGATTCAAAAACTCCATATATAGATTGGCCAATACCAGGAAAAACAATTTCCCATAACCTTTGATCTCCAGTACGGCCGAAATGTCACAGCCCGATGAACATTATCGAAGAACTGTCTTCATACACCAGGTTAAATGAGGAGGTCAAGTCTTCATACGCATATATATTAGACCTTCAGAACCGTCAGGAGGAATCCTCGGACATTGGGTACAAAATGCGGACTTGAACCTGGAAAATTACAGGACCTACTTTGAACTTAAATCTGAAGAAAGACGGTGTAAACCCGGTGATGAGGTACTGCTTCTCCTTTCTACCGAGACAAATAAGCTTCTTTCCCAAATGGAAAGGTCTCTTTTCACTCCTCGAAGTACTTGGCCCCGTGCACTATGTGATTCAAACACCCTTTGGTAACAAATGGTTTCACGTCAACATGTTCAAACGTTATTACCGACGCGCTTGCATCAACAATATTATTGCTCTAAACGAAGCGGTCGTGATGGAAGCCTCCTATCCTCCCGAGCCTCTTTCCCGAACACAATAATTACCCTCTCCCGTTGATCCCTGGTTCGTATAAACACTCCCCTCCCCGGAGATTGATCTAAATCTCCACCTGGAGACTGCTCAGAAAGCCCAGTTATCCCAGTTGTTAAAGGCTTACCCAGGCGTCATTTGCGAGAAGCCTGGTTGCTCGACCCAATTCGATCATGACATAGTATTGACCACACAAGACCCAATTCAATCTAAGCTCTACCCTTTGCCCATTCATTTGCGATTAGCGTTCAATACTAAGGTCAAAAATTTAAAAAAATTAGGAATAATCGAACCCTCCTCTTCAAATTACTGTTGCCCCATTGTTATGGTTCGGAAACCAGATCAATCCTTTTGAATGTGAGTTGACTTTCAAAAACTTAACGCGCTGTCGGCTTTCGATGCCGAACCAATCCCGCTGATAGACCAAAGACTACATTTGTTCGAGAACTACAAATTTATTTTAGACATAGATTTATGCAAGGTACACTATCAAATTCCCCTCAAGGTTAGTATTCAGAAGTACACTTCCTTCCCTACAGAAAATAGGCAAATGCAATTTAAGCATCTTCTCTTCGGTCAGGTTACTGCTTGCTGTCATTACAACAGAATGATGCGCCGCATCTTAGATGGTCTGAACAATGTTTCATTCTATTTTGATAATATGTACGTAGCTACACGCACATAAGATGAACATCTAATCTCCCTTCGTTCCCTCTGTAACAGGTTCTGTGAGCATAGTCTGACCATAGGTCACTCCAAGTGTCATTTTGCTTACAACACTATCAAGTACCTTAGATTTCACATCGGGGAAAATCAAGTAACGCCCCAGCAAGAAAATGGGAGGGCAATTTCAGATATGCCCCTTCTCCGTACCGAGAGGCAGTTACGTTCCTTCTTTGTTTCAACTTTCTTCTACAGGCGCTTTCTCCCCAACTTTGCCGCCTTAGCGTCCCCTCTGAACGCTACGCAAAGAACAAACGGCATACTAACGGCCTACTTTTAACTGTGATCAAAGCGGTGCTTATTGCCTCAGTGTGCCTGGTTTGAATCGCTTCCCTGCACGGATTTTTTTGAAAAAAGGTCATAAAAATATTACTGCAAGGAAAAATTATTCCGTTTTCTCTTTCAATGTGGTTTAATGGATTTATATATATATATATATATATATATATATATATATATATATATATATATATATATATATATATATATTATCGAGTGAGGTGACCTATTCCTCGACAGTATAGTATTACTCATGCCATAAGGACAGATCTCGTCCTACCTTAAAATTGGTCGAGTGAGTCATTCTAGGTGGTTGGCCACAGCAAACAGGCTTTGTTGCATATGGGTTTCAAAACAGAGCTTTAAAGAAAGAACCTTGATCATCTTAAGATTGATGGTGCAATACAATTTCAGTATGTACTATTCCTGTTGGTTCAACATCAAAGTAAAAAATTTTGGGGTGAAGGCTCTTACCATATCTTGATTTAGTTGCGGATACTTAAGCTGCAAAAGAAGGCTAAGGTAAAGGCCGTTTTGCCAACGATCAAGCACTCAGCATGGTATTCATTTAGGGCAATTATAATCCAGACATCCTTGTGCTCGGATGACAATGAGGAAATGAGAGCTTCTATCCAAAAGATTGTTAGCATTAGGTGTGGATATTATCAAATTCTTTGAGATCTTTCTGTACAACCCATGAAGACACCTTCAAGCAAAACCAGTGATTCATTCCTGTTGTAGTTGATAGACTGATTTGAAGATGTACTCGAACTTCCCTTGACATGTAAACTGAATTCAGTGGGAGTAAAAAACTTCTTTGAAAGGCCTATGTAAGTTGAACAGTGGCCTTTTCATACTCAGTCAATAGATAGGTGCGTGAAACAAGTCATAAAGGGAGCAGTAGCTATCAAACAAGACTTTATAAACTAATTTAAATAATTGTTTTACTGATGTCATCAGTCTATATTGTTTAGTGATTACAAAGATATGTTTTAGGATTAATGGGATATGTTTTATCCAGAAAAACTAAATGTCTATATCATTACCTGTTATTTTGAAAATCTAAAATTAATAACTTGTTTTCCTAGAGCATTTAATGAGTTGTTTTTATTAACAAACGTAATTTTCCCTGTTGAATGCCCAACAATCAACAAACTAATATCAGTTATAAATTTTTAATTATTAAGATATTTTCTAGGAATGCTATGACATATTTCATTCAGAGAAACCAAATGTCTATACCGTTTCGTTCCATCTTGAGAAGCTACAATTAATAAATGTTGTTTTATGATAGCAATTTATGAGTATTTTTTGAAATGTAAATTTTCTAAGCTAAATGTTAAGAAATCACACAAGTAATATCATATTTGAATTCCCCACATCCAAACACATACTTGTAGAACCCCTCATTTACGGAATAGGCAAAAAGTAATTTTCACCGCACAAATTGACACACCATAATATATTTGGCTTAGATAACAAGATTTTCTGTTCCGGGTAATTGAACTCTTTGGTAAAACGATGAAAATTAAGGCGGGGTGTTTGAGTAGACCAAGAGGTAGAAAAATCTTGTTTTGTGAAAGGTTTTGATATGGGTTCAACAGCTTGTTGTCTATTATTATAAGGAGAAATATTTCTACCCAAATGTCACATTCCTAGTTTGACGGACTGCACTGTATTGCCTCACATTCTAATAACCTTTATCATAACTCAGTTCTGCTAATTTGTTACAAAGACAAATTAACTTTCCATAGTGACTAACATATCAAATCTAGGGGATGCCTAAGACGAATTAAAATCCCCAGGGCCTCTGATAAATATCGGACTATTTAAAATAGACGGTTTAGAAATGACGACATTCATCCTCCATCGTGGCCTCTAGGACTGAAGCCATCTGACTATTGCCGAGAAAAAGAATATTTTCCTGGACGCGTAAATCCGGGCCAAGGAACCAGTCGCCTCTATGTCATCGGATTCGTGAAGGAGTGATTGGCGTGGCTGCAAGTAAGGCCTATTGACATCAACACGGTACGAAGGAGGGAGGAAAAAGATCTTTATTCCAACATACTTATTATTAATCCCCCGCAAATCGCAAAAGGAGATTTCTAAGAAATATTTATCTCTGATCCTCTCAATTTTAGTAGTCTTATTAGGACTGCTATAATTCACGCAACTTCACGATTGGAGGAGACTTTGAAACCCGTAAAAGGCGTTATTCTTATTTTAAACTAATTAGGGATACGAATCTTTTAATGTGTAATATTAATTAGCAGCTAATTAATCACTATATCAATAGCAAGGAAGCCGTTTGGACAAAATTTGCATTTACATAGACAAGTATCGTACCCCCAAGAAGCAAGCTAGACATATTTTAGATTTTTTCAAATACCACTGTTTTTCTTTAACTTTAGTATCATTAGTTTTCCAATGATAATAATCTATGCCAGTTACCTTACCATAATCAACAGTAAATTAAGCTCATTTTCTAAGCAGTCTTACGCTAATGGCTCACTTCAGTGGAATTAGCTAACACGCAAAATTCTTTAGGACCTTAAGACACCAGCCTTTCACTATGAATTTAAATAAAGACACATCTAAGATTTTAAATATTCTCAAAATAAGAATACTGAAAAATAGCGAATTCTCAAAAAGCAAAAATGAATTATTCCTCATTAACAAAAAAAGGAAAATGAACGTCCTTGCGGTTGAATTAGCTAACACTCGAAATTATTTATGACGTGAAGACACCAGCCTTTCATTAGGAATTTAAATGAAGGCACACCAAACATTTTAAATATTTCCCAAATAAGAATAATGAAAAATAGTAAATTCTCAAAGAGTGAAGATATATTATTCCTCTTTTACGAATCAATGAACAATCAACAAATAATGATGCTTTCTTTCCATTTCTTGATACTATGTTACATAGTTCTTTGAAAGATTATGAAGATAAAATTGATTTTCAAGATAATATTTGAGCCAGTAATAGATTTTAGGGAGGATTTCCTAATGAAATGCTTTATTTTTCAAACTGGTCTAAAGTGAGTTAAAAGAAAAGTGATTTGAAAGAGATATGGAAACAAATCGTATTTTAATTAATCACGTGTTGATGATATTTAATTGAAAACTCTTCTGGCGTCATTAGTCGGAAAACTCTATTAGGCATCATAATCTCACCGGCCAAACTTAGGCACCTGGCATATTTAAAATAGTTTAACTACAGCGTACTGTAGTTATCAGTGAATGAAGAGAATTAGGAGGTTCCTACCAGTGAAGTGTGTTACTGAATTAATATATTTCGTATGATGCATGTAAAATGGCTCGCAAAACAGACTTAGTGAGTGGCAAAAAGGATTTATTGCATTTAGATGCTGCAAAGCCAATAAAGTTGAAGATGTTGAGGAATATCTAGGTGTATCTACACATACGGTAAACAAGTTTAACTGTAATGGCTAAAATCTCGATCTACCGGAAATTTCTTCCAGAATGGTGGCAGAAAGACGATACAGCCAGATCCGGAGCGCCGGAGGGTTTTACGGCTTGTAGCTTAAAATTGCTTCTCGTCCTATGCTCCCACTACTGAAAAAAGCTCCGCAGGAAACAACATAGCATTAAAATAGGGAGCAGAGGGCCACACTTGCTTAATTCTGCCCCCAAAATACACCGCTCTCTTGTGCAAGAAAAAGACAGAAGAAGAACTCTACGCCAAGTTCGTATGCATGAGAGGGAACCGGGGGTACAAAGACCGATGTCTTCTCACCTGATTTCAAACATGGAATAATTGATCTCAAAGGCCGTTTAACCTTGTTGAATTTATCTAAACTTATTGAACCTTAAAATTTTTATTAGATTGACTTTAATAAAGGTTATTAAATCTTAATGAACCCAAGTTAATCGCAACAAAATCACATTTAGGCTAAATAATGAACCCTAATTGAACCTTATTAAAAAAAAAATCTAGCTTTTTTAGTAAAGTTAACCTAGGACTAGTTAGGCTGGTAGAGACCTAACCTAACAACTTAACCATAAACTATTATAGCCTAACCTATTTTCTATTCGCATTTTATTTTAGAAATAATAAATGGCCTCGAGTAGTACATCCAAGAACCTTATCTATCCTTATTCAACCTCTCCAAGCCCCTCATAATCTATGTTATTCCAACTAAGCCCCAACTTTACTAACCTAACCTAAATTTTTAGGAAGCTTAACTCAACATATTCTACCTTAAAGTAACTTCCGTATTAATGACAATTCCCTTTTTTTAATTAACTTACTCATCCCCACCACATCAGTCCAAAAAGAAACCAAATCAATCTTAACCTATAACCTATCGCTAATCACTCTCAACCTAAACTAAACTTAACCTAACGAATTTTGAAAATAAAAATTCGGAAGATAGTTATAGATCTGGGGTTTGCCACAGATCTCGATTTGTTTTTGAGACTATATAGTTTCCATTTTAGAGCTGCACCTCAAAGTTGGGTGTGAATGGGGGAGGGAACTACCCCATGAATTTAACATTCACCCGGTAACTTACCATACCATATATGGCTGTAATTGGAAGCTGTGTTTCCACATTGTTTTGCTGCAGCCTTCGAAATAGAATAAAAATAAACGAAAAGTTCATGAAAAAATCTCAATGGGAATTCCTAAAATTGCCAAGATAATGTCCGCAAGTGCCCTCACAAGCTACTTGGCGACCTCACACGCTGAGCATAGTTAAGCCAATGAGAGCGCCGAAACGCATTGCACGTAACTGTGGCCGGTCCATTTTTGTCGAGTTATGGAATTTTATCCACCTTATTTTAAGTTTGGGGTTTTTGAATCTGTTAATGAGGTTTTTCGAGCTATCAACAGGAACATTTAGGGCCTCCATCTAGCCCGAATTGAATATGTAAGCATTATTAGATTCAATTATTAAAATTTCTTGTAATTTATTCACGGTCTAATATTTTTGTAGCTTAAGCTTTTGAGGAGAGAAAGTTACAAGCAAAATTTCGGGTTCCAAATCCCACTTATTGTGTTGAAGGGGGATGGAGAAATCTTTCTTGACTTAGGAACCAAGGTCTGGCATTTTCGTATAAAATTATCAGTAACAAGCGTTGAAATATCATGTCATTAGCGTTCCTACCATTGTAGTATTTCGACTTAATTATTAAAGGTTTATCCATGTTTGTATGTATAAAAAGGTTTGTAAATGGACTTCTTCATATAATTATTTATAGCTGTAGTATCTTATTTGTTAACTGACGCACTACCTGATCATATTTCTCATGACGCGTGTGTGCAGCGTAAATTCCAATTGAGTGGCAACTGGTGAGATAGTAAAGCGTGCAAAGATGGTTAGTGGCAAATTGTGAGCACAGTTTGTGTTAAATCGTAAAATAGTTAAACTCTGGTTACGTCTCCAAGATATTAAGAAGTTCGACAAGAGACAGTTGAATCTACCTTAATATTAGTGACCAAAGTTTTTCTTGATAGAATCGTCGACATATCTGGACGCTACATCTCAAAAGTACGATGTAAATAACTAACTAAATGATTATAATTAAACCAATATATGTAGGTAAAATATAATATATACAGAGCCCCTCTGAATACCTCTCTAACACACTCTTCGCATTATTCCTTCAAACACAAAGTTACATTTGAGAAAATATATCATTCACATATTTGGTCGCTACATCAGGAATAGGCAAACTTAAGAAAGATTTAGAATTGTAAATTGTAATTTTCATGGGACTATACAAAGGCTACCTCGAACACAGAACCACTACACTCTTCCAAACTTTCCTACACAGGCGAGATCGCGAGAAACTTTGTAGATTTAATTAGGTGAAGCGGAAAATGAATATTTTGATGTCATTAAGGAAAGCTTGATTAACAGCTCAGAATGCTGGAGGAGTTATATTGGTTTGGGGAACGGGAGATTAGAATCTTAAGGGACAGTTGCTCGAAGGTAATTTAAAGAAGTTAGAATTAGTGCAATTGCTAACGAAGTTTCGAAAGTCTTTCATCATCTATTTTAATAGAGATGTATAAAATCGCGCTGTGATAAATGACTATCGTTTTGTCTGCCACCTTTGATACAACGATCATTTGACTTGCAAATGTAAGTAGTAGAGGTCCTGAAAGGACGGAAACAGATGCACACAAAATGTAAATAATTGCAAGAGAGCATGAAAGATCGAATGCAATTACCTTTCTGTCAACTTTACTACCCATTCTGGTCGATTTACTTGTAGATTTTGGCTACACTATAACACCAATACGGGTAAGTAATAGTTAGTTAGGCTAGGGCCATTCTTTTAGACATTACTCCCCACAATAGTAAGTGCCTGTTAGTTTTAATGATCGAGTTGGTAGACGTTACACACCAATAATGGTAAGTGTTTTCTTATTACGACACTTACCATTATTCGTTTGTCGGCTCCCTCAAAACCATGTGAATTCCAAACTTTAGGTCAACTCTTCTTGCCTTTGTTTCAACAACGCAGATACTCAGTGAATGTCTTGCATACCATGTGTAGCGCCCAAGTTTTATCTTGGTTACCAGGTTTCATACCAAAATTAGTATGGTAAGCAAGGGTTATGAAACTCGTGAGTGGATTACTTCTCGGAACAACGGTTTATTTGCCGCAGATGTAGCAGAATACATTGGACTTTTTTTGCAAGATCTTCTTGCCGAATCCATGTGATTAACTTGGGGAATAAAAATACCATTTAATCAAAAATTGCCGCCTTTAAATATTCAGTATTTGTATATTTAAAGACATATGAAAGGTTTAACATCAAAATTTTCCTAAATCAGCTTTAAAAAACTTACACAATAAAGTTAGTGTTGGTAAGTTTTATCAATTTGCAGCATGATTTATTCCACTAATTCACACACTCTTATGCTTATCTCCATGGAAACATCATTTTAAACAAGAATCCATATTTTGGGGTCACTACACCATCAAGAACCTGTCTCAACAAAATTGTGCCGAAGTAGGCCTCCATTTCGGCTACTAACACAATGTGATGTGACTTAAATTATTTCAAAGCGGAAAGGGATTTGTTGCGTAATGTGTAAAGGCAGAAAAATAAAAATAACTAAAACAAAAGGAAAACGATAGTTGCCTTCCGAATCTACTTTCCTTTTAAATGAAGATAATTTGTTGATTTTAGAACCCAGGATTTATATCTTCAACCTGATTCCAACTTGTGCGCTCATTTAATCCCTCAAATTGATTTTATTTAGCGAAAGAACAATTAGATAAACTCTCAAATTTGAATTGAAATCCTTTTAGCAACTTTAGACTATTTTGATAAGTGGAAGAAAGGAGGAAGTAACGAGTATGAGAAATAATAAGAGGAAAATGAGGACGAAGAGGAATAGACAAGATATGCTTGATATTTTTCAATATTGCAACCATTTAAGCGGTGAAACCTTTCAGGAAAGGGAAACAATTCCCTTTATGTCAGAGATCAAAGAGATAGAGATAACGGCCACCTGGTCGACCCACTTTGTCTGCGCTAATAGAAATGCGAAATCATGAGGCGCCGTGGTGGACTGAAAGCACGCCATCGCAGAAAGCCTGGACAAGTTTGAGAACCCAAAAAGATTCTATTGGGAGTCGGATAAAGTTTCACCTGACCAGCATAGGAAACTTCCCGCGATCGTACTAATAGGGCAAGACTACCATCGCCTGTCGATTCGTCAGACCCAGGAACACTCCACTTCGGATGGAGGGGGGAAAACCCATTCGACCCCACTATAAATCCAGAAATGGAAGGCAATGTTCCCCGCCTGCCCACCGACTGCCAGCCCTGTCAGTATCCGCTCTTTGCCCCGCCCCCCGCTGAGACTCGTCAGTACCTGCCGTGTGCACTTCCCCATTGGACTCTGCACGATTCCTCGCAGAACCCATCAAACTCCGAGTATTCTCCTTTAATTTGTGTGACTCTACTCCTTACTCGTTGTCACCCACTCCTCGAAGGCAACGCGCACCAGTCTCGACTCGGTTTTCTAAAACCGAAGGCAAGATCTAAGTTCATCACGTTAGTAGACATTGTCAAGAGACTATTATTTTAAATTTACACAAGGCAAGGATTACTCCTTCGGACCAAATCTTCGAGGTAACAGCAACGCGCAACTCTCCTGTGCAATGTGCAAGTGCAATATCGAAGAGTGTGGTCCCATCCCCCAGCCGACGGATTTCTACTCGGGGGAAAAGCTGGAGGATATGGACTTCACTGAAGGAGAAACCAAAAAGAAGATCAGTGACCTAATGACGAATAAGTCACCCTGCCCAAGTGGGTTTCTACATAAAGTGTTAAAAGAAGTAGAAAATCAAGTGACACGACACCTGAGCGCAATCTTCAACATATCAATCCGGACCGAATGCGTTCCTAGAGACTGGCGTGAAGCGGAGGTCACTCCTATCTTCAAGAAAGGAGACCGTAGCCAACCGTCGAACTACCGACCTATCAGTCTGACTTCGATAGTCGGTAAACTCATGGAAAGCATGATGGTGGACAAAATGACGTCGTATTTAGAGTCAAACCTGCAACTGAGGAGTTCCCAGCAAGGTTTCCAAAGGCAACGGTCATGCCTGACGAACCTTGTCGAATTCTTTCACTTCGTGTTCAGTAAGCACGATCGGGACAAGGCGGTGGATGTAGTGTACTTAAAATATCAGCAAGCCTTTGATAAGGTACCACACCGCCACCTTCTCCAAAAAGTGTGAGCGCTAGGAATAGACGGAAAAGTAGCTGGGTGCCTGTTACTAGCGGGGTGCCTCAAGGTTCTGTCCTGGGACCACTACTATTCATCATCTACGCCAACGACATGGACGGTGACATGGTTGCCAAGATTTCCAACTTTGCCGACCATACGAAGCTTGGTATGAACGTTGCAAAGGATGGAAATACTGCCCGCCTGCAGGAAGATCTTGGGAAGATTGGGGAGTGGTCGGACTCGTGGAAAATGGCTTTTAACGTGAACAAATGCAAAGTTATGCATATCGGCCACAGAAACCCCCAATCACAGTATATCCTTAAGGGCACTGCTGTTGAATCAAGTGACACTGAGAAGGACTTGGGTGTAACAATCACTAATGAACTTAAGTTCTCGAAACAGTGCATTGAGGCGGAGAAAAAGGCCCAAAGGATGCTAGGCTATATTAAGCGCCAGTTTGGTTATCGGAACCAGGAGATTGTACTGTGCTTGTACAACTCGCTTGTCCGACCGCACCTTGAGTATACCGTACAATTTTTGATTTCTTAATTGGGAAAGGGCATCGCGAGATTGGAATGCGTGCAAGCCAGGGCAACCAAGCTGATTCCCTCTATCCGACATAAAAGTTATGAGGATAGACTAAGGGAATTAGATCTGGACTCGCTGGAAACCGGTGGACTGCGTGGTCAGCTCATCGAAGTTTTCAAAATACTTCGAGGGTTCGATAATTTTGACTACCGGGATATTTTTACACTAAGTGAGAACAGAACGCGCAATCACGGCTTCAAACTTAAAATAAAGCGTTACAATCGCAATCTGTGTGGAAATTTTTTCACTTACAGTATCTGCGGTAAGTGGAACACACTTCCAGTGGAAGTTGTCAACAGTGAATCTGTTGACCAGTTCAACTCAAGGCTAGACAAGGTCTTGAAAAGTGGTCGTTTAGGGACGCAAAACAATTGAGCAGCCATGTGCCAGCTCGATTGATAGTCCAAAGGTACCCACATTGAATGGACCGTAAGGTCTCCTAGGGTACCTTCTTTCTTTGTTGTTACTCCTTGTTGTTACTCCTCCCCCTCCCAGGTTAGGCCTCCATCGTCGGCTTCATGTACGCTCAAAGGCATTCGAGCGACTATTCGGCATATATTGTTCGTTCGTGTGTACAGTGACCGCCCCCGCCAAGTCTCTCTCTCCACCCCCATTTTAGTCGCTGAGACTCGTACGTCTAATGTGCTATATAGCTTGTATTAAAACCCCTTTTAACCTTTGTAACAAGAATATTAATTTTCATATTAATAAAGTTATTTTGTACCCGTTTATCTATTGTCCCGGAACATACAAATAGCCGACTATTTGGCCAACCTCAAATCCGGTTAATTTGCCCTCTGTCTGTATTATAAACCTCCCACGCACATAGCCGTCATGAATCTCGAATGAGAAACACCATGAGGAAGCAGGTGATAACCGAAAAAATATCTAAACTCACGCTCAAGAAGAGTGATAGTAGCAGAAGAAGGCCAGTAGGTGCAATATCTGTTGTGAGGAGATGTCGATCATGTGAGAGAATCTTTACGATCTTTACAGCGCACCAGTCATATTCTAGACAAGGTGAAGATGGTAAATACCCCATAAGAAAAACGAGCGGAACATCACGGAATGAGAAATGGTAGAAAACAATTACTCAATGAATATGGCGTGAGTGGCAAAGAACGGGTATCGTCAGTCAATGCAGACTGCAACGGTGAATGACAAACAATTGGAAATATTATCTTAACCAAAATAATTCCCAAGTAGCATTTATACTTTATCTTTTATCTTAATCTTATTATCAATTATTATTTCTTATTTAAAAATTTCAAATCTTCCTACCGAAAGATAATTCTTAGATACTAATGCACCAAACAACTCTATCCTAGATAATGACCCTTAACATAGGCTGGGGGTCATTGTCTAGGAATGATGCGATTTATCTTTACACCCATAAATATGGAAAGCACTTAAATCGTAAATGTAAAAGAACAACCTCTGACCTTCTCATGTTATTTGGAGACCGGGTGCGATTGTATCTCGCTCTGGGGAACGTCACTTCCTGTTCAAGAACATTAGCGAATTTTTGACGTCTGAGCGCATTGAAGAAATATTCTCCAATCCTGTGAACTTGTCCCGCACCCCCCCCTCCCTCCGAGGGACAAGGCGAAAAAGACCCGCTGTGTCTCGTACCTTACAATTGAATGTTGAATCTGAATCACTCCGCCTCCGGATTAAGATGTCTGGAGCTTGTGACTCCTTTTCTCCAAAGTCCCCGTTCCCTCTCAAGATTGCGCATACAAATACTCGGTTTAACTGAAGTTTGACGAGACAGCACACACCTAAAAGACGTCTTCATCGTCTCGTGGAAGTCCCGTGAGCGTTCTTGAGAAAGCAAAAGTTCTTCGCCGTGATTCTACTTCAGTCAATTGGTAGCTTCTCTGATCGGCAAGCCTTTGAATTTGTGCAACCTTCTCCCTTCAGTTAATCGAAGAAAATCTCCAACGATTACGTTTGAGAAAAAGAAGTTTCATCTTCCAGTAGAATTTCTTCCCCCGTATGCCTATGATTGATTTGTTTAGCGTGGGTGCACTCGCACACGGACATTGCACCCACGGTCTTCACTGTGGAGATTGATGCCCAGTGGAGCAGGAGACCATCACAACTGAGTCCTCTCAACAGTTGCAACCTCTCTTTCGTCCTTGTGGACATTGTAATCCGGAATGAGTCATGTCATCTGCTTGCTTGGCAGCTGGAGGATTTGAGTTGGATGATCGTTCTTTGTCTGGCGCATCGCCCTCGACCAGGGGCTCAAATACACTGTGGCTGCTCTATAGGTCGTTGTAGCACGCAAGCTTCTCCACCTTATTTACTGAGGAGACCCAGAGTAATATGTTACGCAACAGTCCGGTGTTTATTGAAAGTTTTTAAAATGTCTTCTGAAATGTGGATTAATGTGAATTCTATATGATTTAACTTAGTCAATTACGTCAAAATCAGTTCTTTGTTTGTTCTGCTTAGTGAAGTGACTACTAAGGATAATTGACTAACTATAGGGGCCTCACGCAGAGATGGGTTTATGGAAATAACAGGCCAGTAGCTTGTGATAATGATTTGTGGTTCATTTTTGGCTTCGGAAAGAAGTATGAGAGCTCTTTCAACAGCCCACAGAAATGCCTTCAGCAGAGATTGTAGTAAGGTGAAGAAAAGGTCAGTTTCAGCACACATCGATTTCTTGTTTGCCTCCCAAAAAGAGACTCGTAATTTCCCAGATAATATATTAAAGAGAGACTCAGCGCATTCGGCAAACTCTAGAGGTTGGAGGACGAGCTAAGTTTAGGTACAATAACCCAAATCCACACTAAGAACTTGTTTTTAAGGCAGTAATACAAAGCATCAAACCGTCGTATCTAAAGATACATTATCATGACTCGTATCTCAGAATGGTAAAGCTGCATTAAAGTGAGTGAAGGGAACCAAAGTTACGTTTGGGCAAGGTTAATAAATAAAATTTAGTTAAAAAGAAAATGGCTTGTCACTTCGACACTGCTGGGACATACATGTTAGATGCTTTCTATCCACTGCAAGTTAATAACATAATAAAATAGTCCAATCTTACTGGACTATTTGAAGCGGCTACATGATTGCCATGGATAAAGAGCATGCCCAGCGGTACCCAAGGCAATGTCGAGGAGGTAGACCATTAATATTTCAACAGAATTTTATAACTGCCAAATTTCGGTTTATTTAGAAAAAGAGTATGTTAAAATCTACATAATAATAGAGTAATTCGATTTCAAATGTAAAATATTTATAGCTTATGACCGATTCCCCCCACATTCCCTTCATTTCTCTCCCAGCACATTTGAGTTTTAGACCTCATTGCTCGTACAAAGTTTTGATTATTTGTAGACTTTCCTTGAGTGAAATTCACTTGATTCTTTATTGTTATTCCTAATTCTTCACAGTTGCAAGAGTGGTAGACTACAAAATACTATTTGAAAGTCATCACAAGAAAAAATAGCGAAAAAGTGTTCGTTGACAGTTCTGTCAATCATTCTCTCACTGCATATTTGCTGTCTTTTATTCGCTTTTGCTAATTTCTTCTTCGTCAGTACTACTGTAATATTTACAGTACCATAATGTATATTTTTCTTCACTATTAGTAAATTCAGTGAAATTGTACAAATGTAAATTTAATTGCATTTTCGTTACGCTTTCCCGTGGGACTCGCAATGTAGAAGTAAAATAAGCGCAAAGAAGAACCATCCTAACAACACCAAATATTATTATGCAATCAGATTATACACTACGCAACATTCTTTTTCAAAAATTTTGTCATTATAATTTATAGAATGCATATTAATCATTTATTTTAGCTTAATCCAAAAATGCTGTTATATTTTTTGATTATCAACTATTAGAGAAATAAAATGAATTTTATATAATAAATATCGCACTTTAGGATGATTTATATACAATTTAATATAGTTTTTTCTCTTTGAAATTGTTTCCTAGCAGATAATATTTATTAACTTTCTTAAGTATTGTTACTAGAGTATGCAAAAGTTCTCCGGATACATTTTGTTACCTGTGAGGTTATTATATTGAGACAAAGAGACAAAGCATATATCACATTAAATTGTGAAAGGTGCCAATTTGAGGAAACGTAGAGACTCTCCTTTTGAATGCAGATGAGTGACTAATAAAAGCCATGGGCTGCAAGTATGAGATGTGAAAGCTGTTACTCTCCTCGAAAAGGATGGTGGAGTAGTGCGAAAAGGGCCATGCCTTTTGTTATTCCCAGACTTTTGAGAGAGCCGAAGAACGACCATGATGAGTGGTAATTTGTATGATAGATGGTACAAAGTACTAAAAGGTTAAGGAGTGACAATCTCTTCAATATCCGGAGATACCATCATCTGTAACACTCTTCACTCTGATTATTACTTACCATTACCACTTCGATCAGAAAATGTAAGTAGGGAAACTTCGTGTAATATTCTGCACAGATTTTACTTTTATGTAGAATAGAGAATTAATTTCATTCATGCTTTGATTGAAGTTGCTAGATGTAGTTATTTCCTTTTTTTACACAGAAAATTGAAGAAATTTTGATCACAAGTCAGCAACTAACGGTAGCAAAAATTTTAATGAACCAAATGGGCCAAAAATTGAGTACGTGTCATCAATTTCCAAATCAAACTGACCTAAATAATTTGATCAGGTACTTAAGTCTCAATAGATCAGAAATTGAACTTCTAACTTCCAGGCCAAATGAATAGAAGTTGATAGTGAAAGACTGCAGGACTTACCGGAAAAGACATGCTGAATTCGAAATTTACTTTAATATTAGTGGGGATCTGCCTTTCTGGAAAGATGTGAATGTTTTTATTACTGCTATTGGATTGAAGTATGACCAGGCGGAACGGCAACTGTTCATAGAGAGCTCAACGCGTGGTCTCAAAGCAGCATTACAACAAAATGGAATCAAATATCTATCTTTGTCTCTTGCACTCTCCATACAGAGCAAAGCAGACGACGATAATAGTATATAGCTTCATGATAAAATCAAATATAATAAATTTAAGTGGGATGTTTGTGGGGACTTCAATATTGTTTCTTTCCTGCCTGGCTTGCTAGGTGGATACGCAAAATATTCATTTTTTCCTTTGCTTGGGTATAGCAGAGATGATCTTCCTGAATTACAGGCATGGATATTTAATCTTGTCAGTCAGCCTCTTGTAGACCCAGCAAAGGTTTTTTTCGCCCTAGTCATATAAAATTGGGATTGAATTTGTGAAGGCCTTCCACTTTGGAGGAAGAGCCTTTCAATAAATGGGTCTCAAATTTCCAAAGATTTCTGTGTCTATGATCAAGAGAAGTATAGTTTTTGTACTACAAGGAAACAAAATCTTGAAAACTGAGAACCATAAAAGGGCGATTACCAAAGTCGGGAGAGAAGCATATTGTGCATTTAATGGTGTATTTCAGGAATTCTTAGAAAAATGCAAAGATCCTAACTACAAACAGCTAGTTGCAAACCCTAATGAGCGCTTTAAGGACTTGGCCGTTTTATGTCTATGAAGGGGCAATTTTGTCTTCTCATCTAATTTTAATTCTTGAAAATTTAGTTGATGTCAGTGAGGAGCAGATCATAGTAAGTGATTCCATTGCAACATCTCAACAGTATGAAGAACATACCAAGGAAGACGTTATAGTGCCATAATGGTCTCGAGTCAGAAAAGATAAAAGATAGAAGCAAGTCATCAAACCATTAATAATGTAAATATTTTTTAGTATATTTTGCTAATTTTTTTACAGTTACTAAATACGTTGTAAAAGTAAAAATACAAATGTTACTCTCTCAATATCCTAACAAATTTGGTATAGATTTAACTATGATATTAGTCCTGAAGAAGATTACATATATAGAGACAAAATGAAAACTAAATAAATTTTTAAAATATTAAAAATATGCCAAATTTAAGATAATATATATATATAAATCAGCGGGCAAAAAAATAAATTTTAAAACATATGCTTAAAAACTGAAACCATTTTTACATAATTATTATTATTGATTTTATTATTGCTTTTGTTGTTATCGTTGTTTTGTTATTGTTGTTGCTACTTCTTTATAAAATTTTAATGTTATGCATAACGAAATAGAAAGCTTGAGTAAACAACTCGGCAAACAAGTGAACAAGAATTTTGTTTATTTGTTTACCTTAGAAAAACAAACGGTTGAATTCATAAATTTAAAAATCACTTCATTTTTGCATGTCAACATTTGAACAAATAATTCATTTGGATAGCAGAAATTATTACAGGTAATGTACAGAATACACTTCTAAGATTGACTGTTCTCCTGGTAGAATGTACCCTCGAAAGAGCGTAAAGTACAACTATTTAGACATATGAGTACAAATTCATCACTCTCGGCTCTTTGTTGAATAATTCCCCTTAAAGGTTCGATAACCAGCCCAAGCCTTGCAATTTTTCCCTTTCTTTCACCACTCTTTTATTACATTACTGTTTGAAACCCCATAGTGCGGCACTCCGTGCCTTGCCCCATGTTCAGTCGTCAAGAAGAAGAAAGGTTTTTGTCCTTCGCCCAATCTCCCAAACGGGAGATAAATTTCTCAGTGCAAAAACGATTCGACGAAACCTTTTGTTGTCCTTCGCAGCACAAAAGACGCTGAGACGATTTATACACTTTGCTATGTCTGCATCACACGCAATTATGCATACATAACTCTGGCTGCAATTGTATTGCTACCATCCACAAATAAACATATATCCACTCCTATGTCTGCCCCCCATACAGTTATATTAATATTTAAGGCATTCGTATATAGGCCCAATACACATAAGCGCCACAATGCTTCACATATACACATACGCATGCATTTACATATATATCGTTTTCACATACAGATAGCTATGGCGAAAGGTTTTGAGACTTTTATATTTGTTCAGATAAGAAAATTCTTGAAATATTTAAATTTAGCATTTGTTTTAGTATGTTTGTATCATTATTTAAAAGTGAAATCTAAAATATTTAGAGCCAAAACCAATTTGATTAATAATAAAGTCAATCGGTGCGGAATCAATATCTACAATGATGTTGTTTGTTCTTCAGGATTGCTTCAATTCATTTTAGTATGCTGAAGACCGAATTTAGGATGATATCTTAACTAATATTGTTTCATTTATTTTCAATAAGCACCCACAACCGCTCACAATTGGAGCAGTTCCCGCCCAAGGTCCCAAAAAGCTGTACTATTTTCCGCCAATAAAATTATAATTGCCTTTGTTCTGTGATGAGCTGCGCCATCCTTCTAAAAATTACATTTATTATCCCAAAATTAGTCCTAAACTGCTGAGAAATGGTGCTGATAAAGCACCTTTTGATAACAGTTTATGTTCAGGTCCTAGGCAAAATTGATAATGTTCCAGTTCTCGTTGATAAGAAGCAGCACCCAAACATTGAAAGCGTCCTTGTGCAGGAGTTCTTTCAGAAGTTCTAAACAAGCAGGAGGGAGCTTCAGCAGAGAATATCACTTTGCTCCAGTCTTCAGCAGTCCATTTTTCATATATGCTACAAGGTGGAGCCTATGCGTAAGTTTCTTTTGTGAGATTAGGCTTCTTTGCATCCCTCCTCGAATTGAGATCTTTTTTGAAAATTCTCCGCTTCACTCTGATCGTTGGAGCGTTCAACTTTTTTCTTTCCAATCTTGACCAACTTGACACTGTGACAACCCCAACCTTTAACTGTGACCTAATGAGGAGGAAATCCTGGCATTTATTTGAGCATTTGGACGGCCAGTAGAATTCTTCACAGGAGTGTAATAAGTCATTTAAAGGACCTTGATGCAATACTGTTACCATCAATCTCCTAGTATTATAGGCCACATTGGTCCAGAGCATCAATGGTGAAGGCTATTTTCTGGAAATAACCATTTCTGGAATTGAAAAAGCTTAAAATATTTATTTTAAATAATAATATTTCGAAAGAGATTATAATTACACAAGATCATTAATTTAATCAATATTGTACTTATTTTGCCCATTTAATCGAATAGTAAAGCTCCAGGGACTGAATCTCCCCTCCAACATGAAGAGGATCAGAGCTCGATTTTGAAGTGAGCGAAAAAATAGTGTTCTTTATTTTTTAGAATGCTGATTTTTTAATAGACTTAAAAAAATTTAAAATATTGAATGATTTATTCCTAAAGCGTAAGTTTAAAAAACGAATGAAAAAAATATAAATATATATTAGTCTCAAACTTTTGGGCATGACGGTACACACATATATATTCACTCCTACATTTCTTTTATATACACTGTTACCAATCCTTACGAAATCATTTGTCTGAAATACAATCATAGTATGTGTCCAGTCCTTATTTCTTACATACACACATTTTTGCCTTGCATACACACGCAAGTGTTTAGGCATGTATATGGTATGTTTATTCCAAACAAATATGGCGAGTTAAATATCCGCGGATTTATTTGTGTGTAGGTAAGATTCAGAAAATTTTACTCTCACCTCAAGTATTACTTTGGTATCGTCAAACCCATTTATATATATCAATATTTGGCACTTCAATTCTGGGATACACAGAAAAGGAATTATTTTTGTATGTTTATAGTATCTAACCTATGGGTAGTGTCCTATATATGTACCAACCTGTTTAAAAATGAACGTAAATACAAAGTATTTTATCATTTAACTCATTTGAAACAAATGTGACAGATGAAACTATAAAGTGAAACTACATATTCATCTGGGACTTAATAGAAAATTATTATAGTCTATAATATTTGTAAACTAATATTTGATCGTTAATACGGTTGGATATGTCATTGTGTTAACGTGTTTTAATCAAACAGGGAAAGATTTCTATATTTTTTTACGCCCACAATTTGTCATATAAAGAGCAAAATATATTTAAATAATTGTGTCGAAGGTCAAACTAAGATCAGATGAACTTTTAATATTTATACTCCACGAATCGGGAAGTAATTATATTTTATTTTTTCCTAAAATTAATTTTTGATTTATCCTCGCCCATTCCTTTTCACTATACGTTTCCCAGAAGGTTTACGAAGTTCGTAAATCCTGCATGACATCTTGCATAGCATAATTGCTAACCTCGCCCATTCATTTTCACTAGGCAAATTTTCCTATGAAGTTATGTCTGCATTTTTGGGAGGTAATAATTGCTATTGATTTATTGATGCTTGGATTTTTGTGTACTTTGTATTTATTGTAGGTATGTGGGTTGTTTTCGTGTTTCTTATTTTTTATTTATCTGGTTGCCGTAATAAGAAGTTTTATTGGTAATTATTGGTCTATTATTCCATGATTGGATTTGCGTTCGATTTTTGTGTACTTTGTATTTATTGTAGGTATGTGGGTTGTTTTCGTGTTTCTTATTTTTTATTTATCTGGTTGCCGTAATAAGAAGTTTTATTGGTAATTATTGGTCTATTATTCCATGATTGGATTTGCGTTCGATTTTCAAGTTCGGGTGTTGTAATCATCTGATATATTATTTCATCAATTGGTGTTGTTTTGCACTTTTTCTTCTATAAAATGACGATTCTTTGCGTTTCCTAGAAGGTTTACGAAGCTCGTGAATCTTGCATGACATCTTGCTCTCGTATTATTATAGATTATCTTCCTTATTTTTTTAATCATTTCTCCTAATAATCTTTCTTCCAGTTTATTTTTCTGCTTTTCCATGACTTTATTTCTGGATTTCAGTCCTGCCGTCCTGCCGTCCGTCTCTTCTTGTCGTACCTGTAACTAGGTAAACACATTTATTCGGCGTTTTTGAGGCAGGTAAGTATGTTGAGGCGGGTTACAAGTGTTTGGATATTACTAGAGCCATGTAAGACTATTTTGTGTTGCTTTATCTGATGTTTCGTAATGTACGAGTATATCGAAATCTGAATGCCGCAGTGTCCTTTGTTCTTCCTCTAAACGGATAAGTAATCTGAATCACGAGTAGAATGCACTATGAGTTTTTAGGAAAGCATCTATCCCGCTCACTGACATCTTATAATTGTGTTGACGTACACAATCTATAATCAGAAGTGGTGGTACTCTGCATGTAACGAAGGTAAAAAAGCAGGCAGTCGTTGACACGGAGTTTCTAATGTTTTTCTGAAGTCTGCCCAACGTTATGATGCACGATGTTGTTGTGAATACACCCATTTTATGTATATATTTAGCTCCTCTATTACTTCATGTTCAAACTCTATATCATAATTCTCATTTTCCTTATTCGTTATAATGAATAGATTTTCTAAATATTATAGAAATATATCTTTTATTTCTCCTTCCTCTGGAATCTTGCATGGGATCTTGCTCTTCTAATATTTTTCCTTTCCCAAGAAAACTTTCTTCCATTTTCTTTTGCCTACTCTTTTATGACTTTATCAAAGGGTTTCTCTCCCGCCTTCCAGTGCAGTTTAAGGGGGAAGGGAGGCGTGATTCAGAACAGTGCCCCTTATTTCCCTGGTGAATGTACCATGCCCAGGATAGCTGCTAACACTGCAAGTGCAAATTGGTTAGCAGACTAATAACGGGGTCTCTCGTAATAAACGAAGATGTTGAACTATAAAGCCTATTTTATTTGGATGTAGTATGTCATAATTTTAAATAAATATTACAACTAACTAAATAACACCTATATATATATATATATATATATATATATATATATATATATATATATATATATATATACATATATATATATATATATATATATATATATATATATATATATATATATATATATACATATATATATATATATATATATATATATATATATCTTAAAAGAGCAACTTAAGCACAAAATAAAACTTGTCTGGATAAAGTTGCGTGGTTTCTTATTCCTTCTGAGGACCCAATGCCAAAGCAAAAGCTCTGCAATGTACGCATTGATGATATTCGGATGGTATAGAATTGACTTTTCACCTTTCCACTGCAGTGTGAAGGTGGCTCCTCGAAACAGAAGTTCGTTAATACTATATAACAACATAGCATTAAGATATGAAGAAATGTTTCAAAAGTGAAAGTGTAGGTACATATATGCATGGCAAATTTCGAATTCGCTTATTAAAAGAAATGAAACTGGCCAAGAAATCTCAAGCTCTACTGTCGATGACAGAAACATGCCTGTAGGAAAAGAAAGAATCGTTTTAGGATTGAGGAGATTCGAACCACTGACTCCTCTTTTCAGAGCTATAGTGGACAGGATATTTAATCCTTTCGGCAATTCCTGATCAAACCACGTTTGATTTAAACATTGGTTATGAGAAGTCAAGATGACAAATCCCAGCGAGAAATATTTGGAAAATAAATAGTCGTGAAAAAAGGTATAGTGGTAAAATTATGAAATCTAATTATTCCCAGGAAATTAAAAAAATGACACTATTTTAAGCGTAATGGTTTTGGGTTTGAGGTAATTTCTTATTAAACTTTCGATTCCGAAGACAAATGACCTTGGGGGGGCATTTGTATTTCGAAATTCTAAGATTCCTCTACAGCAGTCCTATATAACACAGGTTCCTAATATCTCGAACCAGAAATATGTCTACATAACGAGAAAAAACGAGACCAAGAACCATAAAATCCTTATCTTTGTTATTCTCGATGTCTCGTCTGACTTGCCGAATGATGGGACAAATATCGAACACAAGAGTTATCTATCTTTTCTTTTGTGTTCGCCTTCTCCTATATTCTTCCGGTCGGCCTACCTCGACAGCGAGAAGTTAAAGCAGGATAGTGAAATAAATGGCACTCATAAAATAGAGGAGTATATCATCGTTACACTCTGGAAAATAATGCCGTCGCAAAACCAACAGACATATATGCCCAAACCCAAAAGCACCCCATAAACATGAAAACAAGGGAAAATATTCCCCAACCTTTGCCTTTCTTTGTGCCTGACGTCATAAACCAGCAGAAATGGCTACAGAAAGACAGAATCGACATAGTTATTTGCTGGGCATCGATGGAAGTGTGCCTCCTCGCTTACAGTGGCAAGACAGATGGCGTATTTTAGACAGAAGAAGAAGGGTGTGGGTGCTTATAGCTGCCTGCATTGGAAATACTATCGAGTAGATTTATGACGAAATAGAAAAGTGAAATCCAACAATGGCTTATCCGCCAGAACGATTCTGAATAGGTTTGTTGAAAAGGTGTCGAAGGTAATCGAAGTGAAAATGTTTAGATATATCATAGCCAGCGCATAAATCCTCCACTCATTTTCACTTTCACTAGATTCCTCATGTTGAAAAATGCTTTTTCCAACCTATTTTTGACTGGATGCTCAAAATTTCATTCATTAATAAAAAATAGATCGAGCATATTCTAATTATTGGTAATAATAACCTACAGGACGGCGGCAAAAAAAAGGAAAATACAATCTTGGTCCAGTAAGTTTCGGTAGAAAGACTATTTTATTGTTCCTAAGCTTTTGATTACCCTAGGATCATCTCACACAAAATGTGAAAGATATTTTTATTTTTCATAGGAATCATGACCTCTCACGCATAAAGAGCTCTTCGCTTCATTCAGGCTGGATATCGACTTGAGTTGACTAAATACTTGAACGATGGACCTCTATAAATGGTCAGGGGGGAGGGGGGCTGCCATAATTTACAGGCTTATGCTTCTCACCCTACCATTAGACTATTAATCACTCGGTAATGATCGGATTGGACCCATATTCTTAAGTCTTCGCTGTAGGAGGATCGAAAGGTCTTTGTTGGTCTTTTTCCTATAATTCTATAATCTTGGGATGGGATTCCCCCCGCCCGCTGGATATTCAGAACAGCATTCGCTAATCCTTGGAAGTTTGCTGTCTTTATTCATAGCTCTTTCAAATTCTGACTTATTATATCGGCCAAATTACCTTTATTTTCTTAACTTTTAGAAGAGGTAAAAAATCACATTTGTTTTGCTTTATCATGTAACTTTAGATTTATTGACTCATGCTTTTTTTACATACACAGGTATTTTCCATTTAAATGTTAAAGATTCTTTCTAGTTTTCCCTAAATAAACGAATTCTGAAGAGTATATATGCATGAATGAATATTTGACTATATGGTATTTTTCTTTTCTAATAGGAATCCATTCACAAGTTTCATAAACGCGCTTGCTATGCTTATTTTAGTATGAAACTTGGCTAGCTGGTTAAAGCTTGGACGACACTGATGATATGCGATATATGCACCAAGTCTGCGTCGTTGGACCAAGGGCAAGAAGAATTATCTGAAGTTTGAAATTCTTAAGGTTTGTAAGGAGCCGAAAAACCATGGAACTGACTGCTACTTTAGCGTTGTTGATTGGATTCGGATAAACAGAAAGAACAGGAACAGCCTCAAGTATCATGATCTTCAATCATCCCACCGTTCCGTAGCTCATTTTGATGAAATACCAGTAACTTTCCTTTTGAAAAATCCCTGAGATTATTGACGAGGATTAGTCAAGTCTTAAAGAAAATGAAAAAGTAGTTTTTGAGGGTCCTGCTTCACCTCTTTTTCCCCCAAATAACTAATTGATTTAGTTCGCGATGTTAGATTTCTAGTCATCTGCCGAACAGTTGGCATCCAGATTAGAAACAAAGTCTGCCGACCGAAGACGTGTGCTCTTACTTATTCTGATTTATGATCTTATTACCTTCAAAACTTTCGAGAATTCCCGGACTAACATTGGTAGGACCTTAGCAATCTCAAATTTGTTAGAATCGGTGGAATTGTTATGAAGTTATTGCCAAATAATTCCCTGGCCAACTTTGAGAGGACTTTGATAATTAGAAAGAAAATGTAAAACAACATAAACTTTTCAAATTTTGTTAGAATCGACCAATAGTTGAATATATATTACTGCACAACGATAAACAATTTGCCTCTTTACCCATTGCTCACTCGACTACACTTAAGAAGTATGAAGCGGAGAAGTACCTGCTGGAGAATATAGTATTCAATCTGCATGTTTGGATGATTTGTGTGGCCCTAAAGATGGTGATGTTTCTGTTGGGACACCAGTCCAGGTTCATCAAGTACCTGTGCTTTCTCTGTATGTGGATAGTAGGGGCTGAAATCAGCATCACTTGAAAAAGGACTTGTCTGTACGGCAGTAATTCGTGCCTTGCATAGAAAAAAACTTCATAAATAGACCTTTGATGGACAGATTGAATAGGCCTCCTACTAATGGATACAACCTCGGCTCAATCAAAGAGTTCACCAAAGCTCTAATCAAGAAGGGTGGCTACTTATCTTACTAATTCCTTGCTTTTCCAGGGTTGACCATTCATAAGTTGAAAGCTGGCAACTTTGACGGTTATAAACTCAACTCAACCCGGTCAGCTCATCAGAAATCAATAATAATAATAATAACTATTTATAATGCGCCATTCAGGGCTGTTAGCCTACACAGAACGCAGGTTGTGTAGTGAGTGTAGAGAAAGTTTACAGAGAAGAGAAGGAAATTCTGAAGAGATGAGTCTTCAGGAGACGTTAAAAAGTAGCAAGGGAGGAAGAGGATCGGACTTCGGCAGGAAGAGCATTCCAGAGTCTAGGAGCACAAACTGAGAAGGAACAGTCACCCATCGAGCAGAGGACAGAACGAGGAGTAATCAGGATTGAAGCGAGGTTAGACCGGAGTGCCCGAGAAGTTTGACGACGGATGAGGGCAGACGAGAGAAAATATGGAGCCTCGAGTTTTAAGGCCTTGTACGTGATGAGAAGAATTTTATAGTGGGTACGGAAGCGAATAGGTAACCAGTGTAGCTCCTGTAACAGAGGCATCGAAGGAGAGAACCGGGGGCGGCGAATGAAGAGCCGGGCAGCATAGTTTTAAACTAGTTGTAGGGGGCGAAGTGTCGAAAAAAGGAAGATTAACTAGAATAAAATTGCAGTAGTCTAAGCGTGATATGAGGAAGGCATGAAAAGCAGTCTCAAGGCTTCGTCGATCAAAATGGGATCGAACACGCAAAAAGTTGTGGAGGAAACTGAGGGAAAACTTACAGATACGATGGATGTGCGGTTTAAACGCCAGTTGCTCGTCGAAAATAACACCAAGATTACTGGCGATAACAGAGAAGGCGACATTGGTATCGCCAAGGTTTACGAAGAGGAAGAGAGCTTTAGATTTCTCCACCATAGAAACAGTAGCAACAAGAACTTTAACGTGGTTAAGTTTGAAAAAGTTGGCAGACAGCCATTCGTTTATGGAGGTGTAGGCTGAAAGGATCTTAGTAATTGATTGAGTGAAGGACACAGGCGATGAAGAAAGGTATATCTGAGTGCCATCAGCTGTGAGATAGGGCGATAGCAAGATGGTTCACAGGGGTAAGGTATGTTTTTTTAAGGATAAAACGAATTGAGGCAAGTTTGAAAGAAGAGGGCACCACCCCTGTGGAAAGAGAAGTGTTGAAGAGATAAAGAATCAGTGAAAGGACAGCAGAGAGAATTTGGTGAGGATTTCGGGTGGAAAGACGTCCTTAGGGGATCTAGATTTGTTAGAGCGCAATGTCAGGGTAGTTACTTCCTCAGAGGCCGCCTGAGTGAGGAAGTAAGCGGCAATGTATTATGGTCGGGGAAAACAGCATGGGCTTATTCAGACGATTGTGGTAGTATGGCGCGAAGGTTAAGAATTTTATCAGAGAAATATTTAGACAGGGTAGATAGGTTGATAGGAGGAGATGTTGGGGAATGGGGTTAGGCGGGGAAACACGTCAGAGGAGAGGAAAATAGTCCGAGAGTCATTCTTGCTCTGAGACAAAAGTTTGCTTGAATCAGCTTCACGCGCTGATTTTAATTTCAAAGAATAAGTCGCAAACCTATAGGAAAGTGAGAGGGAGTCCGTGTCCTGCCAACATGAGCGTGCTTTCAAAGGCCACGTTCATGGGCACGTAAGGACCTCCTTGAAGGAAGGAGTTCCATGGAGCACCCAGGGGAGCGGTGATGGCGGTTTAAAGAAGGAGTGATAAGTGGGGCGTGCACGTCAAGGCAGGCGAGTAATGATCGGTAGAGTGAGTTGAAGGTTTGGTCAGGTGAAGCAGTAGTATCAATAAGAGGTAGGGCAGAAACAACATCGTTATAGAGAGAAGTAGTATCAATTGACAATAGTCGCCGGATTGGAGTAAGATCTCGAGACGAGCGAGTAGGTAGATGGTAGGGAATATAGAATTTAAATTGACTAAGAAGTGGATGGAAATCGTATTAAAAAGATGTTACTGTTAGATTAGATATATGTAGATTCTAGATGACTAGGTCAAGAATATTACCATGTATGTGTTGGGGATAACACATTTTGTGTGGGAGAGAAGAGGTTGATAATGTCAATTAATGTGTGAAATTTCTCATTGTGGCTAAAAAGATTGAATTCACCAAAGATAAGGAGAGAATCAGTAGAAGATAGATAGGAGAGTAGGTTACTGAACTCCTCGAAGTGTAAGTGGGGCGTAGATGGCATTTGTTCTGGTTGTGAAGAACTTTCATGGCAAAAAGAAGGCTATGAATTACACAAAACTTGCCACCAATATGATTATTACTTTCAGAATTTGTTGCAACTTATTTTCACACATGGATCGGTTTCCTAGGAATCTGAGATCAATGAGCGACGTTCAGGAGGAGAGATTCCATCAGAACATGGAAGAGATGGAGATCAGGTCTCTGGGATACTGGGATGTAGTCATGATGGCTGATTATTGTTAGAGTTTGAAGAGAGACATCTGTAACGTTAAGCAATATAGGAGTTCAAAGAAACGGAAGTTCATGCACTGAATTCTGAAGAATGATGATATAATATCCAATTTACTTATACTTACCTTTAAAAATGTCTACTCTTCAATTTACAATAATCAATTTTTGTAACATTTAAATAATTAATTTTTCTATATAACGATGTTTTAAATCTTAAAAACATATTTTGTATGAGAATTATGACTTAAAATTAACCTAAAAGGGCCTAAAAATTAAATCGATTTAGTTATAAGATCGGATTTTAAAATTTGACCTAGTACAAAACTCTTAACAGATCAGGAGTAACGGATGTCATTTCCGGATTAAGTGTTGCAAAATTGTCTTTTTTTACTCGCGTGTGAGTCAGATCGCGAGCGACTCTACATCTCACTAGGTCGGTCAGTCGGTCCTCGTTTTGTTTTAAGAACATAAGAACATAAGAAAAGAAGGAGACTGCAAAAGACCATTCATGGCCTACACTTGGCAGCTCCTGTAATAAAATCGTAATTATTCCGTCGATTCTAACAAAATTTGAAACCCTTATGTTGCTTTACATCTTCTTTCGAATGCTGCAATTGCCAAAGTCCTCCTAAGGTTACCCCTGGAATTATTTTGTTTTGGCAATAATATCATAACTATCGGGCCGATCCTAACGAAATTCAAACTTTTATGTTTTTTTACATTCCCTTTTAAATGATATAATTGCCAAAGTCCTCCCAAGGTTAGCTCGGGAACTATTTTGTTTTGCCAATGACATCATAACTATTGGGGTGATTCTAACGAGATTTAAAAGCCTTATGTTGTTTTACGTTCTCTTTCAAATGATATAATTGACAAAGTCCTATCAATGTTATCACGGGAATTATTTTGCTCTGGCAATAACATCATAACTTTTCGGCTTATACTCTGCTAGACTAGACTAGGCTATTCTATTGAATTAAATGCAAATGTGTTTTATCACTAAGTATGGACGTAAGAGGTGGGCTTTCCCTTTCATCTAACTATACTATAGTTACTTCCCTTTGTTAAGGCACTTATAACTCCTCCCTTTCAAAAGAATGTAAAAACTCAGGTTTCCTTACTCCGCGTCGCACTTCCATATAATTGATTTAATAATAGAAATTTCTATATCCGACTATTTAAAAATTTTTACAAACTATGTTACAAGCAGCTAGTCGATGACAAAGTCAACGTAACAGTTTTCGTACAAGTTATGTAAATAAAATGATAAGTACGGAGTAAAATAATTAAAAAAAATAATTGTTTAAATGATATTCTAATATTTGACTTTGCTTTCCATTGATAAGCTTAAGCTTCGCTTAAGGGATTTTTAGCCATTGGAAGTGGTATTTAGGATCGATTTGGTTTGTATGTGGTGTCGGCTTTTTGGTCGTCAATCCGGGATAAAGGTGGTGGAAGGGACAACTCCAGGACTTCGGCAGCTTCCGACGTTCTTGGACCTTTTTTATTTGCCAGTAGGCCTACTGCTCCGAGAAGTTCTTCCTGTAAAGGTAAAGGGGCTCTCACTAATTCCGCAATAAGTGGCGGGACTGTCAGTTTTTCGTTTTCAAGTAATTTGAGGTACCATGATTTTAACGTGTCGGTTGGGGAGGCACGCTTCTGATGTAGCGGGTTTCCTCGTGGGCAATTTGACTTGAGTTGACTCTCGTTGGGATATACAGATCGAGCATTGGGGCATCCCTTTTTGGAAGTGGTGGCTTCTGGGGCTATTTTTAGATGGTCTCCATGAACTAAGTTTGTGCGTTTTAGATCCCTAATATCGAGGATTTTGAACTTGTTTCGACCTAAGTCTTTCATTATTTTATAGGGTCCATCCCATCTGGAGTATAGTTTCGCATGAGTGTTTGGGGGTACGAGGCTTTTAATATAGCCTCGCATCCCGACGAAGATTGTACGGGGGGGGCGAAGTCTTTTGGTGGTGTTGCTGATCTATGTATTTAGGTATGCTGTTGTTTTATTTACCTTTGAACAAGATCGAAAATTTTAAAAGCCCGTCCTGTTAATTCATTTGCGACCTCTGTGTTGTCGGACCACGTACCGTAGTCAGAGTTCAAAGCGACCTCCGAGTAAATTATATCGTAGGGTTAGCGTTTGTCATAGTGAAATAATACAAAGTGTGGTGTATCTCCAATTGCTACACGATACGCGACTTTGATGGCAGTCTGGGTGAGGGCTAAACATTCATCACAATGGGGTGAGATTTCTACTATTGATCGGAGAAGATTCAAAATTTTCCGATTTTGCCATTCCACTAACCCATTTGACGAGGGGTGGTGTGGGCCTATGTGCACGTTGGTTATGTTGCACAACCAACAAGTTTCTTCCATTAATTTTGAAGTGAAGTTGGCAGCGTTGTTAAGATCAGTACTTCTGGTATGCTACAAGTTTTGATGATGCGATCTATGAGAGCTTTAGCAACCATTTCAGCTGTTTGGTCAGGAATCGCTACCAATTCTTTGAAGCAAGTAAAGTTTTCGGTAACTTCTAATATATATTAACGGTTACTTAGTGCCTTCCGATGAGGTCCTAATATTTCCATGCTAGCCCTTTCCCAGGGCTGTGTTGAGGTGGATATATGGGGATATAGGTAGTTTTGGGACCACTCGTAGTAGCGGTTCCGACTAGTTATTTTTTGTTGTTTTTTTAATTTTTAATAATTTGGAGGCTCTAAGCTCTACGAAAACATTGGCACAGCCTTTGACCGATATATACAAACGAAATAATATAATTTCCACAAAATTAGCAAACCTCTAGAAGAAGGAAGGTTGTATAATATAATCAAGGAAGAGAATTTGCGTAATTCATCCGAGAAAAGAGACCTAAGACAAATAACCATACCTAAAACTAGTTGATGAGACCAAACAACAAAACTAAAGTTTAAATGTTGCTATATATAAAATAATTCATTTATTATGATATTATATATAGTAAATACATATGTAGGAGATCAGTTTTAGATAAATAAAGTGAATCAAATCCTAAGAAACAGGAACTAAAGATTTAAAACAGAAATTTTAAAAAATCATCGAGAAACACGGAGTTCTTATGCACTGAAGGTGGAAAAGGTACACAAAAACATAAAAGTGGTTTGAAGTGAATGAAACTCTGAACAGAAAAATATAGCTTTAATATTACGAAAATGAACGAACTTAGCACGATAGAATGAGTCAAAGTCACTAAAATGTTGACTCAAGTACAAAAGAAGTCAACTGACAAAACTTACAATAATGGGAGTTGTAGTTAACACGGTGGTTGAAATAAAACGCGTTAAAACAAACATGAAAGGCGACTATTAGAGAATGAACTGACTATCAATACAACAAAGGAAACGGTGAAATAAATTATGATAGTAGTTAGGGATAATGAATTATCAGTAAATGTATCCATGGGGATAGTAAAAAACTAAGAAACTATTAGTTTGGAAAGAACGAATAATTACAGATGATGGTAACAAAAGAAGATGCTAACGGAAGATTAACTCGGGTAGAATTACGTAAATTTCGCTTACGGGAAGGTAAAAGACAAATGAAGGAGTCAGTAAACAACTCAGCTTTAAAAATTTAGCCAATTATTCGACGAACAGGTATTGTTCAAGGTCAAGAGAGAGTAAGGCAAGGGATAACTTTAGGAAATAAAATTGTTAGAAATATAGGAAACCTTCCTTGAATTAAAGGAATATAATTGAATTAGGAACAATGAAAAAAATGGAGGCTGAGAAACATTAATTAGCCTAGCAAAAACTATAGGAAGTTGGAACAAATATACTAGTAGACAGTCAAAAACATCTAATTTTCAGGGAGAAAAATTCTTTCATACGATTGTACAAATCTCATGTGGATAGGAAAAATAAGTGTTAACCATTCATGAACAGGAATGTTATTAAACATTAAACGAATGGGGTTGTATTAAAAATCATTTAGGGGTAAATAGTTATGGTAGCAACATCCAAACTACTACTGTATAGATTATCTAGCAGTGCATCCTTTTCATGGATTTCAGTGGATCTTGTCTCCGAATTAGACTGTTGTTCGGCCATCACCGGCCTTGAGAACAATAAATCTTTTGGAAGAGAACTGCTTTTCCCGGTCCCTATGCTATTTAATTTTGCAGGAGCATAAATTATTTTGCTTTCATCTTTTAAACTAAAAATCTTTGAAGCAACTCTTTCGTGGCTCTCCATCCTTAAACTAAGGATTCTTGGAAGAGACTATACTTGGTTTTCCAAGGAGTTTTCTACTCTGGTCGCAGAGCTCAATCCCTGATCCATTAATTAAGTCAATTATATGCGATCCCTGATTTATTTCCTCACCAAAAATTGACCCATCAGGGCTATGACGATTGTCTCTGCGATAAATAGTCCTCTGTTTATGTATCCCTTCTCTATAACATATAAGCCATCCTCAGGGACAGTATTTCTTCCATTTACTCAGTTTATTTTGACACTAAAAGGAACTCTTTCTTGAGGCTGTATTTCTAGATTTTCAGGGACACACAATTCTACTCGATTTCCGGTTTCCACTGCGATTTCTATTGGTACTTGCACCAATCTACAAGTCCAAATATTTTTAAACACAGAATCTACTGTGTCACGGCTCGTCACGCGACACTAATTTTCTATACTCGTATTAACAGAGGTCATCACACGAATCCCTTGATCTAACCCTACATCTGAGGAATGCGCCCCCTTATTAGCTGTGAGATTCAACTCATTGACTACAATTTGTCCTCTAGACTCAAGACGACTCGCTGATGGCTCTCGTAGCCCATCTTTTATAGAACAAGGTGATGGTTCTCGTAGCCCATCGTTTATAAAACAAGGTGATGGATCTGGTAGCCCATCATGTAACACATTCATCTCGTTTAGTCGTCGCACACGACTGGTAGTTTAATCCTGAGACATTCGCAGGACTTCTTTATCCTGAAAACTGTCTGAAATGGCATCATTCAACTCGGGGACATCTGCTCCCTCGAATATTTCTATAGGTGTATCCTCATCCTCAGAGTTCGATGCACTTGACTCACCTAAACATTGTGCTTGAACATTGGCGTCGGTCAACTCATGTGTATTTCTTCTACCTCGAACTCACTTAACGGTTAGGTATATTTTGAAAGCATTTTGGTTCATAAAGTCCATCCCCAATAAAAAATCAGTTGAAAAGGCAACACTATTATCTACAATTTGAACTAGGACTGGGTACGCATCATCATTCACAATATAATTCTAGTGCACCAAAAGTGGGAATTTCGCTACCTTGCGTGACGGCCAATTCTAACACGAGATTTAGTGATATGATACCTGACTGGGTACCAAGTTAGCAATTTATTCATAAAAGCTTATATTACTAAAGAACTTGCCGCTCCGCTATCTAACATAGCGGGAGCCAGCAATTGCCTCGCTCGCCCTCTTATAAAATAGTTCTTGTACTAGGTTTATTGGTACTGGCCTAATGGAAAAGGATTTACTTAATACTGAGGACGTCCATCGTCTAGCAGAGGGCCTGTTCCCCCAAAAGGTTCCGTAGTGTACGGGTTCTTAACCTCCGGATAAAGCTCTGGATACCCGAATTCTTCTTCATAAGCAGTGAGTGAGCATATCATCTCGTTTAGACCTAACTACACGAATATTCTTTGTACTTGACTCTACAAATCTATTCTCTGTTCGATCGGTACGGGTTCGTCTTGGTGGTTTCTATGGAAACACTCTTGCATTCCTTAGTGTTACAGGTGGTCTGCTGTAACTTTTACATTTGGGAGTTTCACCACTCTTGTGTTCGTCCTCACGGCATACAGAACAGTATGGGGGATTCCGATATTCAGTAGCATAGTGTTTTTTGAGCTCACAATTATAACACAAAAGGTTTTCTCTGCATTGTATCATCCTGTGTCCATCTCGATCACAGTTATAATCCCTCTCTCTGCTGAGAGGGTTTGCACGCTTATCATTCCTAGGTAGACTATCCCCCCCACTTATCATTTATATTGTTCGTATACCCGGGTTTGTATCTAGTTTGGGTTCGTTGAGTGGGTGTATGAGCTTGCGTATGTATATATCGACTACTTGGAGCTAGGTAGATAGGGTTGTTTGTTTCTTGTGGCTGTTTGCCAAAAGCTTCTGGTTTATCCTCTCTCGTTTTGTTTAAGGCAATTTTAACATCCTCATCTAACTTAATTTCATTCTGGAATTTCTTTTGTTTAGCAGGGGAAATGTTAGCGTAAATTGCAGTTACAGCTAATAGATTCCATATTCGCTTCATATTACTACACTGGAAGTTTAATGAGGTTTCTACAGCTTTAAGGGCTTGCCCGACTGTTTTATCTACCCTGCATGTAAAAGTGTGTGTGTATCCTCCAGTTCGTCTTTATTTTACTTCAGAGCCAATACCGCAACTAAACAGTCAAGGGTTGTTCTTCATTAATTTTTGGTAATGATGGTGAAGCGCCTCTTTGAAAGCTTGCCATGTTGTGGCATTTTTTAAACTATGTGATTTCGACTTGGTCAGTTGGAACTAACCTGGGTTCTCGGGGGAAGTATTCTTCTAACTCATTAAACCATGTGCTAAGGTGAGGTTTTGCCCACACACCATTTACTGTTCCTTTTAATTTGCAAGCTGGATTTGGTAATGATAGTAGACGTGTTAAGTTCAAAGTGTGTGCGTATACCGTGTTTGAGGAGTTGGGAGAAAGTGTGGGATTTAATGAGGTTGTAGGGGTTTGATCCATCGTCACTTAGTACTATGATCACTAAGAGTAACCAAGATGGAAGCTCAAACTTATTTATCAAAACCACTAAGTACCTGGCCAATATTAATCGGTTTCTACAAGAGAAAAAACGCCTAATCCAACTAAAATTGATCCGGAAATATAAAAGTGTATTTTTAGCTCAATTATTTCGATGAAATATATTGCAAATGTTAACAATTCTTACTATTCTCAGCGCCCCCAAAATGCAGGAAAACTGCTCAAATAAGGACTAAAGTTCCCGTCTCAATATCGTACCTGAACCATGAGCGACGAGTGGGAGGAGAGATTTCATCAGAACCAGGTATCAGGGACACTGGGATGTAGTCGTGATGGCTGATTATCGTTAGACTCTGAAGAGAGACATCCATACGGCTAAGTAAGTTAGGAGTTCAAAGGAACGGAAGTTCATGCACTGAATTCTAAAGAATGATGATATAATATCCAATTTACATATACTTACCTTTAAAATATATACTCTTCAATGTAAACTAATCAAATTTTGTTATATAACGATGTTTTATATCTTAAAAATATATTTTGTATGAGAATTATGAAATAAAATTAGCCTAAAATATCATAAATATGTAATCGGTTTAGTTATAAGATCGGATTTTGAAAATAGACCTATCACAAAAATCTGAACAGATCAGAAGAAACGGATGTCATTAGCGGATTAAGTGGTGCAAAATTGTCCTTTTTCTTTAATCTAGTGTTATTAACGTTAGACTTTAACACCACCATTTCTTTTCTCAACATTTAGAACCTACCCCCATATCGCGAGACAAGTTTCATCGTGCTTAGTCTGGAGCCAAGAACCACTTAGGGAGCACAAGGGCCTCAAGTGTCTATCGGATCAGCCACCCGGTATTTAGCCTGAAGCTCAACAGTTCTGGAGGAGACTGAAAGCCAGCCATCCACTCCGTCCAGACTGCCGTTTGTTTCCTGTGAACTCCTGTAACCCGTCGTCGTACGTCGTCAAGATCTCGTCAGCAGATCTATCTTCGTTAAACTTTGTCCCCTGTTCAGAGGAAAGCTATCGATCCCCCTTTTTCCCGAAGAGTTGTGCGGCCCTCCCATTTTCACCACCCCT
Source organism: Ceratothoa steindachneri (assembly GCA_963969495.1). Lineage (NCBI taxonomy): Eukaryota > Metazoa > Arthropoda > Malacostraca > Isopoda > Cymothoidae > Ceratothoa > Ceratothoa steindachneri. The sequence goes on from OZ018319.1 coordinate 136,187,179, forward strand.
TCAAGATCCCCGTTCTTTCGAGACTGAGACTACCTGCCGAGTTGAAAAATCGTGTCGAGGTGAGATTACGTCTCTCTGGAGCAAATAAAATCTCATTCTTCATCACGAAGTAATCTAACCTTGTCTTCCAACCACCATCCAATTCGAACGCGCTTGAAGGTAAAGCGATCTTGTATGGTTATTTCCAGATTACCTCGTTAATCTTCACTAAATTCATTTAACTACCATAAGTAATTTGTTCCCGCTTTTTTATGTATATATATATAAATTACCCCCCCTTTTATTATATATATTAAAATTATATTTGGGGGTATTGTCATTATATATCATTTGAACTGCCACTTGCAAGCCATTAATCTAAACCCGGTCAACCGTAATTCGCATTCTTTATTAATCGCCCGAACTATCTCAGGCTGCCTGTGGTTGGTTTTCTACCCATGCTTGTGTACGACTATGAGCGCCGAGCTAGTCTACACAGGTATACTTCGACACTCATCAAGTCAGAGTTTTAACCCTGCTCTGAATTCCCAAAGCAAGCCTCAGCACAAACAAACAACTTTTTTTATTGCTTATTTTAATAAATTCATTAAATGTATTCTGTCTTTATTAAGATAGATACTGAGCTAATTATCTGTTAAATATAATATAATCACAGTTAACTATTGAACGATATTATCATACTTTCTTTTCTTCAAATAATTCATACGTAACTCCTGTTAGAAACAAAGTTTAAACGATAAAGCTCAATTTTATAATAATAAAGAAAGATTTTATTTTTTGTGAAAATTATTTAGACATTAAGTTATTTATGATAATTTTTTTTAAATATCATCGCTTAAAATATCAATTTTCGGTATTAACAGTTTTAAAAGTCAAATTATGTAATATAGCTATAATCAGATTTGTGTTTACCTACTATTATTTCAATCAATTAGAGAAGGTTTGAGCTTGCGATCATAATTTAATGATGAAACAATAAATAAATAATCCATATAATTCTATCATATTTATCGATTTATGTTCCTAAACGGAAGCCAACTATACATATATAAAAAGAAAAACGGCACATAAAAGTATATCTCTAATCAACAAACTTCAGTGATGTAAAATATCTTGAAATATTTATTCGCTAAGTATAAAACGAAATTATAGCTTCTTTTCGCAAAAAATGATACATATTAAATTTTTACATGTTGAAAAAGGCCTTGAAATTTTCAATAAATTGATATTCAGAGCATTTTTTCGATTGCCGTTATGTTTGAATCAATTTGTTATCAAAGGGAAGTTTTAAGCTGTATAAATTAGAGGCACTGAGGAAAAACAAAGGTTCTTGATTCCTATTATATACTTTAGAAAACTTTTATAAAAGAATATGAAGCAAAATTTTATTACATAATCAAGAAAAGCTTGGATTGCTGTTACCTATCCAAAATATCAAATAAATTCTCAGCCACTTCGTCGATAATAGGATAATTTTAGTTTAATTATTGTTACACTTTTCCAATGCACTCCTAACTGTGATTATTGCAGTCCGTCGTAAGCCGATGACGACATTCGATGTCCCAGGGTGATGTATGATGAATAAGCAGGTAAGGTATTCAACATCAGGGAATTTTTGTGCTCTGCCTGTGATCATTCATGTGACTCAAAGGCCATATTCTGGACCTGCCGACCTTAGCACAGGTTTGGTAGAACAGCTGGGAAACGATACAACCATATGATTATGCTGGGCGCCATTTCCTGGATGCCCAATGATTTACAATCATTACATAATATACGCATATGCTCTGACTGACAAGTTTTCTGTTTTTTGAGCGAGACAAAAATCGAAGCATTTCCCTTTATAGTTGACAAATTTACCTGCCTCCTGATGCCTCCTGAAAGCTGAGATTTGTTGTTTTTTTGCTGAAGTTCAGAGAGTAATAAAACAATTAACCTAATCATTTTCTCTTCTGTCCAGTCTCGCGGATTCATGAAAATAATCTCCACAAGAAAGCAAAAAACGTCATTTTTCCCAAATTGGGGGAGAATCAAACCTTATCTGCCATGTAATGCTAAAGAAACGAGCTGCCGAACTTGGACATCAAAGAACTTTAAAAGGCTACCTACAAAGAAGAAATTCTCTCAACCCTCCTGCGCCACTCGACAACTCTCCGCTCTCTTTCTAAAAAGGCAATTCATTTTGCTATATCTCTCTAAACGAAACCTTCCGAAGACTTCATCACGTACAAAGAGCCTTTCTTTCATTATAATAATATAAGTGCCCTAATTTTTCATACCAGATTTTGAAATAGGGAATAATATCTATCGATAAACACTCTTCTCTTTATCAATGAACTTTACTACCAGAAAGAACGAATTGGGATGGGATTACCCAGAGGACTCACCTTCCCTAATATTTTTTATACGTTGCCATGACTCTTCCTTGTTTCAGCATTTTCCTCCATGATTTCGACTGTAGATTACTCGGATAACTTCAATAATTGATTTATTCGTTTTCTCCATCCCGTCCATTCGTCTGAATTACTTGTTTATCCTTTGGATCAAAACCAAAACTACGAGCAAAACGATTCCATACACTACATATAGATAAAAGTTTCCTGTTCACAAGTGTCTATCCTGACGACTGGGTATCACAAACTCATTCAGACGAGATTAGGTGCAAGGATTTTAGAAATTCTATGTTTTTGCCATTACAGCTCTTAAGCAATTCTTCAATGATAAGCGCTTCACTTTGCAACTAATAGCCGGCCATATCAATAATTTATAAAATCTCTTTCGAATGGAGTAACTTTTATTTGGTTTAAATACAAGACAAGTTTCGGAGCATCACGCTCAATCATCAACTGCAGATCGACTGAGAAAATATCCCCCTTGGAAATTCCTTATATCCCCCCACCCACCCCAAAAAAATAATAATAACCAAAAGGAAACGAATAGGAAAAACATGTGGAGGGAGTATTTACACACATGAATGGTCAGGAGGTTCCTATCTGGGATGTGATTGAGTTGTTTTTACGTGACTAGTATTATGTGCAGTTTTGCAAATCTTATTTTGTAACGTCAATATTTAGATTTCATTTTTCTACTTTTTTTTCGTTTATACGTCCATGACTCACGTTATATCTATCGACCATTTTTTTATTATTTATTATCCCTTAATACGTAATTTGTTTGCTTAATTATTAAGGATTCAGGAATTTGGCGTCAAGGCTCGAATGGGTGTGGAGCACTGGGTGAATAATGGGAACGGCCTAACTATCTGGCCATCTTGAGGTATTCCTCTTTTAAAAAGAAGGGAAGAGCGATCAATGAGTGATAATGATAGCGATAATAATAGAGAGGATAATTATGGTGATCATCGCCTTATATGAATGAAAAAATGACAAATAAACTATTAAAGAGGGTCGGTTAGGCAAAATCAGAAGTAGAAGTTTTTAATTTTGATCACGAGAAGAAAAAGATTTAATAGAAATTTATACAGTTTTCTGAATTTTGAGCTTTTTGAGTGCATTGTTTTTAATGATGACGGAGGAACACAGTCTAACTTTTACTAAGTCGATTATTATAGGTTTGTTTAGCACCAAATATTTAATTAAAAGTATAGCTAGAACGAATAAGGCGGATAAAAGGTAAACTAATAAGAAAAGTTTTAAAAAATTGAACTATGGATCTTCCTACTTCATACAAAATATTTACACGCAAGAGAATGAATCAATAAATAATAGAAACCTACACTTAGAAAATAAAGGCAAAAACTCATAATTTTTTTTTGTTTTTCAATTTTTTACAATAAAGTGAACTACTGAAAATTTGCTAGCTAAATTAAATTCTATAAAGAAATATTAAACTTAACCGTAACACAATATTTTATGAGCGGGATTTTGGGAATGGATAGAAAAATAATATTTCTCTTAGTTTGTATACAAAAAACTGACCAAAAGCAAAGGAGCGTCACAGGAGAGAGGTTCAACAGAAGTATAATAGCGGTCAAGAAAGATCTGCCTTACAGACCAGGGAATCCAATGGACGAATCTTTTCTATCGATCATACTGAGGTGCTTCCTAGGTGACATCAAATTCGGCGCGGTCTACCAACCTCCCCGCCGTTCATGTATAGTGTATACCCTTTTCAAGAAAGAGTACCCAGTATTATTTGTCGGGGAACTGAACGAGGGGAGCAGAGTACAAGGCCCATTGTACCTCCACCGTCTTCATGGCAACTCTCAAGAGGGAAACTCCATCACCAGTTCGGAATTGTGGGAATCAATCGCATCACTCAAGCTTAAAGCCATAGGTCTCAGCCAAATCACCATCCGACACCTGTAGGAGGTACCTGAGAGATTTTGGAATTGGCTGTTTGACCCTGCTCAATTCGTCCTTAGCAATGGGATATTTGCCAGATTGCCTGAAAACCTCCAAAATAATTTTCATCTTTAAGCACGGGAAGCCAGCGAACTAGGTCATGAATTGCAGACCTATCTCACTGCTGGAGACTATTGGAAAGGTTTTTGAGAACACTCTCAACAGTAGACTATCAAAACACCTGTCAGAGCACTCTCTGTTGATCGAGGAACAGCATGGATTAAGAAGACACCGATGCACAGAAACAGCCATGCCCCACATGTTTCAACATGCAGCGGAATGTCGTGCTGTGGAGTGCTGGATCGATGTCGTTTGCAGAGACGTAAAGAAGGCCTTCGACAAAGTTTAAATCGACGGCCTGAAGTACAAAATCTTGCAATTTCAAAAAGATCCTCTGTAGCTACTTGACCAACAGGCAAGGTGTCATCGCTTTCGAGAAGTATACAGGGAAAGCCTTCGAGCTACTGTCCGACGTCTCTCAGGGAGAATACCTCAGCCCCACTCTCTGCACCATCTTGACGAGAGACATCCCTAAAGCAACCGATGAAAGAACTCTCAACATTCAATATACGGATGATATTACTCAATTTCTGGCTTGGAGAACCAATTCTGCGAGGATGATGGCCAGAGCCACGACACCAGGAGCCGAAATAATCTCCAAGTTTAAGAAACGCTGTAAAATACATAACAATGTATCAAAATTCTCAGCAACCGCAATAGGGAAACGTCTTTCCGTCCCTCTCAATCTAGAAAACTCCGAAATTGACTATTCGCCGCACGTGTCAGTCCTTGGCTACAAACGGATCAGTACTGGCAAGAACAAACACATCACGTCCAGGAATGGATACGCTAACACTGAACTTTACAAAACTCCTCCGATTCATAAAATTCAGCAAAATGAATATAAATAATTTGTACACCAGTTTAGTCAAATCGAAACTGGTATATCCTTTTATTCCACCTAACGCGGCGTCAAGAACAAATATGTCAGGGACTCCAGGGAGTGAAAAATCAATGCCTCCAGTTTATTACCAACACTAAGTGATATGAGTATCTGACCTCAAGGGCCTGCGTGAAGAAACAGGTCTTGAACCACTGAACAGATACCTCTATAAAAAAGATTGAGACATCTTGGCATAACTAGAGGCTATTGTTCCTATGTAGACTGTAGTGGCTCTTGACCAAGAGGCAGAGGCAGGTGCATACAAAAGATACCTCCCCAACACCAGAACAACGGAACTCGTACCAAAGTACAACTAAAAGGTAAGAGGAAGTTGCGAAATAATAAGCGACTGAAAAAAACAAAGAAACAACAACCCTGCAATGGGACTAAATAGTATCTCAATAACAAGTAGAAAATTTAAGATCCCGCAGTGGGACAACATTAATAACAAATACAATAAAATAAACAAAATAACAAATAGAGATGTCCCGTTCACCGGGCACACACACATACATATCTGACTACCAATTCATTCATTTTCTCACTAATACCCTCCACCCTCTCTTCCAAACTCCTCCCCCTCTTATTTTATCTTTCTCTTTCCAGTTTCAAGTGGTTATTTTTTCCTAAAAAATAAATAGGATTAACAAATATTTAAAATTTTTTAAAATAAAACGATGATCAAATGGTGAATTTCAGAAAAATGTTTAAATTAACATATTGCAATTTTTTTGTGTTTTTGTAGTATAGTTTAATGTTTTATCGAAGTTATTTTTAAAATAAAACTTCCATATTAATCTTTAATTTATAAGAGCTACCATTTTTATCACCTTATATATTTACTTCCTGAATATAAGAATGAATGTGAGAAAAGTTTGAATAAAATAGATTTTTTAAATATTCTATAGGAACTATTAAAAGACGAGATTATTAATAAAATTTTACAAGAAAATAAAGATTACGATTACAAAAGAGTAGATTAAAATTAATTTATTCTAAAAGCTATTGAAAATTATCTACCTGGAGGAAATGGAGGAAAATAAGAAAGTAATATAATAAATATTTTTCAGAAGAATTTTACACAGACCACAGGTACACCTGCGAAGCGCAAGCTCTTCCTTTAGGGAAAAGTGACGAAGCCGTTCATTTTGTCATCGATATAAACTAAAATATAGAATGTAATATTTTTGTTCGACTTTTTGGTGGTCGTTTTTCTTATTCCATTATCAAAAAATCCTTAGAAGCACGCGATGGGAGGAAAATGGATAGCGGATAGGAGTGGAATGAAAGACAAAGACTTAAACGTCATTACTTCAATGGTGTGAAAAGGCTTCATCAAACTTGTATAAATGAGTCATGGCTTCGCTCATGACAAAAGTACCTCCAATCGGGAAATGAGCGCTATCTCCCTTAAAACGAAGATTGCTTTCAAATTAACTTCCATTTCTAATCCCACAAAGAGAGCTTTCAATTATATCCCCTAACTAAAGGCGGATCTTGTAAAGATTGGTAATCCCAGTGTACCCATGTAAAGATTAGCTAACCCACATAATAGCTTTATAGAAGCGCAACCCATTTAGTAAACTTATGAATAGAATCTTCAAACAGTTACGATCCATCAATCAAGGATAGTTAAATAACAAAGTAATAGAGACATTTTATTAAAATATTTCTAGATAAAAAATGCGACACCTAACAATAAAATGTTAAATTTAATTTTATTGATCACAAATATTGCAGCAGACTCCCCAAATTTGTCTGGTTATTGTCTTTCTCTAGATAAATTCTTGAAGATATGAATATAAAAATTTAATTTTGAAAACTCAAATGCTCTTGATAGCTGATTTAGGCTTTCCCCAATAGATGTCAATTGATTGTGTATGCACACCTCTCACTGGGTCCACAAAATAGAGGCTCGTTGATTGTGTGATGCTCAAGACTGAGGTATCGTTAAAAAATTGAGTATGTTTTCCACTGGTCAGCATGAATAAGCGTTCCAGGCCTAACCACCTTTTCATTATCGGTAATAGGGTCATAGCACTACGAGTTTCTACTATCTTGATATGACCTAAGCAATTCGAATGTTTACTACTGTTACTCTTCAAAGATTTAATAAATTTCAGTCTGAGTAACACTTATATCGTCACATCAGTAGAATATTGCATCTATCCAATTTTTAATTGACAATCTTGATCGAAAAAAGGACGAGTACGTAGGAATCGAAGCGGTTTGTTTGGATTTTGGATAGATTAAATGTTAATAAATGCATATGTAATTACCTTGTATTGAGAAACTTGCTGTGCAGTTCAGTGCAGTTTTACACTTCATTTTAATCCTCACTATTTCATTATAACTCACCCAATTTATAACTGCAATTGCATTTTTGACAGTAAACACTTTGATAATATCTTTTTATGTTGCACGACCCATAATTACAGAATGTGCTATTAACAAAAGTATGTGAAGAAGTAAGCTTGTATATATATATATATATATACATATATGGTGCAGTAATTATATAGCACCAAAATGACCCCGCCCTCGTCTTAATGCACCCTGGGGAATGCCCTAGTTGCCACCAGAGAAGATCAAGTTTCATTTAGCCATTTTTAGTGCCCCCTAAAAGGTCATGCGACATAAATTCTTGGGTTTCTATGCTAAATACCTTTTGACATATATAAAAAATCCTAACAGATGGTACAGTAATTATATAGCATAAAATGATACCGCTGGCTTCTTATATCCCCTGAGGAACGCCCTAATTACCACCAGGGAAGATCAAGATTAAGTTAGCAATTTCTGATGACCCCCAAAAGGTAATTCGACATAGAAACCCAAGAAATTATGTTTAATTTCCAGTTTTTTCCTTAAAAAGGCAAGAGAGCTTAAGTTTAATGTTCCTACGAGTATTTCGAATAACCTTTTTTGAGATCACTAGAAATGACTAAATGCAACTTGATCTTCCCTGGTGGCAACTAGGTCTCCCCAGAGGGTAATAAGAAGCAGGTGGTATCATTTTGTGCTATATGCATACGACACCATGCGTTATAATTTTCCATATATATATGTATATATATATATATATGTGTGTGTGTGTGTGTGTGTGAGAGAGAGAGAGGGGATGCCCCTCGCAGGACCAGCGTGAGAGGAAGCCAGTCCGGAATACCCCTTTCAGCCTCTTCGCTCCAAACCACGTGCTCCTTGGCGTGGGAAATTTAGAATCATCGAGAAGGAAGCAGTCCCGGGCTGAGTCGCTCGACCCGGCTGTATTTGTTCATGCGGGATGCACCTTGCTCTCCCTCTCTCGCGATAACGACGAATTCGAGCCCCCACGCCACACAGGCATGTACTTCCTCTGCGAGCGCGGCTGTACAAACCCAACCCCGTATCCTGAGGCAAACTTCGCCCTCCGATCCGACTCGTTATCTCGCGGTAAGTTTGCATAGACTAACGTCAAGAATCCTCTAAGGATGGCCACCATTCCTCGAGGAGATAGTGAGTCTACCACTCCTTCCGTTCAGACCGCTTTCTATGATCCCCCGTGAAGTTTTGCAACCTCTGTTTGAGTCGTACCTCGTCGTTAAGATCTCACCAGCAGATCGCCCTTTGTGAAGATTTGGCCCTTGTTTAAAGGAAAGCTTATCGAGCCACCTTCTTCCTGGAGAAATATGCGGCACCCCTCATCTCGCACCCCACTTTATGCCTCCAGTTCCTCGTGTCTGAGACTCCCTGCCGAGCCGCAAAACTGTCTCGAGTTTGAGATTCCTTCTCTCTAGAGCAAAGAAAATCTCGTTCTTCAACAAGAACTACTCAAAGTCCCAATCTACGAGTCCTTCTTGTCCGAATTCACAGAAGTATCTCCTCGAAGACCTGTACCGTTGGGCTTCCCCCTCCAAACACCACTAAGCTTCAAGTTAAAGCGATTTTGCGTTGTAATCCCCTGATTACACCTACCCCGTCAATCATCACCTACATCCTTTTTGAATTGACTTCCCGATCAAATTTACATAATATACATTGTTCAAATTAACCATTTGACTACCAGCGGGACAATACGTCCCAATGACATTTTAGTTTATATTTTATTATGTATATTTTTATATATATCATTGTATTCTATTTTTAGACACAGTCATATATTATTTTATCTCATTTTATACTAGTATATTATTTTATTTTATTATTATATAGGTTTAGCTATACATTACCGGTATTATATACTCTTTTCAAGAAAAAAACTTTTGGTAGTCAAAGGGTTAACAACAATTTTGCACTCCCCGCTTAGCTTAGTGAGATTTTAAACTGTCACGATGATCCAATTAACTTATCGAGCAATTTATTCCCCTTTATATATATATATATATATATATATATATATATATATATATATATATATATATATATTGCTTCGTTTATTATATATATTAAAATTATATTTTGGTGTCTTGATCTTTATATATCCTTGAACTGCAACTTGGCAAGGCATTAGATAAATCCCGGTCAATCGTAAAAGCACTCTAAAAATCAACGAGGCAGCCTTACAATCCCTTTAATTGCTCTAAAGCATATTGCAAACGGCCAGGGTCGGCTATCTGCCCGTGCTTGTGTATGCTTCCTTACTCTGAGCGGGTCTACACAAGCAATACCTCAACAATATGATTAAAAACATTTTTTGTTAATATAAACAATGTTTTTCTTGGCCAAATTCTAAAATATGTTCTTTGAGGGAATTTTTTTGTTAGGCAATTGCAATCGCATCTTTTTAAATGAACTCGTAATATTACTAATTCTAGAACCTAACATTAGATTCGAATTCAAAAGGCGATTTCTAAATGTCTTTAGGCCTTTAGTTTTTCTACCGCATTCCTTGACTTCAGACATATAAGCCTCAACCCCAAATGCTATTTAAATCAATCAAATTTTCTTCAAAATTCATTAATATTAAATGCCCATATCATATATTAATTCAGATAAAAATTATCTTCGAACTGATATATAATACACTATAATGTGATTCAAGATTCACAATATCTCTTCCAAGATGGCGGTCAATCTATTTTTCGTTATAACTTCATAATTGGCAATATGCCCATATAGGAGTATTTAAAAATATTTTTTAAAATAGAGATATTTATAACGAGTGCCCACAAAAGTCGAGGGTGAGCAAAAACACAAAATTAACAGGGATAATATGTTGGCATGACTCTCATGACTCTTTCGAGGCGTATGACAATGCACTTGCAACATGACACTCCCCCCAAATTCATATTGAGACTGTGCATAACATCAGGTACACAAGGGACATATTGGTTATTAACACAATTATTAAAAGAAAAGACGGAAATGAAGCTAGACTGAATACCTTAAAAGCCATCTTAATTAACGAAGAAAGGCCAGCTATCAACATCCAGACTACGGGCTAGAAACGAACATTAAAGGTCTTTTAAAATTCAACTTACTCAGGAGTGGCCTGGTCCCTTGACTTAACATTTAAGCGAGAAGAAATAAATATCCCCTAAAATCCATTTTATTTTCATTCTTAATCCACTATTCTTCAACGATAAAGGAGGAAAGAGACTGGTAAGATGAGCACATAGATAGAAAGATCAGCAATTAAAGTCAAATTTGTTTTTTACCAAACACATTTAAATTAAAAAAAGAGATGAACATAGAAGTTATTTGCCAACTACAAGATAAACTAATAAAGGTACTAAGAAAAATGGAAAGTTTGCAAAGAAAAATTAATGCCCATTTACAATAATATATATATATATATATATATATTTATATATATATATACTTATATATGGTGCGATTGGTGGATAGCACAGAATGATACCACCCGATTCTTATAGCGCCCTATTTCTTAAAAATATCACTTTGTAAATTTTTTAATTCTTGCATTCTCAAAATTAGTTGGGATGAGCTGCTAATGTATTTATATCTCCATACGTCCCTTCTTTCATTCTCATAATTAATTAGTTTTATAAGATTAATCACCCCAAATATTAGCTAGTAAAGATAAAAATGACCTCAGGTACACTGGGGCTTTAATCTTTACAACGTCCAAATTGGCTTTGAATTTTATTCGTCCAAAATTTGCATATAAATTGAATGACATAATTTTGTTCTTTTAAAAGAGACCTTGTTTAGGGGAGGGCCCTTTTTGCTCTCAAAAAACCTGATAGAATGTTTAGGAAGAAAATTTGAAATAGAAGGGTTAGGTTGCCACCTGAAGGACAAGAAAATGAAAAAAAATTTACTTTGAAAAATAGAAGGAATACACTGATTTTAATTATTGAAAATGCCAAAACCATCGTGTGAATAGGAATTGGAATATGTCGAAGATTAGTAAAAAATGGTCGCATATTGGTTGGCGTCTAGCTCGACTTTCCTTGAATACACAGCCTTCCTCTTTGAACTTTGTGCAATATCCAAATCTGCATTGCTGTTAGTGCATTTTTAAGAATTCTCTTTCAAATACACGTTGCATATCCTTCTTCAACTTTGTTCGACCATAATCTAAGAAGCCAAATTACTTTTATTTTCAAGTGAATGATATTTCTATAACTGAAAAGATAAAGTAAAAAAACATTAGCCATAAAATCAAAAACATGTTTCCACGCATGCTACTAAAATTTGTGGTCAATATTTTAAAGAAGTGAAACAAAAATTTTAAAATGCATTTTCTATGACATTGGTCTGTGCTCTTAATGTAAGGGATGCAGGAAATCTTATCCTTACTTCATTTGGATCTGTATAGAAATTTAATACCAAACTCATTATAGGAATGAACGGTAGTATAAGTGTAGAAGAGCCTTTAAGGGTATCTTTTTTTATTATGAAAGGTACAAAAGTGTTGTTATTCAAGTTATTTAATTACGAAACTTGTTTCTGGTTTCTCACAATGTACTACACAGGTTTTCAGAGAAGCAAGGAAAGGGGCTTTTAATCAAAAGGGAACGTACCCCCCTATTAGGAAACGACGCTTGGATAACTTGACAAGCATCAATCTCCATAAACAATTGCGAGTCGTTATTTAAAACTACTTTAATTCCTTAGCTTAGTTCTTATTAACTATAAGATTTCATGTAGTTTTCACTATTATTTTGAGTTAGTTGTGTCTCAAGTTCCATCTCTCCTTCAGAACCTAATTATTATTTTTTTACATTTTCTCTGAAAGGCCCCTAAATATTAGGCTGTAGAATGTTGCATGGGAGTCTCGGACGATTGTTGCTTGTTTGGTCGCATAACTTTAATCAATTACAATAATATTTCAAAGGTTATAGTGTCTTAATCTTCTAGCAAAATTCAAATATATTATGACATCAAAATAAAATCTTTAACAATCTTTAACAAAAAGTAAATTCATTAAAAATGTTAAGGAATAAAATTTGCAATATTAACATGACAGATACCGAGGGCAAAACGTGGCTGTAACAAGTAGTTTACAATGTCTTATTCCTCGCTTTTCCACTTTTAATAGCAATGAAAGGTTAAGATCTCATTAGATATTTCATAAATTCGAGGAAACACTTGATAAAATGGCGTATCCAGAGTACGACAGACTGTTACTGCTTAATCACCGGTCTGTGATCGAGCGTTAATAATAGATAATTACCTCAAAATTACTGAGCAGTATTAATTTCATCATTAATTTTCCAAATCACTATTACACATAACCTCTAAATAAATTAACTCAATTAAACCTAACTTATTAAGAGGATCGGTTTATATATGTATATATATATATATATATATATATATATATATATATATATATATATATGTGAAAAAACTCAATAGCGAGTTATGGTATATGACAGTGAAACCATTGCATATGAGCATAGAATTTATTTACAAGACTAATTTCGGTATTAAGTTTACTTAGTATTAAGTATGGTAAACTTCATACCGAAACTAGTCTCGTAAATTAGTCATATTCTCTTATACAGTGGTTTCATTATCATATATATATATATATATATATATATATATATATATATATATATATATATATATATATTTGTTTTCATCTAAACATAAATGAACCTACAGTATAATGCTTCAGTGCAACAAAGTTTGGTAGGATTAATCCTATTTACTTTTATCGCTAAGTCCCGGTTTATTACTTTTAATTTAAGATATTGAGCTAACATTTTACTCATAAAGTACTTTGTCCAGCTCCATCTTTCCATATCTTGATCTAATATTTATCATTTAAGCTAGAGGTTAAAATGGCCAGTATGGATTCACCTTCTAAAACATTAGCTAAGGAAATGATTGCCGCGAGCCATGCTTTTACTCGAGTCAATAAAAATTCGAACTTTTCACACACATATATGTTAGCTCATTATCTTAAATTAAAAGTAATAAACCGGGACTTAGCGATAAAAGTAAATAGGATTAACCCTACCAAACTTTGTTGCACTGAAGCATTATTGGTTCATTTATGTTTGGATGAAAACAGATAGAAGGTTAAAGTAGTTTGCAAACTGAACATAAACATAAAGTTAAAGCTATCCCATTTATCTACCATTGGATCAAACTTCCTCCATAAAAAGGACTTAATAATTGGCCTATCAAAGGCTCTTGGAGAGACAAAAGCCTATTTCAGAGAGTGAGTTCATATTAGCCATGGACTCCTCATTCTGAGTAACAACTAACGAAATTAGTTTTGAGGCGAAAAACAATTGATTTTACGATAATTTTTAAATCGGAATCCTGTTCCTCGGCAAGAGTCAAACAATCTCGATTAATTTACGCTACTTGCTACATAAAAATGGCTCTCCGGAGCTTTCTGAAGTGGAAATTGACCTCCACCCTGCTAAATTGATTATTTGTTAAGAATTGGCTGTATTTGGACAGTTGTGAATGAAGCTTTACATCATATAAACCTATATTGAATAGACCAAAATAAATTAATATTTCTGTACTAAAAAAACGTAGGGGAAGAGGAATTTACCTTAATCTGATTCTGAAATAAGCGGCTTCAATTTGGGCTGAGGTGTAACCCTGCTTTATTAATGCTCGGATTAAATAAATTGCTTTTTTTAGATGGAGAATAAGAATCTTTTCCTTTGAAAATGTTTAAATCTTTATATAGCAGAATTTTTTGCCCAGATAGAGTAGGAATAAATCTCAATAACAATGGAGAACAAGGATTTTATTACTGGGGAAAAATCATGCGTTTCAAACTAATTCGATTAAGCTGATTCCGAATCTGCGAAAGATTCTAAACTATATATTATGTGCATTTTTAACTAGATTATTATATAATGGAATATAAACTAAATTTATAACAAGATTATAAAGTACATGATTTAGGAAGCCAAGAGTATAAAAACGAGAAAGTTCAGTATATATTTTAGTAACAGATGGCGCGCTATTATGTAAAAGACCTAAATTGAGGTAATTTTATTATTCGTAACTTTCAGTTTTGTTGTAATGCAGTTAAGTGTGTTACCTGTAGCACGTGCTTTGTGTGATAATTGTTATAAGTGTGTTCATTGTGTTTGATCATGTATAGGAGAGGCTGTCTAAATCACCTAGAAATCTTTTGTTATGTCTGTGGAAAGTTTACTACGCGTGACCAAGGGAAGATCATTGCCATTAAATTAAAAATTGCATATAAATATTATTTTAGGTGTAAAGTTACGTACCAAGACAAGATGTAAGCTCCTCATATGTGCTTCACCGTGTTACCCAGGTCTTACCCAGTGGCAAAATGGAAAACAAAGTGAAAGGCCTTTTGTTGTAACAATAGTATGGCGTTAGCCAACGGATCATGGCTCTGATTGATAATTTTGCATGACTAATTTTAAAAATTATAACAGATGGTGCCATAAGTATATAGCACAAAATAATACCACCCGCTTCTTATAGCCCTCTGACGTACGCCCTATATGCCACCAGGAAAGATCAAGTTTCAATTAGCCATTTCTAGTGAACCCCACAAAAGGTCATTCGAAATAGGAGCTTTATGCTTTAAGATCTCTTGCTTTTTCGAAATAGTATTACTGGATTCTAAAACCTGTCTCACATCACTTCAGGAACACTGTCCAAGTTCTCTCTCATCACATGATTCACTTGTAGACGTTGACTCGTCTGATGATGTAGCCTCTGATTTTCCTATGGACGTTGAGTACGTAATGGTTTCTAAGAAAAATGAACCAGACTATTAAATCAAGAAGACTCCAACGATATGCCTTAGAGACCTGGCATTATCAAATGAGAAAGCAGAAGTTTTAAAAAACAAACTAAAGCAACTAAACCTCATAAAGAAAGCTAAGAAAATTCCCATTTTCGGAATCACCATAGAGGTTTATCTCTGTTTTTCCTGCAATAAAATAACGATGCTTTTACTACACTGACCTTAATTTTTTCATGTAAAACCTAGAACACAAGCATATTGCTAACAAATAGAGATTATTTTTAGACTCATTTAAGGTTAGCCTTGAAGCTGCACATAATTTTAATGAAAATTCTTCCATTCTTTTCGGTCATGTTATCGGAATTAATTAATTTTATGAATCCATGGAAATCATTTTGATAGCAATTAATTACTTAGTTTAAAAATAGATAATTTGTGGTGATTTAGAGGTCAATTTCCCTTCTCCTATGACTGAAGCTAGGATATACCAAAAATATCTGCTCTTGGTGTCTATTAAACAACTGCCTTGAGAGAAATTATTCCGCTGTAAAGACTGGCCTAATAGAGATGAGCACATAGTTGTTCGGTAAATTGTGTGGCATATGCCACTGGTTGACCAGCTAAAGATCTCTCCTCCCACTCCCTAATGTCAAACTCAGTCTCATTAAAAACTTTCTAAAAGCAATTTCAGGCTATGGTTTTGGCTTCCAATAACTAAATGTAAAATTGGGGTCAGATAAAAGGAAAACAAAACTGAAAGCAGACATTTTCATTGCACCCGAGCTCAGATGATTGATGTCTGATAGTAAAGTCAGATGTAAGCTGAGCTGGCGGCATGAGAGCAATTCGTGCTAATTGCACAGAACATTCCTGTAAATGATAGAGCTGTAAACTATGATAATTTAATAAATAAACAACATGATAACAACTTATGAACCAATTGGATGGCCGATGTCCATTAAATTGCACTTCGTGTATTCTGAGCTCAATTTTTTCCAACGAATCTGGGTGCCTTTAGCGAAGAGCCTAAGCGCAAGAGGAAGTAAGTGTCTTAAATATTTCCGAGCTGAGAATATAACAAATAATTAGTATTTCTTTAATATAAATATAGTATGTACCAGTATATTGTACTATTTGCCTTGAACATAAATATACTATATAAATTATAAATATACTATAAATATAATAATTATTTATTTAAACTAAATATACTATTAATATATATTTATTCGCATAACTCAAATTCCTGTGGCGCTTGAACAATTCTGAGTTCAGAATTGGATTCAGCAAACTCCATTAAGCTTAGTCTAGCTCCATATGTCTGGGCCGAGACAAAAATCTTTTTTAATTTCTCGGTGTGTTTGAAGGGAGCTTTAGAACACCTATCGATTATTAGACTATATTTATATCTTTATATTTTCACTTCGCGGCAGTTCATCAATAACGATGGGGAATTAAGAACCAAGATTGGTGAAAAAACGAATAAAAATCCCAGTAAATCTGAAATAGTTACACTCTATGGAGCACTGTGGGACAGGCAACCTGACCCATTATCACCAGGCACAATAAAGCCTCACGAAGTTCCCAACACAAAGAGACTTACAATGAAAGAAGGTACCCTAGGAGACCTTACGGTCCATTCAAAGAGGGTACCATTGGACTAGCAATCGAGCGGGCACAAAGCTTCTCAATTGTTTTGCGTCCCTAAACGGCTACTTTTCAAGACTTTGTCTAGTCTTGACTTGAACTGGTCAACAGATTCACTGTTGACAACTTCCATTGGAAGTGCGTTCCACGTCTTATATTACCATTGATCGCCTCTTAATTTGATATATGGATATACTCGTACTATATATGCTTTATATGTCCCATTAAGAAGAGAAGTAGGAGGACCCATGACTATATTACTTCCACACATTTTCACTTCCCCCATCATCACCATTGTTTGAATAGATCGCTCTTTTCACCCTTATGCCGGTGATGCTTTTTTCCTTTTACCTTTTTACTTTAATTAAGTAATATTAATAAAAAATATTTCCTCAAAATAAAGTTTGTAAATGAGAGGGTGTTGAAGTATAAAACTATGTAACACAAGTTTTGTTCATGGCGAGTAAGCGTTAATTTCCTGCTCCTTTCATTGCAATACAATGAGGAAGAGCCATAATTTGTTTTAGACTGCTTTTATGGCTTTTGCGATGAAATATTTACTAAAGCTAGTCAAATTTTTGTCATTGGTTTTTGTGCAAAAAAAAACCAGCTAAATTTATACAATTTAATGGAAACTTTCACAATAAATATATAAAACAAGTAGAAAAATTAGAATTTTACAGTTTGCATCGATTTACGTTTGTAATGTAAATCACTTTGCTGTACAAGCCCCTCTCCACATATAGTCTCCCGTCATGTTTTCATTATATACTTCTTAGTATCAACGTGTAAATTTCAGTATATCCTAGGGAAAGCGCTCCCTTTGTTCCTTTGTGTATTCTCCCATATTCTCCTTGAACTTGTCAATATAGGCAGTTTCACATAAGTGTCACCATTTTTGTTCACCCAAAAGCCCTGACACAGCGAAGCAAAATTCTTCGAGGCGTATTTTTCCTTTAATAATCTTTTCTGGAAATTTTCAAGACACTATGATTTTCCTGATTTTGGGTCAGCTAAAGAGATCAGCTTTGCCTGGGTGAGTTTAAAACTAATTTTGAGCTACTTTAAGGCTGCAGAATCTTTATTATGAGCTCTAACAAGCTCCTTAATATGACAAAGATTTAAATGCAATGGATGGAGCAACACCTTTTTGTGGTCGGTTAATTGCTTACAATGGACATTATGTCTTCCAGCATGGAACTCTGTTATTTGTGGCGAATGGTTCTTTTAGTATGTGCTGTGGTATCCCAACTGTCCAAAAGACTCAAAAAATATGAAAATTTTGTAAAACCCTACCTCAAAACCCATCATATTTGCTGCCATTTTTAATTCTCCAATCACTTCTTAGCCATACTCCATATAATTCAAGTTTTTAGTATGAGATTGGCACTCTTGTAGTTTCTCAACAAGCTCTAAATAGCTGTCGACTTTGTGATTACCTTAGAAGCCCAGAACCACTGAGTTAAAACTGTCCGACGCTGCTTTTTGCGTCCTAGTGAGCTTCTAGGGAAACTCCTTTCACTCCATGAGCTTTTTTTAATTTGTGGACCCACGAAGACAAAGGCTTCAACTATTGCAGCAGATAGCTTAGGGAAGAAATATAAGAGTTACTTGAAAGCTGCAGACTCCTTATCTAGAGCTTTGATGAATTGTTTCATAAGGCCAAATTTTAAGTGCTGAAGAGGAAACAGTACTTTTGGGGGGTTCAACAAAGGCTCCCATTTGATGTTGTTTCTCCCCACACTTAACTCAGTCTGTTTTGGCAAATCCCGCTGATGGTAGTGTGCCACAGTGACCCTGCTGTCTCAAAGGCACAGATAACAAGGAAACTTGTTAAAGCCGATTTTGAGACACATCGAGTAGGTCAACCTAACCACCGCACTCTTCATATTTCAATGCATCTAGCACGAACTTCACACGGCTATATTCCTCTTTGAGCTGGGCCGAGTGAACAAGGAAAAAAGATAGATAAATGTTGTCGTTATGAAGCAGCACTGCTTTGAGGCTCCTGGACGAGTGGCAATAAAGAGAGGCCACTTGTTAGGGTTACAGGCGATTCCGATTGTCCCCAAAAGACCAATCACCTTGTGACAAAAGCAAACGCTCATCTTGGAGTGTAATAAAGATTGAAAAACACTGGTGACGATTTCTCTTACAAGATATTTGCACGCTGTCATCTAATTAATTTTAATGCTTGAGTCTCGAAGCTAAAAGCTCGGCATTGGACTTTGTGAAAACGATATCTCAGACAAGGTCGTTGAGATCTTTTTGGCTGAGGTAGTCTGGATTTCTCTCCTCAGTTGACCTTAGTAATCTGGATTAATAACTTCATCCTCTCCTGAACTACTTTTCCTTTATAAAAACTGCTGCTCTCTTTTGGGGTGAGTGGGTACGGGGAGCTTAAAACAGTGAGGCACTGGCACAATAGATGACTGAATGTCTAGATACATTGTAGTGGTCGAACTAGACCATAGGTAGACTTTATACTGGATTCAATAGGACCGAAAAATACCTCCACAAAATGGAGGCGAATTGGTCCTATTTTGATCCAAGTATGCATTACTAAGATGTAATGGGAAGATTCAATATTGTATTGGTTTGTAATTGTAGATATATATTTGTATTTAAGCATGAGACCGTCAGACTCAAAGGAAGCAAAGGCCAAACACTCGAACGCTTGTTTGATATGACTGCTCAAGTCATAACTCAATAATAAATTATCCGAGATGTAGGCTTACTTTGGAGACTAAATAAATACAACTGCTAACCATACGAGGCGATACAGCGACAAGTACTCTTATATCAAAAAACAAGAATAAACATTGGATCCAAAATGTAGACACAATGTGCAGGAGGCTTAGCTCAGCCAATCGTGTGGAGAGTTGAGACTCCTAATATGTATGCGGGTCCTTTCTGGCCACGCCGTCTGTATTTCGAGCATATATATATATATATATATATATATATATATATATATATAGAAAGAAGAATCAGAATAGGAAAAAGTAGATAGATAGATATCAGATCAGACAACTTATAATCATTATTATTGTAATTCGTGTTAGTGAACATTTGTAGTGAATGTGATCGTTATATGGGGTAAGAAATTAAGAGGAGAAGTTATGCATGTGCTAATACGAGATAAATATAGATTCTTGCGTTTTGTGAAAGGAACATGAACGGAAATTAAGAGTTTGTGATGGCCAAACAAAAACAAAATCGAAAAATCCCTAAATTATCATATAGAGATTATGGCTGAACTTGGGCCATGCTGGAAAATTAATTCTCATTTTGCCTAATCCGTAGCCTCTTTCCCATATAGATCATATATTATTACCGACTCTGTCTATAGTTTTGATTTTTAAGATTTTTAAACACTTTACCTTCTGCCATTTATACATAGAATGTTTTGCCTTCGTTTCGGTGTTCTTTGCATCGAATAAAATGGAATCACTTATATTCAGTTTTCTTAAAGCTCATTTCCAATCTCTCTCTCATCTTTTTTATTTTAAATTGAGAGTATTTAACCTATGTATTTTATTGTAAAATAAGTCGTCTTATCTATTATCTGTACCCAGTGTTTTTAATTAACATAACCAAGCTTTTATTGTTTGTATTGCATCATTTTTATGTCGGACAGGTAGTGTAAACTCTATTATTCCATTTACATGTATGCCTACTGTTTCAATAATTCTCGGCCCATTTTTGCCACACTGATTTCTATATTTTATATTAAAATAAGTTTGAACATGGAAGAAAGGACATTTATAACTCTAGCAACTGCCAATCAGCTTGTGCATCGACATTATAGTACCAGGGGGAATGAAATGGGGACTTTTTTATCTTTGTGGAGAGAGCGGCACCATTAGAGAGATAGTACTACATCAGAAAAAGACTTCTCCAGCTGGTTTAGTATGGTAATTTTAAAAGAACAACCTTAAACTCGGCCCCAATTTATTAGAGACTACGTGCGAGTGTATCCTTCCATGAGGAATGTCACTTCCTGTCCGAAAAATCACGATTTTTCTACTCGTGATTACATTAGAGAAATATTCTCCAATCCTGCGAACTCATCCAAAGCACATCCCCTCCTTCCCTTAGGTGACGAGGCGAGGAAGAGCCGCTGTTTTTCGCACCTCGTTACTAAATGTTGAATCGACTCCATCTCCGGTTTAAGATGTCTGTAGCTTGTGACTCATTTCTCCAAACCCCGCCTTTCCCCTCAGATTCGGGCATACAATTACACGGTTTATTCTGTAGTTCGATGAGACCAGCCCGCATCTCAAGGCCGTCCTTATCGTCTCGTTGCTTTTCGCGTTCATCAGACAACAGACTTTCTCCTCCGTGATTATACCCCAGTCAATTGGCAGGTTCACTGATCGGCAAGCATTTGAATTTGCGCAAATGTCTTCCTTGATTTAATCGTACTGAAGAAAATCCCCATCGATAAACCTTTGAAGATAGAAGTTTCCTCTTTCAGTGGAATTGCGAGTAATCCGAAATTTCCCGTCGAACGTCATCTTTAAAGATTGGTTATCTTCATCGGAAGGGTGGGTCGGATCATGCCCCACGTGCCTCATTTGGACCGTGCCCGACCTGCCTCATCGGACCGTGTCCTACTTGCATCAACGGATCGTGCCCCACTTGCCTCATCGGATCGCGTCTTACTCGCTTCATAGCAAGAAGGAACTGCCTCAAATTCATCGACCCGTAAGACTGAAACACCTTCCATCATTGTATTATCAAATTCCCTATTTTGATCTGAGCCTAGTAACATTAACCAATTAATTCCATTTTAGAATCACTCTTCATAATTTTTATCAAGATACTATTTCAATTTAAATAATTTCCATTTGCCTATTATTATTCATATTTTAATCTTTGTAAATATAATTATATTTTTGTTGTTTCATCTTTAACTAACCTTGAACGATACTCTCGCCTATTCAAGTAAATCTCGCCAACCATTTATACACTTTATCTGATTATTAAGATTTTGAAAGCCAACGGCTCAAGTTTGACCCCAGAGAACTGTCCTTGAACAGTTATAGGAATAGTGTATGGTAAGGAGTGGGGTTCCACGACATAGATTATATATTACTTCCCTATATTATAAAAAGTGGTGTTAATTGTGTCATGTCTATTAAATCAGTTAAGTTGATTTACATCCCCTTTAGGTTTTAGTAGTTCCCTCTCATTATTGAATTTTCTTTGTTTTTCTATTTTTTGCCGAAGTACGTTCAAGTTAGTTCTAGATCAGTGAAGCATTAGTCTATTAACTATTTAAAATATAGATTATTAGTTGAGACCCGTTTTTGTGTTTGTGTATTTCACTTACAGGAATATTTGAGTTAAACACAGGCCGGATCAGGAAGATTAGCCTGTCCTAACCATGTAGAAAGAATTTTAGTCTTCCTAGTGGGCTAATTTTTAAATATTTATTTCTGGTAAACGTGAGGCTTCACGTAGAATGCCGAGAAATTTCGTTACGTCAATAGCCCCGATCGCTTACTATGTTCCCCCAAGTAAGCCAAAAAGATGTCGTCTTCGTTTAACCGTTTCAAGAGAAAAGGAGAATTGTTTGGCCTGTCGGGCCGAGAATTATTAACTTATATTCAGGAAGGAGAAAGAAATGAATGAGAAGAGATAAGAGCAAAGGAACAAGAACTTAGAGAAGCTGAACAGAGAAAAGACAACGAGAGATGGAAAAGAACAAAGCAGAAATGGAAGAGCGTGAGAGAATGAGGCAGCATGAACTGGAATTAAGCCGTAATCAATTGGAGTCAATGTCAGTTAACTCCCTGGCCGTAACTACACACTCCTTGTCAATATGATTACCCGTCTTTAAAGAGGGAGAAAATTTTGGATCATACTGGTATCTTACGTATTTCGAGAAGATATTTGAAATCAACAATTGGGACATCAAGGTAGAAGGTGTTACAAAATTGCTCCCCATCCTATACCCACAGTTGAGATACATATGCATTTCCCTTCCCTCAAAGTCCACTCTGAACTACTCTACCTTTAAGTCCGAACTCTTTGCTGCCCTGAATATGACTCCAGACTTCTATACTTCTATTGTGCCCGTTTCCGTCACGAAAAGATCTGCTTCAGTTAGATATTAGTCGATTTTGGGTACACACTCCGAAACACATCTAATTTTGGTTAGATGCATGCAAAATCCCCCAAGAGTACAAGTGACCTCTGGAGTTGTCCTAATATATAAAATTTCACCTACCCTAACCAACGAATTCTATGCCTTCGTTGAGGACAAGCGCTGCTCTACGTTTAAGGAATGCCTAGAAGAGGCAGATGTATACGCAAGCAGCCATAACTTGTATCTCAAAGTTATTAAGAAGCCTCCCCTGTTTCCTCCTAAGTTTAAGATTAATAACTCCAGGCCCATTCCAAGAAATACCCCTAAATTCTAGAAAGTTCAATGGCCCTAGAAACCCAGGAACCTTCCTCCTTCGGAATGAAGAGACATTAAGCCCATATCACCACTCCCCCCCCCCCGCGTCGTTATTCCTCAGATTGCAGATAATCTGTTTTACGTGCGGAATAGAAGGTCATTTACGCACGAACTGACCTAAAAGTTCCTAATTTAGAAGCCTGTCTTCCCATCAGGTACACCAAGTTAGTGCCATTCCCGCTATCTCTCGTCTCTCCAAGATACCACTACGTCTCTCTCGTCGACGAACAACTCCGGTCACCAAATAAATTTTCTCTTTAATAAGAGCTTCCCCGGTGGTTGGAAATTTGAAAATGGAGCCGTGAACGGATGTCGTCTGTCCACAATTGTACGTGACACTGGGTGCACATGAATCGTGGTATCCGAGAATTTACTTCTCCCGGCCAGTCCTGACCACCAAATGTTCGCTGTGGTTCATGATTACCTCGGCCGAGCGAATCGTTTCCCTATTGTAAAATGCCACATCGAATGTGAGTATTTGACTGGTTGGGTGGAAGTGTTAGCATCCCCAATCAAGATTGGCTTTGTACTGATTGGTCAGAGACCCCCAGGTTACAAGTAACTCGGTAGCACAACCCGTAGTAACCCGTGCCTAGGCCGCCAAGGCTTCCTTGGAACCCCGTTCCTTCAGAAAAACCCGTCGTCGATCCGGTGATGGAGACCGCCCAAACGAGGATTATACCCGCGCCCAGAAAGGATGCGCAACTCTCCTCCCTCTTTGGGAAAAAGCCGGGACTCAGGAGCAAGAGTCTTCCCGTGGTGTAAAAAGCATCTCATACCTTGTCAAGGATTAGCTGTTACATCGTAAACGTTTCGAAGGAACCAAACCTGAAATACACTCCTTGTGTGTTTCCCGCTCTTATGTCTCTCAAGTCCTCCAGATTTCCCACGATAGTTTATTCTCCGGTTATTTTAGTAATAATCCAACCTCTCAAAGACTTTCTTAAGTAATTTTATTGGCTAGGTAAGGCTAGAGAAATTGCAGAGTACTGCAAATCATGCGATGCATGCCAAAGGACATCAGCAAAAGGGCGCGTCAAGCCAGCCACCCTTCAGGAAAGCTCGATCATCTCGGAACCTGTTTCTCGTGTGATGATTGATCTTATTGGCCCTATTCATCCCCCGTCTAGTGAAGTACACAGTTACGTCCTCACTATGGTAGACTTAGCTACCCATTTTCCTGAGGCAGTTCCCCTTAAGCGCATTGATAGCGTTTCGTGCGCCAAAGCCCTCATTTCCATTTTTATCGGGTTTGCCGCACGTCTCCTTCTACTTCGAAAACCTTTATGTTCCTACCTTTACGTGAGAACAATACGTGATAGCTCTCCGTGCCCTAGTTACTAGGCTTCATGAGCGCGGATTCACCCTGGGTCCTAGTAAGTACCACTTTGCGTACGATACTACTACGTATGTGGGCTTCAATGTTAGGAAAAATCCGATGGGCCTCAAGGACAAAAAGGTCAGAGCCATTGTCGAGATGCTCTTTTCACGTACAAAGAAAAGATGAGGTCATTGATGGAATCGGCTTTCTTTTACCCTAGATTTATCCCTAACTTCGCGTCTATTTCTGCCCCTTTAAGTGCCCTCATTCAGAATAGATACCCCAATCCACTTTCATGGAATCCCGAAGCTATTGCCAGGTTCCAGCAGCTCAAGGACAAGCTAGCGTCCATTTCTATTTAGATGCTCCCTAATCCCTCCAAACCCTTCGGCATCTAGGACGGATGAGAGTGACCAAGAAATTGGATGCATGCTGCTACAATACTCAGACAAAGGAGAAAGCCAGCCGATGTCTTTCGCGAGCAGAAATCTACTGCTACGTGAAAGTGATTACTCGGTAATAGAACGGAGAGCTTTAGCTATAGTATTGAGTATTATAAATTTTAAAAGGTATTTAATAGGGAAAGAGTTTATTGTCGAAAGAAACCATCGCCCTTTGTCGTACCTCCGAAATACTAAGAGGCAGAATGGAGATATATTGCGATGGTTTTTGATACTTCAAAAATATCAGTTTAAAGTTTGGTATATACGTGGTACCTAGGATTGTATAGCTGATACTCTTAGCCGGAATCCATTAGCCGACAATGCTGGCTAATTCACTGAATTATAGGTCTCCTGTAAACTAATGATGTATATATTATTTTTCTTTTTTTTAACTCTGTACATTTATCTATGGTCCTTGTAGATACTTATTTAATATAGTTTTGAATTTTTAGTTCGTGTTGTTGCTCCACTTTCCTTTCAGACAAAGTTCTAATTTTGTTCTTTAATTTAAATATTTTTTTTGTCAACCTATTTACAGAATTTTGGCTCAGATCAATATCATAGCCTTTTTGTAAGACTGTCGAATATAGGTCAGGTCCCCCGTTTTTTTTATCAGGCTGACGGCTTACTAATAATTCCTCTGATCCAATATTGAGATGTTCCATGCTCTTCTGTCTCTCACAAAAGTTCAACCGTATGGAAGAGAGAGATGTAAGGGAACAACCTCGGAACCCCCCCCCCCCCCCCTCAATTTATTGAAGACCACGTGCGAGTGTATCTCGCTATGAGGAACGTCACTCTCTGTTCAAAAGTTCACGAATTTTCTACTCCTGAGCGCATTGGGGAAATATTTCCCAATCTTGTGAGCTCGTCGCAAGCCCCCCCACCCCCCCACCCCGGGTGACAAGGCGAGAAAGAGCCGCTGTTTCTCGCACCTCGCTGCTAATTAATGAATAGAGTTTGCTTCCGGATTAATATATCTAGAGCTTGTGACTCCTTTCTCCAAACTCACCATCCCCCCTCAGAAATGAGCATACAAATACTCGGGTTATTCTGTAGTTGGAGTCCAGCCCGCACCTGAAAGCCGTCGTCATTATCTCAATTCTAATTAGGTCCCGTGAGCCTTCGTCAGGCAACAAGACTTTATCCACTATGATTCGACCCGAGTCAATTGGTAGCTTCTGTGATCAGCAAACCTTTGTTTTTCGCAATGTTCTGACTTCGTTTAATCGACCGAAGAAAATCCTCATCAATTACCTATGAGGAAAAAGTTTCCTCTTCCAGTGGAATTACGAGTAATCCAACATTTCCCGTCGAACGTCATCTTTAAAGATTGGCTATTTTCATCGGAAGGTTGGTTCAGATCATGCCCCACGTGCCTCATTTGGACCGTGCCCCACCTTCTTCACCAGACCGTGTCCTACTTGTATCATCGGATCGTGCCCCCTTGCCTCATCGGATCGCGCCCCACTCACCTCATTGCGAGAAGGACCTTACTCGAATTCATCAACCCGTAAGACTGAAACCCCCTTCATTATTAGTATTGTCAAGTTCCCCCTTTTGATCTGAGCCTAGTAACATTAATCAATTAATTCCATTTGAGAATCCCTCTTGATAATAATTATCAAGTGACTATTACAATTTAAATAATTAATTCCCTTTTGCCAATTTTTATTCTTATTTTGATAGTTGTAAATAAAATTCTATTTTTGTTGTTTCATCTTTAACTAACCTTGAACGATACCCTCGGCCTATTCAAGTAAATCTCGCCAACCAATTATGCATCTGTTGGATTATTAGGGATTTGAAACCCAACGCCTCAAGTTTGACCTCCTAGTCAGTCGTTAATCTCTGCGAACATTCCTTCAACGGTTTCTGTTGCAGTAGGTGATTAAGTCACGCCTTACATAATATAGGAGTAATCTATGGTAGAGAGTAGCGTTCCACGACAGTAATATTTCGAAGTTTTATCATGAATTTGCTTAATTTAGTTTGTATTTAATACTCGTTACATGATTAAAGGTTTGATCCCTCCTTAACTTGAGGGCGTCAACTCTTTACCGCCTTTTGACTCTTCCTTCGAGAAGAGTCTTCCTTAGGATACTACTAACTAGGGTCTGTCATCTAAGACAGCCGCCTTGATGATCGCCGTTGAATGGACGAAGTTCTCTGAGAGATTCTAACATCGGGATATCCCAGATTTTGTCTCGATTGGGCACAGATCGGGCATATTGTGTTGCGCCTGGTGCCGGTTCTCAGTCTAGGAAAACCACCGTACGTGTAGGTGAGGCTGGTGCAGTAGTAACATCTGAGAAGAGGCTCATTCAAGGGAATTGAGTTCGTGTTTCTTTAAGTGAGATGACGTTGCGAGGGTACTAGGCTCAAATATCCAGTGTAAGGGGCCCGTGCTATAATGTAGAAGAAAGGAAATACCTCATATTTTATTAATTATAGTTCAGCCAATGAAATAGAGTGATTGCATGATCTTAACTCGGATTGACTGAAGTAGCTCTGGCAACTAAGTAGCAGTATGTAAGTTGGATCCCCAAATTAACTCTCATTCTTCGATAAAATATCCGTCAGGCGGTGGGAATCGGTAGCGAGAAAAGCCTAAAACATAGAAAGGATAAAAAAATCTAGTCTAGTATTAAATTTAATTTTTTGGGTTATAAGCTTTCGAGATATTGAGTTTATACCCTCGTTGCTCTCTATTTATTCAATTGGATTCTTACTTTGGATAAATTTTTTAAAAAATCATTCTCTCCTTCGTTCACTTTTTCTAAATCACTACTGAGCGTCCTTATTTTATTTCCACTGAATTTAACTCTTTCTTCTGTCTTATTTTTTTATTCAATAACGACGTATTTTTTATCCCTCCCCCACTGACCCCATTTCCTTTCAATGGGCTAAGTTAGTTTCTCTGCAGGAAATTTAAAAGTTATTGCAAAGACAATTAGGTCGACTCCTTTCCTCCGTCAGGAAGTGAAAGTCCACAAATTAAAAGAAACAAAATTAGAAAATAAAAGTAGAAAAACTATTAATATTTATTCCTCGGAGGTCAGATATACAAATTTATACCAAGAAAACTTCCCTTTTAAAAAGTATTCTCTACAAAGAGCAGAGATACGCTATCTACAAACTTGATCAATTTCTACAAACTAAGAGGCAAAGAGTTCTCACCATTCTTCTCCGCGTAATATGACAATCATAAAAACACGCCAAGATCTCTCATTAAGCGATAGGATAATATTTTGGCGCTTATTAAATGGTATAATTTCAATCTAATTTCGATAATATTTTTCAATTTCAAACTTGGTTAGAAAGAAAAATATTTCATAGCATTTAATAGGCCAATGTAGCTGTACATTTCTGCTATAAATAGGGTTTCTGATTAATGTATTTTAATACTAAATATGAAATCCAAGTTGATATTTCAAACTTTATCTATTTCAATCCATCGGATATCAATGTTCAATTGTGGAAAACATTAATTTACATCCCTTTAGAATGAATTAATATTTTTCTGATGGCTCCACTCTATTTAAATATGAAAAGATTTTGAAAACATATTCAGAACCCTTGGCCAAACTTTATCAAAAGCTTTTATTCCAAGGTTTGCCTCCAGTTAAATATTTATTTGAATTTTAGACATTTTTATATAATTATTTTGTCAAAATAGAGCTTTTTATACCTTGATTTTTCCTCGATTTTATTTTATCTGAAATATCTGTCTTTTCTGCTGCTTTTCGAAAATACCGCCGCCTTCCAAATGAGTTAATAAATAGCTAATCTGTTGAATTTTCTATCTAATAAAAAATGTTTTCCTCTTTTCCGGGGCATTTTAATCTACTTTTAAAACCATCTGTGATTTTTTTTTAAATATTTGTAGAATTTAGGAAGAATTTGGATGTATTAAAAAAAAATAAAGCACAATTATAGGAAAAGTTTATCCACTGAAGGCTACTTCTAAGTGAGTTTTATTTGGGTAAAAAAAAACACAATTTGAAGCATTTATATCCTTTTCCGTCCAATGATAAATCCCACGAATTCCCATGAAGCTTTGGCATGTTATTTCTCTTGTTGGCACTTTAAAAAAAAAAAAATTCATATTATTTTAAGTCTAAAAAGCACAGCTACATAACAATTTGGAATAATTAAATGGTCTGTCAAGAAAATACTGTAGACTACACAGTAAGTGATTCTAGATGTCATGATAGAGTAAGGAACAATTAATAAAGGGGTTATAATTTATTTTTACTTTGGGATTCTCATAAGAAAAATTGCCTAGATTTTAGTAATAAATTAAAAAATCGGTGTAATTTAATTAAAAATTGAGATATCATTGTTTTAACGATATTCCTAGGTGAGAAAAAGCCAAGAAGAAACCCCAAAGTAATAAAAACAAGAAGCAAAAATTAATAAGGATATAATGAAAATTAGAAAATTTAAGCAAACAATTGGCATGAAGGATGAAAATGAGTAGAGCAAAAACATTATATAAAGCAAGGGCATAAAGGAAAAAGATAGGCTAAAAACAAACAAAAGAAAGGAAACTAACGATAAATAAAAACAAAAAAGAAGGCAAAGGAAAGGATATAGAAAATACAAATAAATACACAAAAGTAGATAAAATTGGCTTTATGTATATAATAATAAAAGAGAAATACATGGAATATAATAATCGGAAGTAAGAATAGAAGCATGAAACATAAATACCAATACGTGAACAAAGGAAAATTCTCGAGAAAACAAATTTAAATGAAGCAAAAGATACTAAGTTAGCCAAAAAACACGAAGAAAATAAAGCACCGAATGCAAACAAGAAACAAGTAAAAATATGAAAAAATAAAAATAAAAAAGTACGCGAAAGACATAAATGAGACGTATGGGAGCAAAATATCTTAAACATATAAAATATTTACTGGGGTAGATATACCGGGTGTCCCCCCCAAAAGTTAACCATACCTTGAATTAGTATAACTCAAAGATTATTGGAGATTTTGGGGTCTTACAAAAAGTGTCTCATTTAGCACCTATTTATATTTCGATTTTTGAAATGTCATTAAATTATCTTTTATGGTATTGATACACTAATGGGTTTAGTGGAGGCTATCAAAAATATGTTTGCGCAAGGAAGTAAAATAATGAAACGTAGCCAATGAAGGTCAGGCCACCGTGCAATTTCAAGAGAAGCGTAGGGAGCCTAGGTCACTGTGCGATTCTTCAAGCAAAGCCTAGGCCATTTTACA
The DNA here is from genome assembly GCA_963969495.1 of Ceratothoa steindachneri. NCBI lineage: Eukaryota > Metazoa > Arthropoda > Malacostraca > Isopoda > Cymothoidae > Ceratothoa > Ceratothoa steindachneri. The sequence continues at coordinate 136,217,771 of OZ018319.1, forward strand.
GTGGTTTTTCAGCTACGCTGTGGTATGGTCTCGTCATTATTGCTTACTAAGCGAATTAAGGCGTTTCTTTTAAAGGTTTACTTCCATAGAACCTTTTTAATCATATAGTTAACAAAGATCAACGTGTATTTGTAGTCACAATCTTTATTAAGACTGGCAGTATTAAACAACCACAAGATTTATTTGACCAACGTTTTCCAGGTAAGCATCCACCAAGCAAGCCCACAATTCGGAGACACGTTCGCAAATACCAACATGAGGGAACATCCTTAAATCTAGATAAAGGTCGTTCGGGACGTATGAGAACTATCAAACAACAGAAAATATCAAAAATGTTCAAAATCCGCATGTATTAGTCAGAAATAATGGGTTATAATTGTCAAAGTCATCATTTAACCGCATTATTAAACATGACTTAAAATTGCATCCCTATAAGATGCATGCAAGACACCAACTTCTTGAAACTGATTTTCCTCGTCGTAGACAATTTGTCGAATGTCTTTTCCATAAACATGTTCGTTTCTTGGAAAACATTGTAATTGGTGACGAGCCTTTTTCATGAATGGAAAGATCTTAGTTCTGTAACAAAAAGAAAATAAATTTGGATTATAGGCGAGAAAATACATTTTCAATCCCTCATTTGGAATAATTTAGCTGGATGACAGCTAATAAAACGAGCTTAAAACATTTCAAGGTGGATAACATTTAAATGACGAAATTTTATAATGAATGGATATGCGTTGATTTTCACATGCTAAATAATATATATACATAAATAAATCGTATTGCCATTAGCACACTATAGAACGATAGAGCTTAAACATGACTTAATAATTGAAAATTACAAGGGTTCATTCTGTTCTTAGTTGGTGTGATTAAAGGTTCTGATAGAGAGTAAGGTATATTTGCTTGAGGTACACCTTGATTGATTCCTGTGGCTTTTTGTGAATGGGGAGTTTTTCTTTTCTGTATGTTTGAGAAAATGGTCAAGAATATTTTTCAAATAATAAAAGAGAAACGATACCCTTGAACAAGGGAGCAACGAAAAATCTGGATCACTTTCAACGTTTAGAAAAAGCAGTACTTAAAAATTTGTCAACACCAGCAAGATAGTATGCCTTGAATTTAATAAAAGATATTGATTGTTGCCAAAAAGAATTTTACTTTCATAATAAATATGCAAACTCGAAACATAATTATATTTTTCTCTTCCTTCTATTGTCTCTTTACCTCTTCGTAGATATATAGAGGTTTTTGTTCATCAAATTAGTAGTCATTCATTTATGCCAAAGTTACAAGAATCTTTATTTAAAATCTTTCTATTTCACAGGTGCCTAGCGATAGTGTAATATTAATAATACGCCCATGAAAAATCACCCCATACAGACAGTTAGTTCAATGTAAAATTCCGTTAAACAAAGCATTTGCAATTATTTGGGATCGAGGAACGTTAAATTAGTAAATTGAAACTATTATTAATTTGTTGGAAATGTCAGAGAGGAAGTCCATTTGAATATCTCAGAGATTTAATTAATCGAAACCGGCATTTTCTTAGATAAATCCACAAAACACAATGAGATGAAAGGTGAGAATGGATAGGTACGCCAAGAGAAGCTTTTTCGAACGAAAGTTGCCTACCATAATAAATAAAAGAAACAAACGGATAAAGAAGAAATTAGGACTCATCTTTCTCCCACTGGACAAGCTATGCTAGACGAAAATAAATTAACATCTCTGATCATTCCCTAGAAGAACTTTAAAATGACCGTTTTTTTGCCAATTTTCTAATTTACAGGCAAATGTGATGTAGTAATATTTAAATTTTGATCTTCACAGCATCATCCACATTCTCAGCGTGTCTTAGAGTACCGTTTACATTATGATGAAAAGATAAAGAGGGCAGCATCAAAACGAAGTCAGCAAGTCGCAGACTAGGAATGCAAAGGCTTCAACAACATACATATGCACGATGGGGAACCATATACCGAAAGATCAGTCGTGGACGAGTGCCTAGGCTCTAAATCGTTATTGGACTCCGATTGCCCTCATTATGGAATAGATAAAGGTAATGAGACTCATGAGAACCGAGAAGGAGCTCAAATAACTCAGGCACCATAAGCCAAACACTTAATGTTTCCAAGAAAAGAAAACTTCAGAATAGATGAGGGTTTGAATTGCCGTAACGACCATTACCCATGTGTACGAAGCGGATTCGAGGGCAAAATAATATCTCTTCTGTGACAAGCGGGAAGAAAAGTCGAGTGTTCAAGATCACTTACCTTGATGGCAGTATGTGTGGAGCCATGGACGATCTTCCAGCCAGTCTACCAAGAATGTGGAAGCGTGGCAGATTCTCTCCCTACCACAGGCATTTTCTTTACACTTAGGATTAAGCTCGTGCGAAGACATTTGGAACGTAATACTATACAGACCATACAGCCCACTGTCGATGCCCTCAACGCCCTTCTAGCCTGAAGGAGTTGGCCAAGCTGGCTGAGTACATTCATGGTCAAAGTTGCACAAGTTATGAGAGTTTGTGATTACATGGCAAATAATGGAAGAGCAAATGATTAAAATGTTAGCATCTGCTAAGGTTTGCATTGTATTACTAACTATCCACTTTATTTACTAGTTCAGTATCGCTGAATAAGTGATTAAGTGAGGTTGGGTAGATTTTACATACTCGTATATTGCATCAAAATCCCGGCTTCACTTAAAATACATCCCCCTCTTTTACCCTAATTAAGCGCTGCATAAATCGATGCTTCGTTGATTACCTCGAGAACAAGAACTAAAAATGAAAAATCCATCTACCAGAATCTATATTTTTTAAACTATTTATGTTGTTTGTTAACAAACTCACAACAGTAGGGTGGAGTATAAATTTAGTAAACTATATTCTTTATGAATATACCTTAACAGCCGACGGTTTTGTATTCACCCAAAACCTCCAAACTATATTTTAATTAAAACAAGCTCATTAATGATTACACGAGAGCTGCCTAATGATCAGCTCGGCTCGAATCGGCTTTCTGCCTCAAATGACACGATTAACAATCGCACCACCAGGTGGCGACTGCGCGCGAGGACGAGACGAGGCAGCAATTTCACGAGGGAATATTTTAGGCATTAGGATCCGGCAATTAATTGGAGACCAAAGCACAGTAGGACTGTCGCCAAAGGACTGGTTGTTTGCTATTTAAAAGAACAAGGGCTAATGATTTTAGAAATTTTATTCAGTGCCTTAGATCGCTTCAAAAGCGGCGAGGTGTTGTTTGAATTTCGAATTCCCGCGATTGTTCGAGTTCATATGTTTGAGTGACAAGTTTGTGGGTCGAAGCCGCAAGTTCGCACCGCCGAATTAAGCTTACACAAATCGCACCTCTCCACTTCAATGTTAAAATTGAAGTGGGGCAAAGAGGTTCACTCGAATGATTCCCGCTCGTGTTAATTCTCTTCTCCTTTTCCTTTCAGTTCAATCAACTTTTTCTGCCATTAGCTATCTTTTTTTCACCACCGAGTTGATATTACTTCATCGGATTACATAATTGCCTTAAACCCATTTCTAGGTATATGTAATCAAATGCATATATTTATCAAAAGTGTTCAAACCAATTTTGCATGATTTCCAATTTAGAGCAAAGTCAAAGATCGTACATGATATTGCCTTATCACCTATACAACCTTCTGTGAAAGAGAGAAAGGTTCGTGTTTCTACCTTTCAATTGACCTGCCAGGTGCCTTTGCCTGCCATCAAAATTCATGATTCAAACTAAATCCCAAGTCTTATCAAAGACTTGCGGAAGCGTAAATCCCAAACCGCCTCGCTTTAAATCCAGTTTCATCAAATTTAAGAGATTTTTACTTTTTTCCTCTTTCCTCACATTTTTAGCTCTAGTGTGTGGTCTTCAATGGTTCGACACCGAAATATTAAACGGAAGGCGTTATTAAAAACTTGAATAACCCTTAATTATTTCTTCTTTCTCTCGTTCTTTTATATTATTTCGATTTAACAATTACTCTTTGATTTAAATGCATATTAATGATTATAATTTTATTGATAATAGTTGACAACCTGCCTTCCAATCGGTTTTGAATAGTTCATTTAGAAACGTAAAGAAAATGGTGAGTTGAGAGGAATGAAAAAAGGGTAAATGTATCGTTGTTTTAGCTTTAATTTAGTAATTCTATTTAAATATATTTTAAAATAAAATTACTAAAATATTTAACATTTTGTATCAACTTTGGATATTTTCATCACTTTTGGCCTAATTCATGAGACCTAGATAGATTTGTAGAGGAATTTCAGTAGGTTGTGTGGTACTTAAAATGAACCATGGATGTGATTATATTTTGGAATAGGACTGTATGTCTTTATCAGGGTCAAGGAAGATGGTTTATTAAGCAGAAAAGAATATACTTCATAACTTTAATCACGTCTTAACAAGTTATAAAGCAATTAATCCAGATATTAAATCATACAAAAGCAGGAAATGAAGTTATAATGGGTTGAGGAATAAGTTCTTGCGGTTTTATTAAATTTATTCATTACCATTAACAACTTTAGAAAAACTTCATTTTTAATTGATAACATTATGCAATTTAATCAATAATGTATTCTGCGTTGTTATTTACGACTTCTTCCGAAGTTCAACTAGTTTTTCGATGCCTCTGCAATAAAAATCTCTGGATTTTGACTCGAAGAATTCGTCTAACCGAGTTCTAAATTCCACATTAGTATTGAACGAAACGCCGCGCAAATTGTTGGAGAGCGATCGAAACAGATGGAAATCCGATGGAGCCAAGTCTGGCAAATATGGAGGATGCGGCAGGATTTCCCTATTAAGTGTTTGGATGGTGTTTTTTGTCATATTAGCAATGTGAGGACGAGCATTGTCGTGTTGCAGAAGGACTCCATAACGTCGATGAGGTCGCTTTTCACGAATAGCTTCGGTGAGCCGATACATTTGTTAAACGTAGAATGATGCCTTCACAGTCCCACCACACACACAGCATCGTCTTTCTTGGATGAAGTCCTTACTTTAATCGCGGAAGTGTTTTTTTATTGGGGCTAAGCCATTGTTTTCGATGGTTCATGTTGACATAAACACACCACTTTTCGTCGCCAGTGATGATGCGGTGAAGAAATCTGCCCTTATATCCACGATTAGCCTTGTGACGAGCAGGCAAACCTGCGGCAATCGTGGAGCGTCGAAGTTTGTTGCTTTCGCTCAAAGCGTGCGGAACCCATGCATCGAGTTTTTTAACTTTCCCCATCGAATGAAGCTGATTTACTACAGTTTTCTGATCATACGCCAATTGCACAGCCAATTCTCTATTCCATTGACAAGGATTTTCATGAAGAAGGTCGTTCAATCGATCTTCATCCAACTTAATGGGGTGACCAGAACGTTCTTCGTCATTGAGATTAAAATGACCCTTTTTGAAACATGAAAACCATCATTGAGCTGTCCTTTCTGATAAAAAATTTTCTCCGTACACAGCACAAATATCGCGACGAGCTTTAGCTGCGTTTGCATTGTTCCCTTCTCGATTGAAAATGAATAACAACAAGTGTCGAAAATGCGCCTTTCTTTCAACTTGACATTTCATTTTGAGGGTACAGAACAAAAATTAAATTAACAAAAGCCTAATAGTCTACGCTGTTAAGAGACGTAGCCTAACCTTCGGAAATTTTGCTCTCATTAATTATTATTGTTTCCTAATATGTGCACAAATCACGTCAACAAAACTTAAATCAACACAACATTAAAAAAGAACGCAAGAACTTATTCCTCAACCTGACAGGACATTGTCTCATACCATACATCCAACCACACCAAGAATTGGGTTGGTGAAATGGGGTTCACCCCTATGGACTTGTCCCCACAAAGCCCAGACTTAAGTCCAATAGAAGTCTTGTAGTGAGTGCTTGAAAAAATAATAGGACGCACCACAAAAAAATTTAAAAAAACGGTATGAAAAATTACTGGTTTGGAAAAGATGAGTTCAAAAGTTTTGATAGAACTAAAATGAGCTACTCTCTCCCTTCAAGATGTTTATTGCATAATATTCAAACGAAAAAATTGATTGAACACAACACTATTTGGAATTAAAATAAGAAAGAGGCAACCTAATGACAAAGAAAACAATCCTATACTTATGTCTAAAAGAAAAAGAAATCCCTTCCAAAATAACCCTAGTAAACCAGTTTAACGCACCTAATTTTCAGGTGACACAATCATCACTAGATAATTTGAACGAAATTATACTTATTTTACAGTGCACAAGTTCAACAAACACGGAGATGCAGCTCATATTACATAAAAAAGGCAGTTACTAAAAGACATATGTTGGACTACACCAAACACTTTCCATGATTCCCTAAGAATTTCCTCTAATTTAGTCCAAAATGTTTAATATTTACTATAAAACTGATTAAGTTATAGATTTCCGCTTCTATCACTCTCTGGATCCAAAAGTATTTCTATTGTCATAGTTTCGTTTGTAAAGGTTTTCACCCTAATATCTTCTATAACACGTTTTCTGTGGTCGAAGCTTCGTTAGAAAGGTTTTAATCCACTCTTTTTTTATGTTCTCATAAAGAAATTTAAAAGGGCTCCCAAACAGTGTCGAACTTTACTAACTGCACCTCACTGGTCTCTCTTCATAATGTTGAGTGCTTCAAGTAAGTTCCCTTCTTCGGAAACTCCGATTAAGTAGCCTCTCTAGATTTTCACATTTCCTACCCTCGTCACAAATATTATATTCTTTATAAAGTTAACTAGCGAAGATGTCGACCTTTGGTTTTGCTTTTCATTATAGGTTTAATTAACTAACACTACTAATTTTACTAATCGAGTAAGACTTTTTTAATTTTAAAATTAAATTTAATCTTATTGTTTTAAGTTGATAATATTTTAGGTGAAACAACAATATGTAGTCTTTTTTGTTTTCCTTTAAATATTTTCTTCTTATTTATTTCCGCACGTCAGTTGGCAAAACTAACACGAAAGTGCAAAAAGCTTACATGGTCCCATGTGGCCCTGTTGGAAAAAATATATTTTTTAGCATCACGAGTGTATGATGTAATTTCCACAATTATTCATGTCACACAATATGCTGACTTGCATTCAAAGATTAACATTTTTATATATTATTAGTTGATGAGAGATGGAAGGGTTAGGATATATAGAACATAAATTATTATATTATAGTTAATTTGATTTTGTCTGAAACCTTTGGAAAAATGTGAAATTTGGGCAAATATAGTTATTGTCCACATCTCGCGAAAATTTCTTTTAATTTGAATGGGATAAATAAATATACAAACTGGTTTCTTGATCTTTATTCCTCAGAAGAGGCGAACACTCGATGCAAACAAAAGCCATATAACAAAAACAGTATATCAGTGAATGAGAGTCACTAAGTCATGAAGCGAGATTCACAGTTATTTCCCACGGAGAGAAGACACGACTCAAATATACGCTAAATTTGCTGTCTTATTTAGTCGTTGGTGAGTTGTTAGTCAGTTAAAGTAAATAATACAAATTTTCTTCTCATTCTGAAATACATGTTGCTATAAGAGGGTTTATGTAGAGACTAGAATGATGAGAGTTGGGACTTGCCTCTGGCCTTCTCTCTCTAAGTAGGTTCCACTTTTCGCATTTCTTCATAATTATCCTCCACGCATTTTACTTTAACTTATTTTCTTGCAGAAACTTCTTGTGAAAAAATGTTTTCAAAGATGCCTTCGTTTGTTTAGAAAAAAACATCCTCATACTTATCAATTAAATTACACAAGCAATTGCAAAAGCAACCACCAATTGGGTCATTACGTGGTCAGGATAAAAGGATAAGAAAGGCTCTGCCAAAGAGAGGAACATTAGCACATATATAATCTAGTCAAAAAATCGCTATAATTACAAATAAAACAATTAATAATGGTCATAGAATTGCTCATAGTCTAAGCCAATAATTACTCTAGTCCTTGATCTGGACACACCGCTTTTGTTTAAGTCGATGGTATTGACCATATGACTAAATTCAAAGAGTGCATAATACAGGTTAAATAAATTAGCCGAAGGGATTCTTAATTAAAGTCTTGCCAAGGGTGCGTCAAAAAGGAAGAGCCACAAATAAACACAAGTACAAAAAAAAACTTTACTTTACACAAATATAATAATTAGCAATAAACGGGCAAAATTAAGGATTAAATATTAAACACTGACGTTAAGCGTCTAGATTTATAATGACTCAATGGGAGTATCAATCACTGTTAATTAAATAAGTAATTTAAGAATAGAGGGACACTGGGTTTACAGATTACCATTAATTGTGATGGATTGGAGAGACGACTACCCAGGTCCAGACGGGGTGGTTCGGGTGGCGTTAACACGAGTTCTCGGAGAGAGGTGGGATAAGACAAAGGGTTCGGGGCTGCTGACTGCAGTTCCGGTTAGTTCACTCCTAACTGGATGTGACACTAACAAATAGTAACTTCCAGTAACTATTTGGAAGTTCCTTTTCTTTCTCAAGTAGTCGTCTCTCCAATTTATTACAATTATTGTAATCTGTAAACCCAGTGTCCCTCCATTCTTAAATTATATATTTAATTAACCGTGATTGATACTCCCATTGAGTCATTATAAATCTAGATGCTTAACGTCAGTGTTTAATATTTAGTCTTTTATTCTGGCCGTTTAACTATCGCTAATTATTATATTTGCGTAAAGTAAAGTATATTTGTGGCTCTTAATTTTGACGTACCCTTGGTAAGACTTTAATTAAGACTTCCTTCGGCTAATTTATTCAACCTGTATTTTGCACTCTTAGAATTTAACAATCACAAAACTCCCTCCTAGTAAAAAGTGGAACTTTTATAGTAAGAATGCTGGCTACGGCACAACCCGCTTCTAACCAGCTTCCGCAAGTTCAGTAGGAATTAAAGCATATATATATATATATATATATATATATGATCATTGATTGAGTCATAGGGTCAATAGCATCGACTTAAACAAAAGCGTTGTGTCCAGATCAAGGACTAGAATAATTATTGGACCAGACTATGAGCAATTCTACGACATATATAAAAGTGGTGTCAGCTTTAAGGGGTTCAATTTTTGAAGAAGCGAACTCATATAGCCTAAAACTTGCCAACCTCCAAGAAAGCCCAAATATAATAATGTAAATTTTAATAATTATAGTCTGTCGTAGAATGGACTCTCGACGATATACCATATATAACTATTCGTTGAGGGAACTTCTTTAATTATCTTTAGAGTGCGTTAATGTCTGGCGGGCCGATATTATGTATCTTCGATATGCTTAAGAAGTGGAACTGAGCTCAAGGATAATAATATTGCTATCATTAATAAAATAGAGTTTTATTAATAATAACTATCAACAAACACAAAACGGAAAATATTGACATAAACAGAGAATGGAAAGGGTCGTGAGGGCTCGGGCTAATCCGAGGATTGAAGGAATTAAAAAGGTAAAACAAATATAGAGGTAAAGGGATGGGATGGTTCGCTAAACCATTTAAAGCACAGGATAGAATTAACAAAAGGGTTCAATACTCAAAGGTAAGGTTTGGCTTACGTAACTTTATACGAGTGGTGCAGTGAAAGGCGAGGTGAAGGAATTCTCGGTCCGCTGGCGAGTTCTAGCCGAAGGAAGGGGGGGATAAGATGATCCTGACGTGGCGGCTTGGGAATGAGAACCGTTTCTAGACGAACGGCTTGAAGAACAATGGCTGTTCTACGTTGTTCTCTTCCGAACAACAGGGGGGCGTGAGAACCGTCTCTTGTCTACGGGCTCAAGAACAATGGCTGTTCTAATGTTGTTCTCTTCTTGAACAACAAGGGGGAAGGGTGAGAACCGTTTCTTGGCGAAGGGCTCAAAAGAACAATGGCTGTTCTAACGTCGTTCTCTATCTATGAGGAATGGACGACCTACCATATACATTCTAAATTTTGTAATCCCAAAAACAATTGCTAGAGCTTCCAGTTCCACCGAAGCGTATGCCCTTTCGCAAGTTGTCAGTCGGCGACTCGCATAGCTTATAGGAGCGGGTTCTTGGCTCTTGTCGTATTGGAGTAATACGTAGCCAATACCCAGTTGAGAGGCATCTGTCCTCCCCTAAATTTCTTTTGAGGTTTCGGCAGTTTTAAGATTGGGGCGGAGACTAGATTCTCTTTGAGCTCTTCAATGTGCGCTTCGGCCTCGGGGTTCCACTGGAGGGGGTCCGGGAGTTTCTTTTTAGCAGATCGTTTAGGGGAGCTGCTACAGAAGCGAATTGGGGTACGAAGCAGCAGTAAAACTAAGCACCACCGAGGAAAGACCGTAATTGCTTCTTGGTGCGCGGTAGGGGCATATTTAGCATAGCCTTTACCTTCTCTTTTTGTGGGGCCATATGACTTTCGCCAATTTTTCTAAATCCAAGGTATTCTATGGATTTATAAGAAAAATGGCATTTTGAGGGTTTAATCGTCAAGCCATGATGCTTTAAGCGTTCTAAATGCGGGCGGAGAGACAAGATATGGTCGTTCCATGAACGTGTAGCGACATCACGTTATGAAAATAAAAATAAACATTTTGTAAGCTGTCTATTACACGACGCATTATGTGGTTGTAGCTACTGCAGGCAGTGACTAGGCCAAAAGGAAGACGAGTGAATTCCATTAAACCTTTGTCTGTAAGAAAGGCTGTTAGTTTCCTCGCTGATGCATTTAGGGGGATCTGATAATAGGCCTTACATAGGTCTATCTCAGTGATGTAGGCGGCTCCTTCGAAGAGATGTAAATTTTGGTAAATTAGGGGGAGAGGCTCGGCGTCGAACACGGTGACGGTGTTTAACTTCCGAAAATCGAAGCACATCCTAAGGAGCTGGTCTGGCTTGTGGACCATGACTATTGGGGAACAGTAGTAAGACGTAGATGGCTCGATAATGCCTAATTGCAAAAGATTGTCGACTTCTTCATTGAAAGCGTCTCTTAGGTGCACCGGTACGGGATAGGGCCTACATCGCACAGGTTCGAGCGTAGTGAGGGCGATATCATGTTCGAACTGAGTCGAGCATCCTGGTGACTCGGAAATGACGTCACTAAATTCTTCGAAAAGCGCCATCATTTGGTTCCTTTGGGCAGGGGTGAGGTCGGAGTTTACATCTAACTCGGGGAAAGGTTCTTTTATGGGGGGCAGCTTGGACGGGAGGACGGGGAAAGGACAATCTTCGCTTGACTCTACGCAAATCAAATCAACAATATTTAGGGGGTTGTTTGGGTGGACGGTGTCAATTACCCTTTCTTCGTCGAAGGCGACTATATTGTTTATACAAGCCCGTCTATGATACTTTTTTAGCATGTTTATGTGATATAACTTATCACCTGCGGGTGTCTGTATAACGTAATCGACCGATCTGTGAGTTTTCTGAACGGGAGGGAAGTTTATGGGAATTCGAGAGGAGTAAGAGTAGAACTTCATCTCTGGGCTTCTGTGTTTGGCCTTTAGATCAAAGTATGTCCGATACTTTTTCATATTAATTACGCAATTTCTGACTGCTATGTCAGAACACCTTTTTAATCTTTCCCTTAGTTCGAGGACGAAGGAATAAGTGTTCCTTAATTCTGGACACAAACGGGAATTTTTCCATAATTCCTTCAAAATACTGAGGGGCCCCTGCACGTTTATTCCGTACAGGAGCTCAAATGGGAAAAATCCGATGGTCCTATGGGAAATTTCGCGGCATGCGAATAACGCAACTGGCAAATATCGGTGCTATTCTCGGGGTTGTTCCATGCAAAGCTTCTTGAGGACGCTTTTCAAGGTCGCATTGAACTTTTCGCACATGCCGTTCGCGCTCGGATGGAAGGGGGTGGTAAAAATAGGTTTGATTTGGAGCAGGGTGTTCACGTGTTCCATTAGCTCACAGGTAAACTGGTGGCCTCTATCTGACAAGATTTCTTTGGGCAATCCTACTCTAGCAAAAATAGAAATAAGGGCTTCAGAGCAAGAGATACTATCGATCTTTTTTAGAGCGACAGCTTCTGGGAATCGGGTAGCGCAGTCTATCAATGTTGATACATGCGTATGACCTTCCTTGGAAGGGGGGTGAATTGGTCCAATGAGTTCGATGACGACTCTTGAGAAGGGCTCTGAAATGACCCGGGGTTCTCTGCAGGGGAGCTGGGGCTATTCGACCGTTTGCAGTGGTTTTTTGGCACAAATCGCACGTTTTGCAGAATTTTGCAATATCTTTGGCTGCACCGGGCGAAAAAAAGTATTTAAATACTCGCTGAGAAGTCTTGTTATGACCGAAATGACCGGCCATGGGACTTTCATGTGCTACTCTATGGATTTGGTCTACTTGTGTGCGCGAAATACACATGACCTTAGACGGTTCCCACGAACAATCACCTCTTCGGTCATTCGTTCCTTTTCCCAATGGGATTAAAGTAAATGGCAGCTTTGCTGAGCATTGAGGAATTGTGCATTGCTCGTTTGGACCTCTAAAGGAGCCTCTGGGGTGAAACGGCGTGTTGGGGGAGAGGCCTCGCGGCTAGCTTGCGCTCGAGTGACGACAGCTCGAGTCACTTCACTCGGGGAGAGTAGTGCGCTCAGGCCAATGAGTAACCAGTGAAATATTTACACTGTACATTGCAGCGGATTACCGGGAATATATTTTCCCGACCCAAGAAGTCGTGTACAATTGCGTACTTCTTATGTTGGGGGTCGACAGGGGGGAGCAATTTGTCCGACACCACAATGCATGTGCACCCTGTGTCTCTGACGAAGGTGGAAACTTTACAGCCATTGATCGAGCCAGTTTAGAAATTTAGTCCTCCTTGGGTACTCTTGTTGAACAGGAAGTTCACTTGAAATTCCTGTGGGGATAGAGACGAGGGGGATGACGTAAGCGCGGCCGGCTGTTTCGGGGGAAGGGTAGCAGTTACTTGGTGGACTTGTTGGCTCTGGGTGGGACGTAGGATAGAATTCTGTACACATTGGGACTTATAATGGCCGGGGGAACCGCAGGAGTAGCATATAACCTGCTTATTCTTGTACTGGTTATTGTAGGGGGTATTGAAGACTGGGGGTTTTCTGTCTTCGTGGGCTACAAAAGGCTTATTCTTTGGCCTGAACGGGGCTCTGGTCTTTATCAATGGAGGGGGTTTCCTTTGTTGGGACTTCCAATGACTAAATTTATTCTTCGGGGACGGGGGACTATTCTTCCGTGTATCCTGTGGGTAAAGGCGATGATTTGTCGCATGGAGATCAGCTTCCTCGAGGCATTCTTGAAAGGTAGACGCTCGGTGGCCTTGCACAAATGCTCGGATCTCCTAGGGGAGGGTGGACAATAGCTGGTCTTTTAACATAAATTAAATCAGGGCCTCATAATCCCATTCGAGTTTGGAGGATTCTAACCAGAACTGGAGGTTTCGCCTCAGGATATATCCAAACTGTCGGTTAGTTTAACCGGGCTGGATTTTAGCCGATTTAAACCTAGCGCGGTAGAACTGAGGGTTCAAGTAGAAGGCGGATAGCAATTCGGGCTTCAAGGTGCTGCTATAGTGTATTGTAGCTTCATGTGGTAACGAGATGAAAATTCTCTTAAGCGCGAACTGAGCAATGGGAGCAATCTACTGAATCCTTTGGATTATAGGGCCCATCCGTTTACCTTGAAGATCTTTTCAAAATGTGCTAGGTATAAGCAAAAATCTTCTTTGTCTTTATATTGGAGAAGTTTCATAGCGGGGGCCTAGGGTTGATGATCATGGGATCCAACAGAACTGACCTTAACTTGGTCTCTGCTTAATTCCCTTTCATGTTTTCAAATCTTTTCTCTTTCTTCAAATTCTAACTCTTCTTTTCTTCTCCTTCTTAAATTTCTAACACTTCTTTTATTCTCCTTTCTTCCAATTCTTCTTTTCTTACTTCCATTTCACGTGCTCTTTCCTCCCGCTGTTCGCTTTGGACGAATTCTTTTAGTTCCTGTCCTGTGAGACCGAGAGCTTGTCCTTTTTTGACGAAAACTTCGAACGATTGTGAAGCCATTGCTGCTCTTGCTGACGCAAATGGTGACTCACGAAAGAACTTACGCACCTGATAAGAGAATTAGAAGCGTCGATTGTTCCTGACCGATACAATCTAATAACTAATTCCCAAAATAACTAATATTTTTCTAGCTTTGCGTTTGCTATCTGGAAAGGATTATTAATGGTTATTATTTATATTCCTTCGGGGAATAGACTCTAATTATTAAAGTTCACGTTAGGTTATTTGGGCTTCCCTGGAGGTTGGCAGGTTTGAGGCTATATGAGTTCGCTTCCTCAAAAATTTAACCCCTTAAAGCTGACACGACTTTTATATATGTCGTAGAATTGCTTATAGTCCTCGATCTGGACACACCGCTTTTGTTTAAGTCAATAGTATTGACCTTATGACTCAATCTACAATCATATATATATATATATATATATATATATATATATATATATATATATATATATATATATATATATATAGGTAGGCTTTAATTTCTCACTATAAAAGTTCCACTTTTTACTAGGGGGAGGTTTGTGATTGTTGAATTCTAAGAGTGCATAATACAGGTTGAATAAATTAGCCGAAGGGAGTCTTAATTAAAGTCTTACCAAGGGTACGTCAAAAAGGAAGAGCCACAAATAAACACACGTACAGGAAATAAACTTTACTTTACACAAATATAATAATTAGCAATAGTTAAACAGGCAGAATTAAGGATTAAATATTAAACACTGACGTTAAGCATCTAGATTTATAATGACTCAATAGGGAGTATCAATCACGGTTAATTAAATAGATAATTTAAGAATAGAGGGACACTGGGTTTACAGATTACCATTAATTGTGATGGATTGTAGGGACGACTACTTAGGTCCAGACGGGATGGTTCGGGCTGAGTTAACACGAGTTCTCGGTGAGAGGGGGGATAAGACGACGGGTTCAGGGTTGCAGGCAGCAGTTCAGGTTAGTTTACTCCTAACTGGATGTGACACTAACAAATAGTAACTTCCAGTAACTATTTGGATGTTCCTCTTCTTTCTCAAGGTACGTTGAGCAACAGAGCGTACTCTTCTAGTCACAGACTCTGCGGGGCGGGATTTACTTCAGGAACACTTTGAGACAGCGACCAAGTTAAAGCGACGGCGCGTTGGCAGTCTATACGTTACGGCAACGACTCTCGTTCAGCGTGAGGGGTACGCGAGTAGGTTTGGGACACTGCTCTAGAGGAATGAACGGCGATGTTATTTATACCGCGGATTGTGGGGAATCGAGAGAGAGATTCTATTCACCACAATTTGCTTATCACAGTGCCTTCTTGACAATCTCCATGGTATCATAAAGAAGGAAAATAGAATTTAGGCTTTTCTCTGAGATTGGCCTCCTTTCCTCAGACTTCCTGTCTTCAGTTTGGGGAAGGGTAGGGGTGTGGGAGAGAGAGGAGACGAAGGTCAACTCAAACGACAAATTTTTTTCGTTCCCACGATTGTCTGGGGGCATGCGAGTGTGTACGTTCCATACCTTCACAATAATAAAACAGACAATGTTTATGCATATTTTTACAGGCGAAAAAGAAATACTTATATTTTTACAGAAGCAACATCAATAAAATATATAAAT
Organism: Ceratothoa steindachneri; assembly: GCA_963969495.1. Taxonomy (NCBI): domain Eukaryota; kingdom Metazoa; phylum Arthropoda; class Malacostraca; order Isopoda; family Cymothoidae; genus Ceratothoa; species Ceratothoa steindachneri. The sequence continues at coordinate 136,233,440 of OZ018319.1, forward strand.
TTTATCATCCACTCGGAACTCCCTGATCTAGTTCGTGATCTAACACCTTCTTAGCAACAGATTGAACTCCTGGCCTGATGTCTGGAACAATGGAACTTGTTGGATGAACATGCTTGAATTACAATATTTAGGAAGCGTTATGCAGATCTACACCAATTCTTCACTTTAGAAAAAAACTTGTCTTATCAGAGGGCTATTTATTGCCCTTGAGCTGACCTATGAACCAAATGAATGTAAGTAATTCATAAATGCATCCCTATACAGCATAAAAGCGGTTCGGATTCACACATTGGGAACACCCAGACTACAGTAAATAAATTTTCAAGAGATGTATCAATTAAAAAGATCAAAAGACATATTATGTTTTACTTTTACTAGTTCTGCAAGTGTTTGCAGCCAGTAATATATTTTTTTTTTACTCTGATTTTATTTTATTTCAATGAAGGTCGAAATAGCAAAGGCAAGAAATGTATCATCTATCCAGATCTTCAGTCAGCTATTCGCCTAGTTGGACATTTAAGTGCTATTCCTGTACCACAGCAGCCCCTCTGGACTACCAAACGATGACACGAGCACATCAAACGATTCAGGATCTCAAATTACACCATAGGTGACACAGCGTGAATCTGACAAGAAACTGTACCTTATCACCAAACCGGAACTTATATAATCTAGTTGGTGCTATAACACTTACTTAGCAACAGAGTGAACTCCTGGCCTCAGGTTTGCAACAATGGAACCTGATGGATGAACATGATCCAATTACAGTATTTAGGAAGCATTCTGCAGATCTACAGCAATTCTCCACTTTTGAAAACAAGTGGACTTATTGTAATGATATCAGAGACCTATTTAATGCCCTTGAGCTGACCTGTGAACAAAATGAGTGGAGGTTATTCATGTATGCATCCCTTTACAGCACCAAAGAGGTTCTATTGCACATTGGGACCACTATGCCTTTGGTTACGGTTGCTTACTCAGTCATTTTAGGAGAGAATTATGAAAACCTTGCTTTTATTCTAGACCGCATAGGTTAAAAGCAGATAAGCGGCTGATTTTTGCGTACTCGATAGTAGCACTATTTAATGGGCTACAAACTTGATACACCAAGTTTATGCGCTTCCATTGCAATTGGAATAGTAGGGCGAGTTCAGAAGATTATGTACGCTGAGAATGGCAACTTCGGAAAAATATGATGGCTGGATGCCATAATGTAATCCATGAGCCACTAGTTAAGGAGAAAATCATTTTGCCACCACTGGATATAAAACTAGACTTAATGAAGCAATTTACCAGGGCACTGCAACATAACAAGCCATGTTTTCAGTAACTAAAGCGATCTTTCCTAAAATAAGTGATGCCAAGATTAAAGAAGGGCCTCAGATTTGTAGGCCCTAAGATTCGCCACTTTAGAGCTGATGAGGACTTGGAGGCGACAATGGATGAAACTGAGCTAGCGGCCTGGCATGCATTCAAAGATGTATGCAAAGAACTTCTGGGAAAGCACCAATGGTCCCAGCGATATCATATGGTGAAGAGCATAATCAAGTGCTACCAAGATCTCGAAAGTAATATGTCACTGAAGATATACTTTCTTCATTTTTATCTGTCTTTCTTCCGAGAGAAGGCAGGATATGTGAGTGATGAACATGGAGAGAGAGGAAATAAAGCGGTGTTCTAACTGGCTAGGTGAGTGATGAGAAGTGTAAGATCTTCCCACCCAGGTACAGAGCTTAGCACAGCACGTCTATAAACTAGTAGCCAGATCTCTACGTATAATAATAAAATTATAAATTAAAATTATAATAAGAAAACTATTAATAAATTAATAAGATGAATAATAAAAATGGAATAATATCGCAAGTGATATTAAATTAATTACTTATCTAATAAAAGTGATACTGGATGAATAGTAGTTTAAATTAATATATAGAAAAAATAAAAATAGCAAAGCCTAAGTGAATATTTAATTAATATCTGTAAATTACTATACATTATTGAGTGTAACGTGAGTGAAAAAACTCATATAGAATTGTAATACTCAATTATGGTTGAAATAGTCAATTGTGTACTGTGTAGTCCTAATGGGGAAAAAGTACAAAAATACTACTCTACTAACGGTACTAGATCGCTATTTACTATGAGAGTAGACGTAAATAAATACTACTTCAAATTGTATTCAAATTAACTTAGTTACGACTCAACCAATACAGAAGAATTTGCTTCCTGTCAAAAAATTAATTGGTAAAATACGGATTCAGGAAAATCAAGAAAATGCCTTGCTAGAAACAATGAAGCGTTTCTTTTATCTTTCAAATCTGCGGCAGACCCCCTCTCATCAAAAAAGTCGCCAAGCGAATGATTTACCACTCTTCCTTTTGATCAATTACACCCTCAGTAATAGTTTAGCCAATCCAGAACCGGTTCTGCACCCTTTCCAACCGTCCTTGAAAAAGTAATCCGGTGCGACAGCAGTTGGATAAAGGTCATAAGAAGATGTCAACCAGTCCTGCAAAAGTGAGCTCGTTTACAATGGCGACTCATCTTATCCATTTTTTACTATAAATAACTGTCAAAATTACTATATTCAAGAGGTATTATAAATTTATATTACCACAATAGTTGGCAAAATGCTGTGGTTGAAATAGGTTGGGGGGTTTTTATAACCAATTCGGTTTTCCTCTTATTCCACGTGAACGATCAATTTTATTTTATTGTATCATGAAAAATAACAGAATAAATTGCAATATTTATTAAATTGCGTAAATGAAATTTTATGACGGCGGTAAGTGAAATTCAACCGAATTATCCATAAAATCGGAATAATGGGAGGATCAAAGCTTTACCGGCGGCGGTTTAGTAACTAAATTCCAAAAGATAACCAAGGTACTCCTTACCTTGTCGAAATAAAATGAGATTAGCCAGGGTCGAAAGGTTGCGCAGCGCAGAGCAGGAATCCACATGGAGTGTCTGTAATAATAGGGTGTCTTTGCGGGAAATCCGTAGCACGTTGGAATCGTGAGCTCCAACATGGCGATTCCCGACTGGTTGCTTCTCACTGCCGAGTACTGCCAGGTAGTACACGTGTGGATGGTTGTTCATAGGGCGTTAGAGCCAATCAAAATGGCTATAATCTTGAGGTAAAACGTTCTTGTCGGTGGAAGGATTACTGGGGAAGATTCGGAAAAGAAGTACTGCATTTTGATTGCAAAGTTATGCTTTGCACATCTGGTCTAATTTAGGCCAAGAGGGAGAGATCATTGAACCAAGGCAAAATAAAGAAAGACGCGGGATGTACATAAGTATAAACGGGGTCTCTAACACGTCAGGCCGTCCCTCGAGGTAGTTTTGAAAAGGTTTTAATAAAAAAAGACATAGCATTGACCACTAATGAGCTGAGAGAATACAGAAAAGAAGAATAAATGAAATGAGGTAAAAGAACAGCGGTATTGAATTACTTGAAAAAAAACGGAAATTCACTCAATTACCATTTAGGGAAGCTTCCCCCAAGCTTACACGGAGGCAGCTTTAAATCCTTTAATTGTAAACGCAATTTTGGGCAGAGAGCAGGTAGGAAAGTAGATAAAAATTTTAAATACCATGGCAAAATATTCCCCAAACGTTTGCTATTGTTAGTATAGAGAAGCATAAAATGTGAGTGAGGTCCGTCACAACCAGTGTTTGGAAGAAATTACTTTCTCTTTCCTTTGAAATGAGTTTTTTATTCCCCACAGACTTTTTATTCTTTGTTGTAACATTTTCTGCTCTTACACTAACAAGTTTTCTTGTTATTGATCTTCTATCATATATTATAATTATTAATTCATAAACACAATACAAGTTTAGTTGATAGTTGCACATTCACTGTGATAATACTATAAAATTAAAATAAGTGAAACTTGCAGTAAACATATTACACACAAAAGTTAACGTGATATATATATATATATATATATATATATATATATATATATATATATATATATATATATATATATTCAGAAGATAACACATTGGGGTTATATATATCAGTGAGAAAATAATAGTAAACCACAATATTTAAATCAAATTTATTTATAACAACCAAGCTAGTTTCGGAAAATTATAATTGATGACACATTCGACTGAGTAATGAAAAGGCAGCTCCTGAATTTTAAGGCGAACAAAATACTATACAGAATAAAAACAGAGGAAACAAACTGGAAAAACATAAATATTTAGGTGGATTCAGCGGGAAGTTACTAATCTTCGAGAACAATTGCCTCCAGGCGTTCATAAATACGATTAATGACCATATTCGATATATATTAGTTGAATTTGTATTTTCCTTCGGATGAATTGAAATTATCTACTTTTTTAATGATAACAGATTCTGAAATTCTCCTCTCAATATAATTGTTTAATTTATAAATAACTTTTGCTTGGTTGAAATCGATGGTATAGTCGTAATTTTTCATGTGCGTAAAGAGACTTGAAGAAATTGCCCTTCATCTGCTTGATGTTCTTTTATGGCATACTATAAAGTATACGCCAGCATCAGCTTTCTCTGTTCTTGATAATATTTTTATGTTAGTTAATATTATGGAATACACAGTCTTATTGTCAATAAGACTGATATAAAATATAATTTTCTCATTTTATATTGTTCAATATTAAAGAAAATATGATTGAATCAATTTCACATTTGGGAGCAAGGCTTATATAATTTCAGTTTTTAAGAAACACGACATAAAAAAATGAACATAATATCACTTAATGGTATGTATGCTTTCGAATTGTATATAATGATATTTGATTACAAATAGCCGAGTATATGGATGGTAAAGCCCCTCATTTCGAAAATAATGACCTTAGGGTTCGATTTCAAATTCATTTGCCAAACATTGTTAGGCACTCCAATTTTGATTGTTTTATGCAGTGCTCCGCACCTACGGGTAGGAGCTAAAAAATCGAGTCATTAAATTTCCTTGTATCTAATTGCTCCATATCGTATCAATTTTTCCCCATGGCTAAAGCTCTTTCCGTAGCTTAAATTAAATTGTATTAGGGACAATTCTCCATTTGTAAGAGCCAAAGTTAAAATTCCTTGTGTTCATTCGCTTTTTGATGTGTTTGCTTTTTTAAGCTGAAGTAAGACCCGTTCATAGGTGACGTGAAAAGGGAAATATATAAAACAACTGGTGCTTTATCAATACAAGAACAGGAATAGTGTCATGTTAGTGGTAACAAAAAACTACAGCAAATTATGTAAATATTTATTTTGAATATTGGTAAATTTAAGGTTTGTAGGAAAAAATCCGTTCATGCGATTTCGATCTGTTTCCGAGGGTAGAGGCCAACATGCTGCAATTGATCTTAAACTTCTAAAACCGTAATGGAGTCTAATCCTCGAAAGAAGTTGATATGTCAAGAATCTTTTAAATACCATTCATAATAGAGTGCGTAACGTCAACAAAGTCTCCAAAAAATAGAGGTTTACGTGCCACATGAAATGTCTAAAGTAAAACGTTACAACATATAGGTATTGCTTCATCTGTAATGGATCGAAGGGGCATTAAATCGCATATCTACAGTATCTTTATTTGAGATGATCAGTTGTTTTTTTAATGAATTATTTAGTCTAAAAGACATTGACTTGATGGCAAATAAACCACATTCCTAATCCTACAGGAAGTTTGAAACACCAAAAAATCTATGCATTGAATTTGGTATGATGTAAAAGTAATTACTCATTATGAGCTCCTTAATTATAAGCAAACAGTCAGTGCAGACTGACATATTTATATATTCAGTAAAAGCAGCGTTTGTTTAAAGTCTTGAACAAAAATATCAATGACTCGTCAACCGGAAGGAGGACCCTTTCTTCATAACAATTCACGCTGACGCCTGGGGCACTTTCGATCCAAGAAATAATTAATGAGTTAGGCCCTGCAGTTTCTCCTCATGTTGAGCCTTGTGTCAACATTACCAAAGAAGACAAAGAATCCGCTGCTTAGTTTTACGAGGGAAGAGCATTATCCAATAATGGTGCAGAGATGGAGAGAAAAAGAAAGAGAGAGAGAGAGAGAGTAAATACAAGTTCTGCGGGTGGTAACAATCACCACAAGGCTTTCGTGATATTTAATTTATGCCTTTCAAAAACGTTTTGAAGAGAGAAAGAAAGATGCAGAAATATTATATTGCAGAATATATAATATTAAATTACAAGGGAATAGGAAATTTGGATGCAAGTCAGCAATGAGATAAGAAACAGAAGATTTATCAGCGCGACTGTGCCTGGTAGCTTAATGGTAGAACATATAACCGGCAATCAGCAGATCCGATTTTGATTCCCGGCCAGGATACTTCCAACTTTTCCAGCATGGCATTATTTCGGTCTTCTCAATATGGACTTCATTTATTATGTCTTTCAATGTCCCTTTGTTTTGTCGTTAAAAAACTCCTGTTTCTTGTCTCATTGTTCATTTACGTAAAATATTCATTTTCTCTATTATATATATAATAAAAAAAGTAAAATTATCTTTGTATCAAACCAAGGGGTTAAAAATAACGAACGAATATAGGAGGTTAGTTTTATTTTTGTTAATACAACTGTAGGATGAATGGAAAGAGATCCTGAAGTTTGGGTCAATTTTGGGGGTTTTAAAAACTTCAAAGAAGTTCTGAGAAATATGCAAGAGCTAAGTGAGAAGAAGCTAAATGAAACACTACTGTATGTTGTTTATTACTTCGTTAGATTTCTCTTCACCAGTTGAATGTCTTCAAATTCCTATGTTATAGATAGAGAGAAAAGCGCCATGCAGAACGGAAATCTTCGAGCAGTGCCCTGAGAAGCCGACCCACTTCCGGCGATAAAAAGAGCGATGGATGTACCAAGCTAGGTCGTGTGAACCAATCTAAGGTTCCCTTCCGGCGGCGGCGTGTCTGCTAAGTCAGACTCCCTTCCGGGACCTCGGTACAAATCACTTCCGGCGAGCCCCGTGTAAAATATCAAAAGCAGGCCTCATGAAATTAGTACCAGCCAGCCCCTTGAACGCAAGGCGTAAACTCTCGATTCAGTTCCCTACCCCTCTAGTTCGAAGGCAAGAATTCTCTCAAAATTAAACGATAGTCTATCGGCAAGTGACTATTATACTGGAATAGGCACCGTTCCCGTCTGGCGTACTACTCCCTCGATTATTCCCCTCTAGGTAAAACATGGCGATTGCAATTCCCATTTTGTAATCTATCTCTCCGACAACTCCCAGAGCTTACTGCTAAAAGTAGGCTTCCCGGGTAAATCTGTCGTGTATTCAGTGTCCCGTTTTCTTTGAATTGTGATTATTAGTTAGTTTGTCGGCGCGCCATCCGCCTCTCGTTTTCCCGTTAACTCCTGAGCTCATCTGACCTTAAAATTAAACTTTGCGAATCCATTCTTTTATGTGCAATTCGCCTGTAAATAGTAAAGTATATTTTTGTTTCACAAGTTTCTCTGCCCACAACCTCTAAGAAGTTATATTAATTTGAAAAACCGCACTCTTACTCAATTTTATTGATACCCAGGCACTTCGGGATTTCAAATCCTCTCAAGATTTATCGCGTTTCATATGGCTGGATCAAGGCGAGTGAAGGTCACGGATCTGACCTTGACCTACGACATATTACAATAAATTATAATCGTTTGTTAAGACATTACAACGTGTTGATTTAAGGTGTGGTTGTATGATCTAATATTTACCTAATGTTAAATATCGTGATTATTTTCTCCCCTATCAATTCTAGCACCTTTTATATTGACTCTATATTTTATATCTCTATTTGGAATATCGATTTCTGTTTCCCGATCAAGGACGGTTATAGAAGTTTTTATTAGACGTATTCGAACACATTTAGTCTGTGTTCTTTCCTGCATCACTAAAATTAAAATATTGTGAGACTCCATTTCTTCTTTGGTTGTGTGGTTTGTACCACTGAGCACTCAATATATTGCGGATTGTAGGCTGGCATCATATTATCTTTGATTCACAACGAATGAACTAACAATAATGGTAAAATATAGAATTAATATGTAAAAAATAATTTTTAGGACACTCATTTTTATTTTGTTTAATCAAAGCAAAATTTAAGATTTTCTATTAAATTTGTGGCTATTCTCTTTCCGTCTGGTATAACGTCATTGGATATATTTCTACCCCATCTTGTTCTCTATTCTAATCGATTTGCTGGCGGTTTATTTTTTTTTTTTTTACTAATGCATTCTTTTTTACTATTTTTATTATGTTCAGGAATGTCCTCCCTGTATTATCAATAATAATGAGTCCTATCATACACGTTGGACCCATAAATAATAGAGTGACTCGCGTTCAGGTAACCGCATATTAAGTGGTGACCCAGGCGTGTGGAATCTCTCCTCACGCATGGATTGTGTACACGTAGAAACCAGGACATGCGGCAAGTAGCTGAAAAACAACTACAAGAAATGTAAGGACTGTTTCCGCCATTTTGGGGCTTAAATTTAAACGCTGATTGTCCATTTCCTGGTACACACAGGTCGAACCACAGATGATCTACTCTATTTTTGCTGCTCTGTCTTCTGAACTCTCTTGTTATTCTTGCGTTGCTGCGTTTGAATTTTAACTATATTTTCACTGTTTGCTACTGTGTTCAATTTGTGCTCTACTCCTCTCTTATTGCTATTATGCCTGTCTAGTCCAAGGTGTGTTTTTTAGTCAGTGCTTAGGTACCAAGTGCCAAGTTCTGCATTCTGTTCATATTAGAGTCTAAGTTTCTGTTGGGGTGGGAGATAGAAAAGAACTCCATAGTAGCACTAGATATTCTTCATCTGAGTCGGGTTATAGCTCTCCTTTAGCGCCTAGTTTCTGTTCCTAGTGTATGTTCTTCCTATTTACTGTTCTATCTTATTTTTACGCGACCATAGTTTAGTCTACACGCATTAGTTTACGCAGCAGGAAAGCGAGCTGTAGATTGTAAGGTGTGGCGAGCCATTTTAGTGAATTACCGCATTAAATCTCCCCAGAGAAATGTGCAGTGCAACGCAACGACGGCAAGTCTTCTCACAGAGCTGGTTTACCGCTCATGCCACACCCATAGCAACAGCGTCCATTTTCATCATTCTCGATTTTTGAGAGACACAGACACCCAAACTCCTCCTTAGTTAAGCTAAAACAGAAAAGGGATAGATACCCCCCACTCTCTATCTCTTTTTCTCTCTCATTCTCTCTATCTTTCTTTTTTTCCCCTGTTCTTCTCACATGACACAATCGTCTTTAAAAATATCTTTTATTTTCCCTTGTCGGTGATGGGCTGTGTGAGATTACTGATTCGACCCATGGCAAAATTTTCCAATTTCTTCAATATTTTACTGATATTTTTAAATTGGAAATTATTTTAACCAACGAGGGCATTAATACTTGGTAACGAAATTTTTTAGGGTGAGGCGGTAGCTGCTATTAAGTTAGCGTTGATGTGTTCCGCCTCACTCGAAGAGAAAGCGGTTAAAAATGAAAAATGCAAATGCCAATTAAACTAATAAATGCCTTCTTAAAAGGTCTATATATGGGGCATAGGGGCAAGCTTGAGCACTTAGGAACTCGTTCCTACACAGAGACGGGGATGGGACTAAAAACTACGAACAAACACCCACCTCCAACTGGAAAAGAGATAAAGAAAGGAAACTAAAATTAATTCCAACTAAAGTGTCGAGGGACAAAGGCGTGTGATTCAAAAGTCTTTATAAGGCACACACGTCTGTAAGCCAGGCTGCCACTGTCACTGATGGGCTCGGGTACAATTAAAGTTGGGGATGTTAAATATCTTCCAACTAGAGTGCAATATTATTAAGGTTAGCTCTTTGAATGGGAATACGTTTGCCGGGTTCGTCTCAAGGGTTATTCGAAAGATAAACGCCTCTATCAAAATAAACTTTAATACAAATAATAAAAAGAACAAGGGAAAAGATATATATGGAAATCTAAATACGAGCAAAGAACATAATGACGGGCAAAAATTAAGGAAACTATGTACGCGAAAAATATATATTTGTGATCCAATAACTTGGATTGAAGGAAAGACTTAGCAAGACTATTGGCGTTACACAAAATGGGGTAAATCTTCTTAGAACTTAGAACGGAGACGCGGGACTTACGAGGAAAGGACTCCTTGTTACCTTTAGTGGATGAAATGGGGAGCTGGAAGACCAATGGCCAGGTCTTCGTCTATGGGGTCCCAATGCGAAGAGACTCCAAAGGGGGTTGAGTCTACCTCGGCTCCCGGGAGGAGTAATCATAAATCGAGATTTGTCTGCGGGATGGCAGGAAGTCTCAAATAATGTAGTGAAACGAGAGAAACCCAGGACAATCTTCAGGGGCGTAAAGGGGGTTTCTGTAATCTTCCTCTGATCAGGGCGGATTACACAAAACGATCTGCTGACGATATCACAAGGGCGAGGAAACCACTTCACGGGAGACATATACTCGAATCTTGAGGGCAAAAAGCTCGGGGTCTTTCTATCTGCTGAGGATTTGCAGACATCACCTTAAATAGGAGCCACAGCCATGGTAGTCAGAAGTTTGTGCGCAGCAAGGCATCCCGAGGGATATCGGACGCGGCTTAAGCAAAAATGGACCTTGATAATTTCGGAGTATCGACGAGGCTAAAGCGAAATATGCGAGATTCCCTTCTACCCCAAAGGGGGGGGGATGGAAACTAGCCGGCGTTATCAAACTGGGGAAAGACGGTAATAAAAGACCCCAAATCTAATACAGCTGCGCAGATAGGTCTCGACCAGGGAAATTCTGTGTGATAACTGCGCATTAAGTTTCATGCTCCCACAGGCCTTCCTCTCTAAGAGGAAATTTCAGAGACACGTAGGGGATGGGAAAACAATTTACCTGACGGTATACATACTAATAGGGGAATCTTTAACTTCGGGCCTACATAGCCGCAAACAAAAAAATCAATTCTCATGAAGTTTTGGAACTTAAGAGTTACGATAAGTAACAATAATACTCCAAAAAAACAACATGGTGACCATTACAATTAATTACAAAAGAAAAATTAATTAAAGGCAATATATATATATATATATATATATATATATATATATATATATATATACAGAGGGACAAAGCTTAACAATATATACAATTGTGAGTACACACCCTCGGTGACTCGATCTTACGAGGTAGTGGAAAGCTCCTCTATGGGGTTATTACTAAGGCAGTCAACCATACAATATTCAAACCTTTAAAATAAAATATACAAAAATGGTACTCCATCGCATGAGTCTTCCGTTCTGACTTTTCCTGTTTTTTTTATATAGGCTAATGGGTGGTTTCGTGGTATGACCTTATATTACATCAATACCAAATTATATCTATGGGGAGGGACCAATAACTTAAAGGCGAACTGACAAAGGGACAGAACACTACTAGTTTAGACGGGCTGAATAGCGAGAAAGAGTGCAACGAGGTCAGGTAAATTATAAGCAATGGCAAAGCTCAAGGTTATTTAAAGAGGCATGTACAAAAATATAATTTTATTTACATAAAAAAATAAGTGAATTGATTGGCAAAATCACATCAGAAAATTAATGGGCAAAATTACATCAGATGAACGATGGAAGAGGATTGTAGTTATGAATCAGACTATGAAGTTAAAATTTAAGCTATTACAGGAGGAGACTATTCAAATGTGTGGAATTAACTAAAATGGGTTACTGAAGGGAGAGAGGGGTTGGCTTACGGAGGATTCCGGGTGAGACGTCGGGGTAAGGCTTCACGGATGTCTTCTGCACGTGAGGCGAGGCCACTCGGAGCTTTGGAGCGGGAATTTAATGTCATGACGGTTCTCCAAAAAAGAAGGGGGTGGTAGCGTTCTGTCCAGGGGAGAGTATTTCGGCCACCCGAAAACGAGGGGCGAACGAGGAGGGCTTCAACAGGAGTTGGTGATAGAAGTCGGAAAAATCGCTCAGTAGCGATAGTTAAATGGAATTACCTCACTGGCTGGGGCTAATTCCAATGCACAAATAGGTTAGCCCTCACTTTTTTTTTGTTGTTAGCACCTGACTTGGAACCCAGGGGAATCTTCTTGGGTCCGGGCGAAACTTCTCAACTCTGTATCTGCCTTATGAAGGACGAGCACTATATATGTCCGAGGCTCTCCACGCGGGGGGGTTAGTGGGAAACAGCTCTACTCTCGAATGGCCTCGAATCTTCTTGCCGAGGCTAGTCTAACCAGTGTAAAGGTGGACCGTGGTGGACGCGGTTCGAGGCTACCGCTTGTGGAAGGTGGGAGGGGGTAGGCTTGCCAATTTAAGCCTAACAGAACCTTTTACAGCACATGGAAGTTCCGTGCTTGACAAGAAATTCCACGTGGGATTTCCCCACACATCTCCCAACCGAAAGATGATGCTTTACAGATCAGTCTCGTAGGAAAGGATCATCTCACCTGTCAAACTAAATTATCAAGGGTCTAGGGAAATTCTGATCTACTACGACAGGTGTACACACAAAATAACGTTAATCTGAGCTCCGTGGGGAATTGACGGACATAAGCCTTAAACAGGTCAATTCTAGAGAATTCAACAAAAAGAAATCACAGGAGAACATTGGCGACAGGTGGTGATCTGTTTCAATCACGAACTCCTTTCCCAATAAATACATTTAAAAGTTTTGTACCTCCCAAACTATCGCGAAAGCCTAATGTTTTATGGTCGCATAGTTCTTCTACGCGACCATCGGATGGCTGCAGTAATCGTCGTATTGCCACAAAACGCATCCTAATTTTTCCTTGCAGAAGTCAGTTTTTTCACGTATTCCATGAGTTCGGACGTAAATTGTCTGTCTCGGTCAGAAAATATCTTCTTAGGGATGCCGACTCGAGAAAGGATAGCTATTAATGCTTCCGCGCATGTTATGCTATCAATTCTTTTAAGGGGAACTGCGTCAGGGAACCTCATAGCGAAGTCCACGAGCGTGCGGATATAAGAATGTTCTTCGCTCGACGGGGGATGAATTGGGCCAATCAAGTCGAAAGCCACTCTAAAAAAGGGCTCAGACACAATGGGGGTCTTTTGCAAGGGGGGGGGGGCAGTTGAGATTCGTCCTTTTGCCTTCTTCTTTTAGCAAATATCCCAGGATCGACAAAATTCTGCAATTTCTTTGGCAGCGCAGGACCAAAAGAAATATCGACAGATTCTTTGGACGGTTGTATTGTGGCTAAAATGACCATCGTGGGCTAGGCGAAGAACCTGAAGAATGCGAGAACGGGGGATGCAAATGAAGCAAGTGTTAGCACCATTTTTGGTCGAAGTAAAACAGTAAAGGAGGTCATTTTTAACGAATATGTAAGCTTCCTTGGGCCAAAATCAGAAACTTGATTGTCCTTCTGGGCTTTTTTACACAGAGAAGTGCACTTCTTCTGCTCACTTGCGAACTCCTTGTTATGAAATGATGCAAATTCTGGGGCATACGGAGTTTCTAAAGGCACCGGGGGGCTGCAAACTTTTTTAAGGCCTGTGCCCTCGTAAGGACGGGCTGGGCAACAGGATTACGGGAGATCTGAAGATTCTGGCCGACTAACACGGCGCAGAAGTTATTGGTGCCTACAACGCCCTCCAGCCATCCGGTGAAGTATTTACAATCTATGTAGCAGCGACCCACGGGGAGCTGGTTGGCGTGTCCCAAGTAGTCATGGACTACTGCAGACCTCTCGTGGTGGAACTTACTAAGGGGAAGCAATTTTTCCGACACTACGACGCAGATGCACCCGGTGTCTGTCACAAGGGTTGACACCTGGCACCCATTAACGTTTCTTTCTTCAAATTCAAGACGCCGGGAAAGCTTTTATTAAAGAAAAAATTAACTTGATCTCCCTGGGAAGCGTTAGTCGGGGAAGAAGCTGGGGTTATTGGGCTAGCAGGTGATTTAGAGAGCAAACCATTAACCTGATGGACTTGTTGGATGGAAGAAGAGCAAAGGTAAGAGTTTTGGGGGCAATTGGTCTTAAAATGTCCGGGCACGCCGCACGTGAAACACACGACGGGACACCGGTAGTAGTTGAATGATGGGAGATTATTTTTGAGGGGCTTAATATCCATCGGTTCTTGCGGGAGAGGGATTATTAATTTAAAAAGAATTCTCATAGGATTATTATTTCCATAAAGATATCTCAAAAGGATTATTAATTTCAATAAGAATTTATCATAGGATTATCATTACAGTTTCCTACAACGGTTTGAAAATTCTTAAAAGATCCTGAAATGGTGTTATGAAAGTTTTTTAATGTTTTTTCAAGTATTTAAGGTTCGAAACAATTATGAAATGTTGACTTAGCCTCTAGAATTTTATTCTAAAAGGTTTGATCACTGTCGTGGTCATAATAGCGATGAGCGCTTGATGACGCAGTTTCGAATCCAAACCCTTTATTCATTTAAATCTAACAGTTTAAAATAGTTTTCCCTATTTTTTTTGTTTCTATATGTCCCATTTATTTATTAAGCTTTCAAAGGTTCCCTTGATATTTTCTTTAGCGTTTCTCCGGGTGATCATACCAGTTTTCTTTTCTTGATGCCTTTAAATACATGTATTATATATCACGTGTTATGTGATTTTCAATTACTATAAAAAAAGGCCCGTGCCCCCTCCTACTTGATAAACACTTGTATTCTCTTACTGCATAAAACTACCTACACTTCGTTATTCAAAAGGCTTCTTGAATCAACGGGTTTGAGGATGATAGCTCAATCGATGAGCGTCGTACACATAACAGGGATGTGCGCTTGATAAAACAGGTTGAAATCCAACTCCTTTATATATTTTGATACAAAGGTTTAAAATAGTTTTCGCTATTTCTTGGTTTCTATATCTCTCATTTTCTTTCTTAAGCTTTCAGTGGCTCACGAAATATTTTCCTTAGCGTTTCTCCTGGTTGTTATACCAATTTTCACTTCCTTGGGCCTTTAAATACATTCTTTTTATCTCTCTCCCCCATCTTTCATTTTTTCTCTAACTTTTTTTGATATTTTTTTTCAATATCGCTTCATCAATGTCTGATTCTTAAATGGGGTAAAAATTTTAAATGAATGAAAATATGATTGTGAAAGAAAACTATATAAGACGGCCTGATGGCAAAATATGCTACCAATATGGCACATTACTTTTTCTATTTGAAAGCAAGTGGCATTGTGAGAACGGGCAACACGATTCATTGGTCAAAATTAAAAGAATTGGAAGGAGAGACTGCCAGGAAGAGGCTCCATTCCTTGTCACGAAATGTTGATTCGATTAGTGTTAATTTCTATAAGATTTTTCTATTACTGTTTGCTTCTGTAATTTGTTACAACCATTAAAGACTATTTCAATGTTTGTTCATGTAATAACTACTTAAATTAATGCTTATTTCTATGAATGCTTCGGCAAGTGGTTAATTTAGAGATTTTTTTTAACAAGAGGATAACTCTATTTCCTTATGCCCATATTAACTTAAATATTTCTCTTTTCAAAGAGGTTACTTTAGTACATTATTGAAAAATAACCAAATTCTTATTGATTAGCCGTCAACCAGTGGAGATTTAGTTATTTCGCTTTCAATTAGTATTTACTTTATATCCACTAATTTACTTATGATTCCTTGCCTTTAAGATACAATTGCGAAAGCATAAGCATTAGTTGCAGTCTACATTGGGAATTAAGGACAAGAAAAAAACATTTTTATTCGCTTGCGATCTAATCACGAGTGACTCTAAATCTCACTATGTCGGTTGATCGCTCCCCGTTTTGCTTTTTTTTTGTTTTTATAATATCATAACTATTTGGTCGATTCTAAAGAAATTTGAAAACCTTATGTTGTTTTACATTTTCTTTCGAATGATATAATTGCCAAAGTCCTCACAAAGTTAGCCCAGGAATTATTTTGTTATTGCAATAACATCATAACTATTCGGCCGATACGCTGCTAGACTAGACTAGGCTATAATATGATATACTCTACTCTGCTAAGCAAACCTATAATAGGCTCTAAGCAAACCTAGAATAGGCTATACTATGCTAGGCTATTATAAGATAGGCTATACTATACTAAGCTATGCTAAGATATAATGTACAAGGGTAAGATATACTATGCTAATTTAGTCTATAAAATGCTATGCTAAGATAGCATAAAGTATGTTAGGCTTGACAATACGGACGTATGCTTGACTAGGTTATAATAGGATAGTATAGGTAACCCTTATTTAGGATAGTTAATGCTAGGCTATGTTATACTAGGTTAAGCTATGCTAAGCTATCCTATGCTAGACAGAGCTATACTATGCTAAGCTAGGGTAGGCTAAAGTACAATAGGATAGAAAGAGCTATGCTCTGCTATGCTAGGCTATGTTAGGCTATGCTAGGTAATACTATGTTAGGCTACGATAGGCTATATAACCAAGGCTATAATAGGCTAAGCTATTCAAGGTTGTTCTAATCTAGGGTATGATATGATATACTAGTCTAGAATATGCGAGGCTAGGCTATAATATAATACGCTTGGCTATATTATATTAGGTGTGGTGATTCTAGGATAGGCTATACCAAGCTAGGCTATAATATACTAGGCTAGGCTATCATATGCCAGGATATATTGGCTAGGCTAGAGTAGCCTATCCTAGCTTGGCTAACTAGGTTAGGCTGCTCAAGGCGAAACTAGGCTAGGCTATGGCATGCAATGTTAAATCATACCTATGCAATTCTACGCAGGACAAGGCTATACTAGGCTATCCTAAGCTAGGCTATACAATAATATGCTAGGTTAGACTAAATTCTAATAAGCTATGCTAGGTTAGACTAAATTCTAATAAGCTATGCTAGGCTACACTAGGATATGATATAATAGGCTATACTAAGCCAATGTAGGATAGAGTAGGCTATACTATACTAGGTTATACAGGGTAAACCCCTCAAAACGGGCCTGCACACACTTTTGTGATATATCCTTCATTCATTCACTAATCACCCTCGCTTTGCCTGGACATGACAGAAGCAACGCCTTCGAACACAATTAGTTCTCATTGGGAGCTCCAGCAAAGAATATACTGCATCAAACATTACTACGAGGCAGGCTCGTTCACGAAAGTGCAGGACACTTTCGTGCGTCAGTTAGAATTTGAAAAATCCCCATGCAAGAGCAGAATTCAGGAGTGTGTGGACCACTTCGAGAACTATAAAGCAGTGAGAACCTCAATACAGCCATTGCCAAGCGTCTAAGCCCTTCAGGACGTCCCAGGAAGCGTACAGCTGAGCTTGTCGAGAGCGTGAGAGAGTCAGTTCAGCAGAGTCCAAAACGGTCTGTGCGCAAGCGAAGTTAGTCCCTCTGTATATCCCGTGAGACTTGCAGGAGACAAGGAGCAGAGAAAGGCTATGGCAGTCAAGATACTGGAGAAGATTCCGGAGAACCAAGCTTTCCTTAACCTCCTTTGGACCACAGATGAAGCTCACTTCCATCTTGAACTAAATGTAAACTAGAAGACAAATCTCTACTCGCGGACTTCCAAATCAAATGAGGTAGCCGCCAAGCCTCTACACTCCCCTAAGTGCACGGTATGGACTGCAATCTTAGCCAGAGGCATCATCGGACAATTCGTCTTAGAAGCATCTGGCGCGACAGTGACAGTCACCAAGGGGCGGTATGTCGTTGTCCTCAAAACCTCCATGAAAGAGCTGCAGACCCTGTTCCCCTCGCTTATGGGGAAGTTCTAGTTCTAGCAAGATGGAGCAAGCTTTCATACGTCAAACCTGTCCCGAGATTTGCTAAAAAAGAACTTTGGTGGTCGTGTGATTAGTCTCAAGACTAATTTTGAGTGGGCACCTAACAGCCCGCACCTCAGCTCTCTAAATTCTTTCTCTGAGGCTACCTTAAAGACAGACTACGCAGGGAGACTCAGGACCATCTTCGAACTCAAGGGAGCCTTCAGCGAGGAGATCAGAGCCATTAGTCGGTCGGTTTGTAAGGACATCATGGAAAACTTTGTTTTGCCCCTCAAAAAAGACACAGAGCTAAATGGAGGTAATATCGAATAAAGAAGGAAATTCCGAAGACTCTCATGTTTTGATATGATGTTTTTAAACACAATAAACTAGTTATCACCAAATTCTGATTCAATTCTTGCAGAAAATTAAGAAATGAGGCCTATTGAAAGTTGGAGCCCATTTTGGGGGGGCGGATTACCCTGTAGTAGGCTAGCTAGATTATACTAAGCTAGGCTAAATTAGGCCCGGCAAAGCTAGGCTATTCTATTTTAGGCTAGAAAATCCTATGTTTAGCTAGGCTTGGCTATACTAGGCTAAAACAGGGTAAGTTATACTATGCTATGCTTGGCTATGATATGCTATGCTATACTAGGTAAGTTTAGGCTAGGGTATTTTATGCTATACTAGGCTATGCTCTGCTAGACAATACTACGCTTTGCTAGGCTAAGCTATTATCTACTATGCTATACTAAATAATGTGGCTATACTATGTTATTTTAAGCTAGGCTAGACTATGATATGCTATACTATTCTGTGCTATGCTATGCTATACTATGCTATAATATACTATGTTATGTTATACTATGCTGTGCTATATTATGCAATGCTGTGTCATGCTCGACTATGATATGCAATAATATTCTATAATATATTACGCTAAACTATGGAAGACTGTACTATTAGTGTGTGTCAATATTTTCAACATTCTAATTAAAAAATGAGGGGTACTCAAAATTTGTAGCCCTACTTATCAATTCTAAAGGTTTTTTATTTTAATTCTAATTTTATTTCTACTTGGTTAGTTACTTGAAAGTTTCTAATTATTTTTCTTATCTTGGGGAATTAAATGACTATTATTATATTAATAATTATATATATTTCACTTTTTTTTTTTCTTATTTCACCTTTGAAAGATATTCATCAGTGTGCTGAAGATTACGTTGCCTTCAGTATTAGCATCGTACCAGAGACATTTGATCTACAATTGCTCCTAAAATTAGGACAAGACTGGCGACATTCACATATTTGAACACCTAAATTAAAAATAGCAGGGTTGTAGCCATCTCAATTCCAAACTCTGGTTGACCTTCTAAAATGTGGATGTGAGAAACTACCAGCAGCCAATCTTGCAAAGGATATTAACCCTAAAGTGCTGGAAAAGTGGGAACGATGGAACAGTTCTTTTCTAGTCCCCGTTGTAAATTCAAGAGTCACAATTTTTAAGAGATCCAAAAGAACTGAGAGCATGCCAAACACATATCCTTTGGGAGAGGAGTGCTACAGGTCTAAGACACTTTCATTACAAAACTAGACAACCTGTTTATATCCTCAGGCGCAAGTTTAAAATTGGTTTTTGCTATGAATTTGGCTGCCCTGGTTACAAAAACGAAACTTAAACTAATTTAAATCTCCTATGGAGATGAAGGTCTATGTGAGGGAACTTGCTTTCAGTAAAGGTCAAAGAGAAATGATTACTTCTTTTGGACCACATCAGGTTTGCTTTCGAGATTAACTTGAGTAAAATAGACAAGTCAATAAGTAAAAGAGACAAGAAGGTGAAGAAAGATATGTTGCTTACTATAAGTAGGCCAATGTTTTAATGCCATCAAGTGAAATAATTTTCTCTCCTGAAGAAAAGGAAGATCAAATAGCTAATGCTCAATATAGAAAGGATTGGCTTAATGAAATGACATTAAAAATACCACCCACATCTTCAAATTCCATTAAAAAGCAACCCGGTTATTATTTTTTTTTGGGGGGGGGCAAGGACATCATAACTATTCGGTTGATTCTAACGAAATTTGAAAATCTTATATTGCTTTACATTCTCTTTCAAATAATATAATTGTCAAAGTCCTCCCAAGGTAAGTACAGGAATTTTGGGGGGGGCAATTACATCAAAACTATTCGGCTGATTCTATCGAAATTGGAAAGCCCTAGGGTGTTTATATTCTCTTTCGAATTATTGAAAGTTTTGAAGGTCGTAAGGTCAAAGATAATTATATTCTTTGGCGATAACTACGCTTTGTGTTGTTTTCTTTCTGTTCCGAAGGGGTTGTGTATCCTTAATTTATTTGGAAGAGAATAGGGATATTACATCAGGATGATTATAGTTTTATTAAATTGTTTAGGTTAAGAAGATATGTGCATTTACACTATATACGTCATAACTCAATATGGATAAAAACAAATTGGATTCAATCCACAGAAAGGACCCTTAAACTGCAAAATTCATTTCTCATTCTCAATGAGGAATTTATATATATTCTTATTTATAATAGGAAGTAATTTTAATTCTGAATCTTATTTACCGATGCTAATTCTGAAGACTGGGTTCCAAAGTCGGATATATCCCTCCGAATCCATTTAAGATTTTCCATTGGAGTTATATAATATTGTGTGACGGGCCCACTTTTTTCTGGTGCCCAAAATATGCATAAAGAAATTTGGATACAAATCTTATTTTTTGGACTGGTCCAGGAAGTCGGCCATGCTTCGGGTGGTTTGCAACAAAATCTCAATTGTTATCAAGACTTTCACTTTCATATTCACGTCAATAGATTTGTGGTGAAATAATTCTAGATGTGGTGTTAGCGGAGAATGTTGAAGATCTCATGGATGGAGAAATAACAAATGAAGCGTTACTAAGGCAAATGGGAACTGGAAGAGAATTACTAAAAAATCTACGAAGAAGTTAAATGAGATATTTGGGACAAATGATGCTTAGAGGAAAAAAGGAAGTTTGAGTCTAACTGGAAGAACCCCAGGAAGAAGAGCAAGAGGCAGAAAAAGAGGGAAGTATATGGATGGAATAGTAAGAACAGTGGGAGAATGAAACAGGACTGGACAGAGGCTACAAATGACAAGAGACAGAGAAGTGTGGCATTCCATGATAGACAAAGTCTGCAAGGGCGTGGCACTTGGGTAAGGTAAGGTTATTTAAATGTATTTTGAGCGGGATATAAATAAATTATGCTCAAGACACCGAATGTAGGGAGAAAAAAGATAGTTATCAGGAATCACGTAGCTATCGCTTGCTTCGACGTTAGAGGTGAAGGTGGTTAAAAATCACATAACTACTTGAATTTTTAGTAATTTTAATTACAGGGGCAGTTCAATTGTGGAATCATGTGTTAGCAAGAGCAAGGGGATGGCGGGAGAGAGGATAGAGAGAGAGAGAGAGAGAGGGAGAGGGAGAAAGAGTGAAATAAGGATATATTATAATTATGAGGATTTTAGTCATTTGCCTCTCACTGTTGAGAGTAACCGTTTCTCAACTTTCTAAATTTTTGTCGAGCTTTCCCAATTTGATTTCAATTTTTAGCATAATTTGAAAGATTATTTCACCATCAAGGATTTTTTGTCTTCTTTACGTTCGACTTTTATCAAATTTATTCCAAACGGTAATATTTCCAAATATATCTAATCTCCTCAAATCTTGCCCCATGACCTGCTTCTCTCCACTTTAGGTTACTTATCTCCATTACATTTCGATGATTGGTATTTACACCGATTCAGGTGGGTGATCTTTTCTCACTCCAGGTTTTTGGAATCATAATATGTTCAGGGGTACTTTGGGTTGTTTTATGTTTTAATATAAGTGTTTTGGTCTCGTTTCGACTTTTCGCACCATAGGATTATGCATTGCATGTATATTTTTATTTTCAGGCACGTGGATATTTTGCTTTTGAAGATGATTCTTGCCTTTCCACTAACCTTCCACCCCAAACTTAGTCAGCATTAGATTTTGTGATATTTTATCAGTGACAAATTTTTCTATTGGCTCGTTGTTAATTGTCATGTTAATAATGTCCAGCACTGGCCAGTTTATCATGACTTATTTTCTAAGATATATTTTTAGTCCGAATCTAAGTTGTGAACTGAAATTGTGGCATATGTGTTCTATGATAATAAAGCAGATAAGATCTATGCAGACCTTGATTCTTCATTGGTCTTTCTATTGAATCAAGTGCTTTTCCATAGTCTACAAATACCAAGTTTATTGGAGAATTGTACTCTGATGTTTGGTTAATGCCCTGGTTCGGCGTATGTAGGTAGCCAACTGTTCAGAAATCTTTTATGCATAGTACTTTTCGCCTCGGTTTAGATCATCTAGTGGTTTTGCAATATGTTGGTGATGACTCTTGTGAATAGGTTATAGAGATACCAAAGAAGGTTGTTTTTATTGTAGTATTTTACATCAGTTTGCTCTCCTTATTTGATCGCCTGTCTTCCCACAGTATTTACCATTGGAAACCAGATTATTAGATTATACTTGAACGGAATTTTACCAGATTTGAATTCTTTTCAGAAGCTTTTCTTTGTGGAAAATGCAAGGCATTACTACTAATAGAATTATTTGTTTCTATTTACATAGGAAGTTTATCATAGCATGGAGTTTTGTTGGGGTTACCCATTTGATCCCAGATTGGTAATTATATTTTTACTACCTTCTAAAGAATCTTCTCCTAGTATATTTCAAGTCGCCCTTACGAGGACTATGCCCCATTCATTTTCACCCTACAATAGGTAATCGAAAGGGGGAGAGACAAAAGTGGATATCAAAAACGCTGCCGAACTGAAATAAAAAATTATGAAGAAAAGGTAATTAAAACAATAATTTAGAAAATCTAGGAAAAATATGTAAGAATAAAATGAAGGAAAAAATTGTAAAAGAAAGGCCAAGGGAAAATAGAATGATCTTTGTGGTAGCTAGATTCAAATCCACTAAGAAAACGCCGCTGAGTTCAGTGGACGAGAGGTATAAATAATCCAATTAGCAATCTTTAAGCGAAAAGACTTTGTTCGTGGCGGGCTCACGAACCTCTCAGTTTGCCCACTTTTGCGTCATACTCACCCCTCGTTCGATTTGCCGAAAATAATAGATGATTTCTTTGAATCGAAGAGGAATCATTTGTGACAATGACTGGGAGCACACGCGTCAAATTTACCGTCTCGAGGACAGGGATTGTTGAGTTGGCATCAAATTAGAGACTAGGTCAGCTCGAGCCATGCTTGAACCTCCCACCAACGTTAGTGGTTTCGCCAAAGGGCCTCTCACTCAAGAGGTGAACACTGCATCGACAGTGCCGCACCAGCCGACTGTAGAAGAGGTGAATTAAAGGAAATAGAGAAAGAAGAAAAAATAAAAACTGATAAAAATACACCTCCCCCGAGTGACAAGGGTTTCAGCATCTCTTGTACCCTATGGATGTGCAACGATAGCTTCATGGCTTCCTTCAATAGATTTGCAGCTCTCAAAACTGATCGGAAGGCAGTAATAATTGTTGGGTACTCTCAAGTGAGGGACTTTACGAGTAGACCAAATGGGGTGCTTAGAGAAATGTGGTGCCAATGTAGCTTTCCAGGAAAGCTTATCTAAAATGTCAAGCAGGGAGTAAACAAGCTAAGATTTAGACAGCATGATACACCAGTAGTTGTACTAGCCAGTGAAAACGACCTGTTCCTACAAGGAACTCGTCATTGAGAAGTGAAGTCTTTATCACCCTCGATGAAGGAGAAATCAACCAGAGCCGTCGTCGTTGCGATCATTTTGAGACGCTATAAAGGTTTCGTGGCCAAACAAAAGGCTCTGAGCATCAACTGGAGACTAGGCGAACACCTGTCAGAAATTGGCGTGGGTTTTGTCATTTCGTTTGATGAGTTCTACGGCTGGTCCGTGCTGTTCGTTAACGACGGTTTCCAGCTATCTGTCCGTGAAAGAGGAGTGCTATGTGAGTTTAAACATCGCAGTTTGTACTAGGTAGAGAGGTTCAATAGAAGAGGCAGGCCTATCGGAAATCAGTTGAAAGATTCTTTCAAAGTAACGCCCTCAGCAGCCGAGGGATTGCACACCGATGACAACCACTGATTCCATACGATGGAAGGGGTGGTGATGGGTTTATGGCCAATTTCCGAATCCAGCTTCGGAGGGGAGGAAGCACGACGAACCGTCGGGAAACAGAGAAGTGGCGGGGCAGTTGAGCTAGTGGACGCCCCCTAAGACTGCTTCTCTTAAATTCATGTTCGATAAGGAACAACTTCTGCGAGCTTAGAGCACAGATGTCATCCGAGAAGTTTGACATAGTGACCATCACAAAGTCGTGGATCCGTGCAGACACTAGGGACTTCATCGGTGAGCTTGGAGTACCTGGTTACATGATCTTCCATAAGGATCGCACTGACTGGGAAGGCGGAGGGGCTCTTATGCATATACAGGACCATCTCTCTCCCGTTGAATGCAGAACTGTTCCAGGGAATGAGGTGGTAGGATTCGACATTGAGGTCGATGATACAATGTACAGGGTCTTAGTTGCCTAAGACCTTCTTATCGGACAGTAGAGGTAGATATGGACCTGCACCAAAAAACAGTCCGATCTCTTGGACGGTCCTTCGTCGCTGTTGATACATGAATTCAACTACCGATTCAACTGAAGTGAACGAACAGGCCTATGGACTTTGCTGAGATCAACCTTTTGACTCATTGGATCCGCGAGTCTACCGGAGGGGATAATGTTCTGGATCTAGTATTTACCACCGAAGATGACCTCGTCTCTGACGTGTCAGTGGACGAGTGCCTGGGTGGTAGCGACCAAAATATGGTCAGGTTTGCTCTACGAGCTACTCTACGCAAGGTACGAATGAATGACCATGTAAGTTGGATCTCAGATGTGAATACTTTAATGGACTTCGGATGGCACTTGGCCAGATACGGGATGAAATCCAAATGGAACGACTTCAAGTATCGCTTATGTACCGTCAGGCTGAATTCGTTCCCACGAAGACTGTCAGAGTAGCAAGAATTCAGCCGAGGTAGTTTAGTTAAGAAATCGCCACTGCTATTAAAAGAAGAAAGACAGCGCACAAGGTATAGATAAGAAGTAGAAATACAGCACATCATGAAGCTTATGTGACTCATTGTAGATGGGTAAAGTCAACAATGCTTACGGCTAATCAGAACAAAGAAGTTTGTGGGGCCTCTTTCTCTAAAGAGAACCTTAAGGAGTTCTTCGGGTAAGTAAACAGCCGAAAACCAGTGCACCAACTCATCGGACGCCTGTGGAATACGGACGGCGTCCTCCAGAATTCTGACCTGGAAATCGCCAACGTACTCAACGACTCATTTCTTCGGTGTTCACGAGGAAAAAGGACTAAGAGATACCCAGACCGCTGATAGTACTAGATGTTGGATTAGAAACACTAGAGAAAATAGTTATAACTGCCAGAGATTGTCAGCCCGCTCGGTCAATTGAATGCGTTCAAATCCCTTGTACTGACGAGTTCCTGTCAAGATTGCTGTGTGAGGTGAAAGATCCGGTGGGCATCCATCTTTCTGACATCTTCAACGCGTCACTCGATAGTGTTGAAGTCCTTACGGACTGTCGTATGGCCAACGTCATCACGATTTATAAAAAAGCGGACCGTCTCACTGCTGGAAACTACCGACCGATAAGTCTTAATTTAATACTAGGTAAGGTCCTGGAAGCCATCATAGCGGATAGAATAACGGATCATTTAGATTCCCTCAATCTGTTGACCGACACTCAGCACGTTTTTCGAAGAAATCGCTCGTGCCTTAGGAACTTGTTCAAATTCTTTCACGGGATGATGAGCGAGTTTGTCAGAAGTCGAGTGGTGGATATACTTTATTTGGATTTCCAAAAGTCTTTAAATAATGTACCCCACGGCAAAATGAAGGGAAAAGTCCCCTCCTTGGAAATTAGATGAAAGTTCGCAAACTGTTTAGAGATTTGGTTCTCTAACAGGCGATAGAGGGTTACTATCGGAGGCCACGCCTCTCGGTGGTTGCCAGTAACGAGCGGAGTCATTCAGGGCTCCAAGTTGGGCCCTCTGTTATTTATTATCTACATCAAAGAAATGAACGGCACATTTTGCTAATAGATGCGACAAAAAACGTGACCATGATAAAGAAAGAAACCAGGAAAACAACCAAGTAGAAAAGCAAAGGATAAAGTGGTTTAATGATGGAAGAATGATGGCAAACGGGAGTGAAATGGATCACTCCTTTAATGAAAATAAAATGTAATTTTATGAGTATACAAAATAAAAGAAATTCACCAAAGACTTTGCTAATATTAAAAAAATAAGTCTCACCGAACAGCAAAAAATAGCTGGTTAAAACATTAAAGAAACAACTCTTAAATTAAGACAAAAAAAGTCAATATACAGATTTATTTACATTTGGTCGCGATTTATCGATGTTTCTAACATACTTACAACATGTTTTTACTGTAAAAAAGGATTTACGAGTAAATAATGAAATAATCTCGAAGTTGTTCACGATGAAGGCCCTTCATATAGAAAGAGAAGATTATTTATCGCATTACGAGAGACGCCGAGTTGAGAAATTGAATTCTTTCGGACAAACGAAGAAGAAAATTCTAAAAGCCATTTTAACTTAATGAATAACAAACTTATTAAGAAAAGATTTCTAAAACTAAGATAGTCCAAACCATTATTCAAGAATAGGATAATACAAGTTAGAACGGAAAAGTATTATTTAGGATTAGGAGGACCAAATTCCAAACATCATTTACGCTCCATATCAATAATTTGGGCTCATATGAAAGTGATGTGAGGATATTACTCTCTTATGCCTCTTTCACCTTTCTGGGGGGGGAGGGGGGTTTCTACGTCTTTCCAGGGGATGATTCTATATTTGGCTCTGATAAAATAGTTACTAAACCCGAATTTTGATTTATTGATTTCTCCTCCCAAGGCGTAAATGGCAGACGAAATTGAAATGAAGGAAGAGGAATTCATAGGAAAGCAACAGCCAATATTTGCCGATGCTTTTAGATGGTTTCAGAACGCAATCCTCGTCCTCCGACAGTTATTACATTTATTTAGTTTTTAGTTTTAAGTTTAGTTATTGTTTCCGTTTAGTTATTTATTATTTAAAGGAAGAGAAACCCAAAACGAGCTTGTAAGACGAAGTTTTGAACCGTATGGTGGTTAGGCCAATGGATGTTTGTTAGTGTGCTATAATAAGATAGAAAGCGCAATACTGAGTGATGGTGATGGGAATAGTGGAGTGGAGAGAAAGTTGAGGCGTAGTTGCTGATGATTTATAGTGCTGCAGATGACGTCAGGAAAATATGGATGGATGTATGAATATATCTAGGCGTGGAGGAGTAGTGAAACGATGCTTTAATCCGAAGAAGTCATTTATTTCAATTAGTTGATCTGGTATAGTAAGCTCAGATGCTGAAATACGAATACAAAAATTCCTGTTCTGTCGAACCTTTTGTAAGAGAAAGATGACGAAAAAAATTCGATTATTTTTACACCAAACAACAATTGGTCAACATTTTGTCCAGTGGTTTTTTCGTCTAAACGACAATTTTTCTAAAAGTGAATTCACTCAAACGTCATTTGAATTAATGCCCATTTATTTCAATGGCTACGATATAAATGAAATTTTTACATTTAGCAGAAAAATAAGTCATTATTTGTGTAGAAGAATAAGGTCGAAGAGTGACCACGTGCCCTTATGTATGCACGTGGTCTCGAGATCACCGCATGAAGCTTTTATAGCGAGGCTGATCTACGGCTAGGAGGCGGTCCAGCCGTTATATTGCACACATTTTACCTGGCTCAAATGGCCTTCCAGCCAGTTTTCCTGCCCTTCGGCATAGATCGAAGTTATTCGAACATTCTACGCCAACTTTATCTTGGTTCCGCAAAAGGAGTCGCTGCCTTTTCTACAAGATCGCACGAGTTGTGGAAGCTCCCACCAAGCCATAAAAGTCACCCCGCACACCGTCTATATAATTTCCGGAATCGGTTAGCGAGTAGCACTTCGAGACTTTCCGCCTTAAACTGCGTACGAGTTAAGGAAACGCTTGCCCGTCGTAATCGGAGACAACAACGATTTCGAATCGACAACGAAGGCTAAATTGACATCCGTGAACTGTGACATAGTCAATCGGCGAGTATCTGGCGAGGATTTCCATCTCCGAAGTGTAAACTACGTGTGCTCCCTCATCTGGCCCAATAGGTAACACAACTTCCTCATTGAAGTATTCGTATACCAACTGGCCCTTCCTTTCAACGAACGCGTAAGCGTTCTATAATCTGACCTACCCGAATCTTCCCATTCTTTGTGTGCGAGGACCGGTAAAATCCCTATTTAATCCCTTATCTGAACCCGAACACTAATCCTATAAGTATCTCTCTTATGTCTCGTGCTGACATTTAATTTAGCCTGTGCGATCATTCCCTTTAAACCCTATATCTGTGTATATTCAAATTATATTTCTTTTGTTGTTAGTAAAGGTATATTTTGATTATTGTCTTTCTTTTGCAACCTTAAACGTGTACCAGCTACCTGCGAATCTTTGAGCAACGTGCACTCTGAATTATTTGAAAGTATACCATCCCGACTGAATTCATAACTATTTGCCGTCAGAAACCGGCCAGGTCGAACCTTAAGCTAACTTCGATGCCAAGACTTCAAAAGGGCATATATATTATATATATATATATATATATATATATATATATATATATATATATATATATATATATATATATATGATGAAAATTGATGCAATATCGCAAGAAAAGATGAGGAATTAAACCACATTCTCCGAAGACAATTTAATTCAGAACAGTTTCGGTGTATCTCACACCCTTTTTCAACTGACACTGGATAGAAAATATAAGAAAAGTGCTTACAAACAAAACACAGAGTCAGCTCGTGAAAGATCCCCTCTTTTTTCCCCCAATTTCCTACTTGTGGCTAATCAGGGGGGGCGGGTTAGGCCTAAACATATTGAAGGGCTGACATTTTACTATTTTGTTTATTTGCTTTCTTATTACAGGATTAAAAGAAAATTGACCCTGAGATAGATTTAAATTAGGAACTGACGATATCAAGCTAGATTCTATGGTTCTTCTCTTAACATAGTTAGCTGATTTAAATACCATTTTACTTTCATTGAAATCGATCGAATGATTCAAGTCTCTAACATTGATAAATATTCCACTGCTTTCGCTGACCACTCGAATATCTCTTTTGTGTTCGAACAATCTCTTGTCTAGATTTCTCCCCGTTTCCCCTATATAAACTTTATGGCAATCGTTGCATGGTATTGCATATACTCCTATGTTATGATGTTCTTTGGGTTTCCTGGCAATCATCAATTGGCTTAAGGAATTATTATATTTAAAGGCTAGATTAATACCCGCTTTTCCAAATATGTGCTTTAAACTATTTAATTTATTATTAAATGGCAATGTTATATATTTTTTTTAAGTCATTAGTGCGGGAAGGCTTATTACCATAGAACGTTTTCCTAGCTGCAAAATGGGCAGACGATATGAACCAATCGGGGTAATACAAATTAGAAAAAATGGTCCTGATAATGACAATTTCTTAATCTAAATAGGAAGGATGACATATTTTGTATGCTCTAAAGAAAAGGTTAGAAAATACCAAGTTTTTAACAGTATTATCGTGAAACGAAAAATAATGTATATAGGCATTTGAGGGGGTGGGTTTCCTATAAACATCAAGTTTTAATTCATGGTGATCTTTATTAATAAGGACATCTAAAAAGGGTAATCTATTATCATATTCCCATTCATATTTAAACTTGATGGAGACATGCAAATTATTCAAATTATCAAAAAAGGTATCAAAATCATGGCCATTAGGCCATACAGAAAATACATCGCCAATGTACCTTGACCATATAAACTTAGGGGGAGAAATTGTGGGAAGGAGTTCAGTCTCAAAATATTCCATGAAGAGACATGCCAATATCGGAGATAAACTATTTCACATGCTAAGGCCAAATATTTGTCTATAAAACTCATTATTTACTCGAAACACATTGTTGAATTATGTCTCTCTGACAATGTGTTTCGAGTAAATAATGAGTTTTATAGACAAATATTTGGCCTTAGCATGGGAAATAGTTTATCTCCGATATTGGCATGTCTCTTCATGGAATATTTTGAGACTGAACACCTTTCCGTAATTTCTCCCCCTAACTTTATATGGTTAAGGTACATTGACTACAAAACGTTTTCGGTAGTCCATGACTATCTGGGACGCGCAAACCACCTCCTTATTGTAAGCTGTTATTTGGAGTGTCAATACTTTTCTGGATGGGCTGAAGTCGTGTCAGCCTCTATTAAATTATGTTCCGTTTTGATAGGACAGTGCCCCCAAGTCGCATCTAACCCGGTCGCTCAGCCCGTTATCACGAGAGCCCAGGTGACCAAGGATTCCCAGTCGCCCGCTGCCCTTGAAACCACCTTAGACTTGGATTTCATCGGCGTTATGAGCGAACAATTCGCTCAAAGACAAAAGGAGTGTCCAAATCTTCTTCTTTCGTGGCAAAAATCTCGAAGCCTCGAGCAAGATTCTGTCTCCTGTAACAAATCTGTCTCTTATATTGTAAAAGAAGGCTTGTTATATCGCTTTGCTTGGATGGCGTTAACCCCGAGATTCACACCGTCTTTGTTATCCGTTTGCATGTCACCTTGGTCTTAAAAAATACCCACGATAGGGTGTTTTCTGGCCACTTTCGCCACAATAAGACTGCTCAGAGGATTTTCCGTTTTTTTCTAAAGGCCTGGTGCGGCAGTTGACATTTAGGGATACTGCTAATCCTGTTACATCTGCCAGAAAACCACGGCCAAAGGGCGTGTTAATCCGGTCCCACTTCAGAAGGGACCAATCATATTGGAACTCTTTTCCCGAGTGGACATAGACCTTGTCGGCCCCATTTGTCCCCCTTCGAGCGAAGGGCATGGTTATGTTCTTAGCCTGGTGGACTGTGCCACGGGTTTTCCCGAAGCCGTACTATTAAAGAGAATCGACAGTTTTACGTGTGCCGAAGCCTTAATTTCCATCTTTTCTAGGGTAAGCATACCAAAGGAAGTATTGTCTGATAGAAGTAGACAATTTACCCCTGAATTGATGAAGTACATCAGGAAACTGTTGATGGTAAAACTACTCTTTACCACTCCGTTTGACCCCTGCGCAAATGGAGTTTACGGAAAATTTAATGCGACCTTGAAGTCGATATTAAAGAAACTGTGTGTCAAACAGCCCCCTGAGTGGCTACGCGTTATGATGTATCTTTAAATATCGATTTCATTTATTTTTTCTTTGGTTTGTATAACTTAGTCTATATATTCTTTACAATTTGTTTTTTTACTTGCGTTCCCCCTTAATTCTCTTACGGTTGCGTAAATCTGTAATAATTAATTTGCTTTCCCGTTCATATGTGCATGCAGTCGGTTGGGATTAGCTTGTACACCTGCTTGATGTCAGATCAGGAATTCAATTATCCCCCCCTCCTTCCGTTGACCGCTCGCGTGGAAGACTCCGCTTCCCACAAGTAATTAGTCTAAGGGGATGTCACTTTTCTCTCCCGAATTTAAAAGTGCCATCATTTGGAATGGGAGGGAATGTAGAAGAATAAGAATGAAGAGCGACCACGTGCCCTTATGTATCCACGTGGTCTCAAGATCACCGCATGAAACTTTGAAAGCGAGGCTGATCTACGGCCAGGAGGTGGTCCACGCCGTTATATTGCACCCCAGCTGTATTTGCTTAGGGACACATTTTCCTCGGCTTACATGGTCTTCCAGCCAGCCT
This sequence comes from Ceratothoa steindachneri, assembly GCA_963969495.1. Taxonomy (NCBI): domain Eukaryota; kingdom Metazoa; phylum Arthropoda; class Malacostraca; order Isopoda; family Cymothoidae; genus Ceratothoa; species Ceratothoa steindachneri. The sequence continues at coordinate 136,265,084 of OZ018319.1, forward strand.
TCCTGCCCTCCGGCATATATCAAAGTTATTCAAACATTCTACACCTTTATCTAAGTTCCCCCGAAGGAGTCAATTTCTTTTCCCTAAGATCGCACGAGTTGTGGAAGCTCCCACCAAGCCATTAAAGGCACCCCGCACACCGTCTATATAATCTCCAGAATTGGGTTAGCGTGTAGTACTTCAAGACTTTCCGCCTAATACGGCGCACGAACTAAGGAAACGCTCGCCCGTCGCGATCGGAACAACGACGATTTCGGTTCGACAACGAAGGATGAATCGATATCCGTGAACTCTGCCATAGTTAATCAGCGAGTATCTGACGAGGATTTCCATTTCCGAAGGCAAACTACTTGTGCTCCCTCATCCGCCCCATGAGATAACCCAACTTCCCCATTACAGTGTTCGTATCCCAACTGGCCATTCCTTTCAACGAACGCGTGAGCAGTTGCAACCGTTGACGACTACAGATTATTCTATAATCTGACCCAACCGAATTGTCCCATCGTTTGTGTGCGAGCTCCTGTTCAAAATTAGCTTTTAATCATCAACCTGCCGATATTTAATTTCGCCTGTCGATCATTCCCTTTAATCCCTATATATGTGTATATTTAAATTCTATTTATGTTGTTGTTAGTAAAGGTATATGTTCGTTATTGTCTTTCTTTTGCAACCTTAAACGTGTACCAGCTACTTGTTAATCTTTGGCCAACTTGCACTCTAAATTATTGGTTTTAAAATGACCCAGCGAATTTAAAAGTAAACCATTTCCACTGATTTTATATCTATTTGCCGTTACGAACCGGCCAGGTCGAACCTTAAGCCAACTTTGATCCCAAAACTCCAAAAGTGAATACATATATATAAAGAGAGTCTGGCCATTCCACGACACTTTGCCATTGTTAAAAAATCTCTCCACAGTGAAACAGACGATCTCAAATGGTATATATGCATTAATATAATATGTGAGTTGCCGCTATCAAATGAAATTGATGGAGAAAAGGATTCATTCGCAAACTTTAGTGTTTTTAGCGTCAGCCATTTAAGCCTTTAAATTTCTAGAAGCTTCAAAAATACTACTAGCAGCGCACATTTGTTTCTCTCTTACCTAGCACAAAGAAATAGAAAGAAATATAGGTGAAAATAGAGAGATAAAATATGTGAGTGAGTGTAAAAACTAATTCATTGCACTTAACTTTACACCATGACATCCTGAATTCTGAGTACAGGTTACCACCAATAGCCCTTCTGCCAAACCAATTCTCGCAGAAATATGGCCAAACCAAGTACAAACACTGCTTGGCTCTACATAAGAAATATCTTGTAGTGGGTAATTTACCGTCTTTGGCTACTCGGAATTCCACTCATGCGTGTTGTCTGGCGTCGGTACTCGCTTATTCCTATCGGAGTAGACTCAGTTGTGCAAATTCGATGAAGAAAACAATGCCATAGGTAAATCAGACTCCCAAAATTTGAAAAAAGCCAAGATATGTTGCTTGATATTCACACCGGGAGTTCCCTTAAGAAAATATCAGTTGGCTTGGATCTCAATCTAAGACGATACGGAAGATCATAAACTAGTTGGATGACTCAGGCTGTGCGTATAGGGGCTCAGAAACCTAACTCTAAACGTTCTGAACGAAAAGAACTTCATAATTTGTCGTGGAGATCCAGGATGGTATTGACAATGATCTCAGCAAGTCAATGAGATCCATGGCCCACGAAAAGGGTGTATCAGTATCTCATCAGGCACATCTTGCATAAGAATATCCGTTGCATCTCATAAATATGAGAAAGAGACATCTTTATCTTGCATAAAATGAAGGACAAGCGAAAGCAACTCGCTGCGAACCACATGGATAAACTAAAGTATTACTTCAAACTTACCATGCTTCGATTCTTTTCATACGAGAAGCATTTGTGCCATGATCAGGTGGTGAAATATCAAAGCATTCGCTAGCTTACTGTGTCCATTAAATGGGTACCGAGAGTTCAATACCATGATGTTTGGATTGGTCAGTAGCAAGAAACACTTTATGCTCCCGTTATTTTTTCCTGAGGGCCTCAGACTCAATACAGATGGCTATATAAACTGCATGGATAAGTGGCTGTTGCAAAGTATACAAGAGCTGGCTGATGGAACGCCGTACTTGTGCCACATATGTTAAAGGCGCCAGTTTTGCTTGTCAGACAATTTATTTGACCACATCACTAGGAACATCTTGCCTCCCAACTCCCAAGAATGTAAGTTCCTGTACTATTATGTTTTGGGCGGGGTTAAGAGAGATTATAAAGTCCCAGTGCACTGCCAAGATAAAGCTTAGGTCCAGGACCACCGCAGATTTCACCGAGATTTAACAAGGGACCACCCAGAAGGGATTCAAAAAATATGAGAAATAAACCCGCTGATGGGGGCTCCAAAGAGTCCGAGAGGACTGGGTGACCACTGCCTCGTTTCGCTCTTCCTTTACCTGGCAGAAATCAAGTCAGTTACCTTGTCTACCCTGAAAACAAAACGGGCGACTACCGATGGGAACTGAACGGTGCATGCCATTGCTCTCCGACAGTTGCTGTGAATTCATTAACAATGCCCGGACGGCTTCAGGTTAATTTCTATCGCTATCAAATTGGGCACGCTCGCAGGGCGCACCACCATTTGATTAATTGCTCCTCTGCACCTTACTCTCATACTAGCCGGCACATTACTGTTGAGTTTCACCTTTCTGGAGATGAGCGCGGTCAATACCGCTTGTCTCTACTACTCGACATAGGCTTGTTCAATCTTGCCTCTGAACTAAATGACATTTTGGAGGAGCCTTGCTTCCTCCATTTAATCTGACTTCCTTAGAGTTAAGCCCTTGCTTGGGCATCTATTGGATGCTGGCCTTTCTCTGACATGGGTTCTTTTGTTTATATTTTTGGGGGTTATTCTGGTTATCTCTTCGGGGATTTTGACTACCTTTTGGTATTTCAGTGAATATCCTCGTGTTGTCAGTCGTCAAATAAGTGGCATAAATATAGATATGCCCCATTCATCTGAAAGATGTTCCGAGAGTTCTTGTACTCTTTTCGAATTCCTTGCTTTAGACCTACGAGCAACTTATGAACAAGTAGGTCTTCACCTACCGGGCCGTGTGGCAGGAGCGTTGTCCTGCATGATCGGAGATTGGCTAACTCATACTGTTACAGCATAGTGTTTTTTACTCTAGGGTCCAGTTTACTCTAGTATAATGTTTATACTGTGTTCAGTTTGCGGGTATGTACCCAGTGTCTTCTATCTAAATAAAGCTACCCTCCTCCCTTATAATCTATGGATCGAACTCCGAATTAATAGTCTTCTATAAATGTCATTTGTATTGAGCACAAAATCCATTCAGATCGGGAGACTGTGAAAGCTCTTGAAATTTGCCTCATGGGCGGACAATGTTCTTGGTCCGGAAGATATACCTTATGCCATATATCAACACCTAGATAAACGAAGTATTACATTTATGTAAGATTTGTTAAACCGGATCTCGAAGGAGGGTATGGTCTAAATCTCCTGGTGAATTGCCAAAGTACTCGCTCAACACAAACCTGGGAGAGATCGCTACACCGGCCGGTTTTGGCATATTTTTTTAAACATTCTGCGTGTTCAAGTTGATTGAATAATGGAAAAAGTTAGATCATCTTTTTCATGAAGAGTGAAGGCCAGTGTATTATACTCAATGCGCTTATTCAAGTTCCACTGCAGGTCAGATGCGTTGTTCGGGCTAGAAAATGTTATCTACATGGCCTTCTATCGTAGACAGCAGCTCGCCACGGTATATTTCGATCTTGAGAAACCCTATGATCTTGCATGTAGAGATGGTATCATGAATATTATGTATACGATGGGGGCGAGAGGACGCTCTCTAATTTTCATATCACAATTCTTGCGAGACCGTCCTAATGGTCGCACTGTATCTTGAGCATCAACAATATCAAAACTCTTGCGGCATCTCAATCAGTCGCCAATAACTCTCATTGAATCCGTAACCAATCTCGAAGGGTAACTTCTGACGAGAGATACCAGTTATACCCTAAGCCCTTCGGGCTTTGAGTTAGACAACTCCTTCGAGATCTAAATGCAACGGTCAGGCAGGTAGTGTCTCAGGTTCTGCCCAGGACACCACTCTATAGAGTACCACCTTTGCTTAATTGGTTAAACGCTTCTGCTCCTATAACTTCGACATTTCATGGGTCAGAGACCAAATCGTAAACTATAGAAAGTCGCATAGCGCTCTGAAATTCTCTAAGGGCATTGGAATCTTTGGCCTACCTGGTTTGAGATATCCTTGATGCTACGGTTGTGATGTGGCAAGTGGATGACGAGATCATCTTCTGCTGGTTTCCTAGACACATAGGGATTGCTGGAAATCAGCGCGCCGATGAGTACCCCATGAATTCTTGAGGAATGGGTGACCAGACCAGCGTTTTATCTTCCTGACATGACTACATGGCAGTAATCAGTCCAGTCCTCCCGACTGCCCGAGAAATAAGAATGGATATGCCTGATATAAACAATAATGTTGCGCACCATCACCTTGCGACTTTTTCCGTGAACATACCCTAATATGTTTTACATTTTAGGTCACTTTCAGTCTTTTTCAATTGGACACACTCACCGCACGCACCACCACTCAATGGAGCACTTCGCTACACCTTATTTCAGCAACTTAGGTGTTCGGTACATTCTTGTTGAGTGTCTTACTCTGGAATGGTCGTCCCTCATGATAGTTCTCCTGAGATCATGATGAGTGCAGTGACTACCCTTTTTTCTTGCACTCGTTACAGGGTTGACCACTTTTCATCCCTGAGTGAGTGAGTTTTTGTAAAGGAGACTGATTTCCTCCAACCTCCGTCGGATACCTGGGCGTACATGTTTGTTTCTCTATTTTGTTTGTTTTTGCGATTTTAGGGGTTTGATGGCTTCCGTTTTTGTCTTGCTTTGTGTTTTGTTGGTTTTAATGAAGCCTAGGACTAGGCAACCGTTGTGGAATTTTGTCGACTATGCCCTGATTGAAATCGCCATATAGATGTCTTACATAAAAATGCTTCATGCGTCTTGAGGCTATTTTTCAGATTTCTTCAACTCTTTCTGAAATGCTTGTAACTTTCTTCGGATGGGGTCTATACCTTTTCAATAGTATTCAGGTTTGCATAATGTGTAAGCTAGTCTTTATAGACTTAGACATGGATAGTTAGCTTTATCCAGCATGTAAATTTGGGGCTGTGCTTCGGAGGATCGAAGTTCAAGCAAGCTTCGCAGCGACTTCGCCCTACTTTCCCAGGTCCTTCTATCGAAATCAAGATATCCTCCTCCTTGAAATTCTATCCAGTCAAACTCCTAGTTCCTGGAACTCGTTGATGGGCATTGATTATTGGAAGATTGTGCAAGCTCTTCGTGAATAAGGCTATGAACAACGGTTAATGTAGTGCCATATTTCACTTGAATGAATTTTAACGTGACTTCAGAAGTGACTTCTTGATGTGAGATAAAGTACATTTTGGCTTAGCTTGTAGGGTTAACAAGCTAACTAATCGACATCGGTTAAGAAATAATCCGAGAGATTCTGGCATTTAAGCAAGAGCGAGTAATAAATTCGGTCTGATGACATACAAATCATTCGCTAGAATTTTCAAAAATGCCTAATAGGATGGATACCTGCATTATTTAATCTGGTCATTCATGATATTTTCACAATTGTTCTGCCAACAAAAGAGTGCTGTTATCTATGTTCGGGCCAGCTAAGACAATTTTCGCCATTTTTCTTACCAAATAAGGCATTACCACCATTATCCTTGCGATTTTTTGTTTGACATTATTTCGGGAGCACATAAAACATAGGCCTTCTTTATTGACGCAATATAAGTAATTTTTCAACTATATTTCGGTCATAAAAGTAATTTTCAACTATAATTTGATGTTTTAGAGTGCCTTCATTATCTGAAAGCTGACAGACTGACTCTTCGGGCGAAGGCGACCACGATCTCCTGACGGTGGTTATAATCTGGCGGCTCTCGGAAATCGTACACAAATTATTTCCCTGATAAACTATTGGCGAACATATCATCAGCGTCTTGGACTCTTTCTCATTCTTTTGACGTCCCTTCAGGGGCAATCGTTCTACACTCATGGCTAAAAGTTTTGAGACATTTTTAATTTTTATTAGTTTTTAAAATTTGCGTGATATGAATAATTATTCTAATACTTAAATTATGGCAGGTATATTGAAGAAGCAGCGTTTGAAATATAATAAGAAAAAATACATTTCTCACTGTATCCAAAATCTTGCGCTGGTCTTGTTTATGTAGGAGGTGTGTTTCAATCCATGGAGCTTCGCTTTTCGATCAAAGAAGTAAATTGCTGATAAATATGAGTTAAAGATTGAATTTTACAATGATAATCTATTTCGTAATAATCTCTGTGTAAATATAAAGGTTTGTATCTTTTTCAACTCTAGAAATTGTTCTTTCCAAATAAAATCTTGCAACTATGGTTCTTGCGTACTAAAGTGGCGTCAAATTCAATCACTTAGATGTTTAAGGTATTGTGTCAGGGCAATCATAATTACATTAATGTGAAGAAGTATTCTGCACGCCAAAAAGTTTCAAAGGAACGCTAAGATCGCTGACTTGTAAGGTCAGTGTACAAGATTGAGTTGATTACAGTGATATTCTTGCTCACGATATGCACGCACATTATGGCGGAGACTTTTCGAGATAGGTCTCAAGTCGAGTAGGGCTGCGAAGAAGCCTCATCTCAGCAAAAAATCTTATGAATATCCTTTACTTTTGTAAGCATTATTAAAAATGGAATGCTGGAGAATATGGCAGTGTGATATTTACTGATTAGGCTTCATTCTGCTTGCGAGCAACCTATGGAAGATCCTTTGTTAAGAGGAGAAACTTGGAGCGCGCTCACGAATCCCTTGTTGAGCCTACGATAAAACATACAGACATTTTCATTTTCTGTGGCTGTTTCTCATCAAAAGGAACTTAAGCAATATCAATTTTGCCAGAAAACACTCAAAGGGCTAACAAAATGTGCTTCACCAACATTCTTACCAACAGTTCAGGATCAATTTGTGGATGTTTACTGTTTCAGAGATTTTGTGGCAAAAATGCAAACTGGTGTTTGAGATACTGAACTCATCCAATTGTGAGCAGTTCCGGGTGCTTATAAAACAAAAGATTTATCAATATCTTTCAAGATATCATCATAAATTTGGTCTACAGCATGCAAAACAAATTTAAGCAGTCCAGAAGGATTAAATTTTTTTTTAATAAATTGTGTTTGGGCCCTATTTCTTTTAAATTTCACCTTTAAATTATCATAAATACTAAAAAAAAATGCAACGTTCGATTAGTTCTATAAAATATCTTAGAAAAAGTGAAACATTAATCTCAAAAGTTTTGGCCATGGATGTAGGAGGGTTAATATGTGAATCAATAAATTTATAAAACACTAAAAAATGAGCAATTTCAAGAGTCTTAAGAAATCTTATGATTGGTTCAGTTCGAACTAAAAATAACTTTTGATTTAAGGAAATCCGAATGGATGACTAGTCCAACGAGGTCTGCTGACCAAAGTCGCGTGCTCTCACTTATTCTGATTTAGAACCTAACGACCTCTAAAACTTTTAATAGTTCTCAGACTAACCTTTAAAGGACCTTGGCAATTATATCAATTGAAAGAGAATGTAGAACAACATATGTTTTCAAATTTCTTTAGAATCGGCCGAATAGCTACAATGTTATGAGTATTACAAAAAAAAATGCAAAACGACCGACTAACCGCCCTCGACAGATATAGAGTCGCACGCGACTATAAAGAATACTCTTCCCTTATCGTGAATTTCTCTCTTTTGCGAAAAGTCCCGAGGATTGCGTTCAAATGACTGGGTTATTTTGATTCCTAAGCTAGTGAGATCTTTGCAAGCAATGCAAAACAACAGTTCAAAAATAATAACGAGTGCCTAGAAGATACTGCCCTATCCATTAAAGAAATGAGAAGTCATGATGAGTAGTTAGAAGCTAGAAGCAAAAGCTATGAAACTAAGACTATAGATTTCCTGAAATTTAATGTTAGAACCAAAAAGTAATTAGTCAATTTTATAACAGTAAATATCGTCATGATTATAATTTATTTATCTCCTAACGTTAACAGAATAGCCGCTTAGTCAGATTTATATAATTTTGTAAGCAATTCCTTATTTTTATGCTTAATTAAATCAATGTTTACTTTCCGTTAATTCAAGGAAATTTATAACGGTTTTAAAAAGAAATAAAAGAGAAATATATAATATTTTTGGTAAAAGACTGTGGTTTATAATTAAAATCCAGTTTATTCCATATATTTAATGTGAATCAAATTTAATTAAGGGAATTAAAAGGGAGTTTGTGTTTTAAGAACGAAATTAAGACATGTGGTGACATTTTGCAGCAACTATTGAAGCGATGTTTCACAGACACTAACTAAATATGAGCTCATTTTATCCACAAAATATTTAGAAGTATCTTATTGATGACTTAAGTATTATCAATGAACAATTGTAGGATACTATAATAAATTAATGTAAATAGAATGTGCACATTAAATCTTATTTTGAACTCATATCTAGTGTATACTAATTAATCCATTCGTAATCTATTAAAAACTGTCGCGTATGCGGACAGTTTATATAAGGGAAAATTGAAAAGTGTTTCAAGACTAAGAAATAATAGATGAAAAATAATACCTAAGAAGAGACTCTCGCATAATGTGAGATTTATCTGAAGACGTTCTAAGTTTCCACCGAATAATACCGAAGATTACTTTACCCTTAAAGAACTCCCTGATTACCTTTACCCAGCCTAGAAAGAAGAAAAGAGACAACTCTACCCCTTGGACTCAGTGCCTCACGTAAAAGGCACTTCCCAAAGAATCGACATGATAGCCTCTAAGCCGAACCAAGAAACCTATCCAGTGACCAAAGAGTGGTAGCAAAACTCGGTGACAAATCACCTCTGGTAACCAAACCACTCACATCCGAGTAACAACAACACCCCTATTACTAATAGAAGGAATTCTGTTGCAACTACGGCCTGCATACCACAACTGACCAGAAAGTCTGGAGGAAAACAATATTTTACTAATATGGGACAAGTGGATGATAGTTCAGAAGCGATCGGGCTTTTCTAGGAATAAGGTAGCGAAAGTTAGGCAGACCTCAATGCGTTTCTACTTCATTAAGGTGGTCTTTCATGGGTTCTAGAATGAAGGCCTACTCGGTCGAGCATCTTGCCAATGATATCTTTCTTTAGCGCCGTTCCTGCTTCCTGCATATCTTTCTGTAGTTCATGTTGGGTGAGAAATGATTTTTTCTTCCCTCTTGTACCAGATTCTAATATCTTCCAAGTAAATTCAACTAGCGGTAGGTTAAATGCACTATGGCGTTCTTTCCATTGTCGAATAATGGCTCAGACGAGGATAACTGGTATATTCAGTTTAGTAGATATTTTTCTGTACTATTTTCTCAATTTGAGTCTTAATCCAACGAGGAAACCTACCCAAGAAGTTTGAAGTGGTGATCAATAATTCAAGTAGTGAAGGTTAAAATATATAAAAGATATATCGCCACTGGTCCATTTTGTGGCCGTGTGAACAAATGGCCGACGTTGATGCCGGAAAGGCACACAAGCTTCAGATATCAACAGCAAGGTAAATCGCTCACTCTCCTACGGTTGTGACGAATTCTGAGAAAATCGGGTTGAACGACGCGTCCACCCACGTTTTTGATTTGTCTTTTGTTTGTCAAACTAATTTTCCAGTCAGGAAAAGGACACCTTCTTTGGGAAATTTGTATGGAGGGGGGGGTATTAGGTTGTATCGACCACAGACACGAGATTATTACTCGGGAGTAGATATTTATTTAGTGATAATGTAGGACAGGGTTTGTATGTACAGTAGCTACCATAATGATTCGGACACTTAGGTCTCCATCACCAAACCTACTCTAGCTTCAAACAAAATAACCTAAATAATTCAAACCAAGTAAGGCATGATAAATTATAAATATAAACTAAGCATTGCTATAAGTTTTACATGTACATTGTACCTGCTAGGATGGATGAAAAGACGAAGTTACGTGCAAAAGTGTATTTTATTCCAAAAATATGCTAGTCAAAATGATCCAGACTGATAACACAATAGATGTATGTAGATGAGAAGTTACAATGATATGAGTTACACAACAAATAATTTTCGGTTACAATATATTAGTACTTGGTATGTAGAATTTTACTAGCAATTAGGAATAGACATCGTGAGCCATGCCATTTCTCCATTCTTCTTGTAATATTTCCCAAATTTCTTCAACAGCGCTTGGGTTTCTGCCCTAACTTCTCTCTTCTACCGTCTTCCACGAATTATCAATTGGATTTAGGTGTGAGCTCTGAGCTGGCCAATTACTGACTGTAATGGTATCGTAAGTGTATACCTTAGCAGTTGTGAAGGCAAATACACTGACGTGGCAGGCAACCGAAAGATGACCGGCTGTGCGGAGCTAATGAAGTGGGAAAGTAAGTCTTCCTTGGGTTCAGGGGAGTTTAAGCACGTAATTGTTGGCTTGGGAGTTCTTTAAATGCCAAGTTTCATTCAAGGTTATTGAAGGATTAAAACCACAAAGGAAGGTTTAATAACAACAAAAATAAGATAAATATGGAAATTTACATATAGGTATAAATTGAGAAATAATATCTGGCTCAAAGAAAATAATAATTCAATGACTAAAGAGAAAATAAGGGGATAAATGCTTGACTCGCTCAGAAAGGAAAATAATTGCAAAAGGTGATAATCTTTGGGACGGAGTATAAAATGTGAAAATGATTTTACCTTCTATACTTGACTCTTGGTGAGGGGAGGAAGAGTTTAAACCAAAGTTCGGATTTTTACGGGGTAATATAATCTTGCGGCACGGGCGAAGTAATCTCAACGGTGGGATTGGATTACCTAGGGCACGAGTAAGGTAATCTTGAATACTTGGCGAATTACTCTTGAAAGGTGAGGCGAAATATTCTTGAACTCGGCGTGAGATGCTCTTGGATGCGGGAATAATCAATCTTGAACGAAGGGGCAAAGTAATCTTGAAAACAGGATGAGATGAGTGGGTCGCGATTAAATACTCCGTCGTTTTGCTTGCTAGAAGGGCTTCAGGGCATGGCAGTCCCGCTGGAACATAGTGGCGCCGTTCTTCGTCTACCAAGACGAAATAAGGCCTTGGGAAGACGCTCGTTCTGGCGGCGATCCTGTCCTCAAGGTATGGGGGTTATCTAGAGACTCGTATGTCCACGGGTCATGGGGCTCTCGGTGAAGGTGTCTTAGCGAGAGATCGGCCTGCTTACTCGAACAAAGCTGTGAATAGTCGCGTTGGCTTCTCCCAAGGGAGAATTTCTTTACTTCCTCGCCTTTTGGAATCCTGCTTGAGGTCACAAGGCCTCTTCTCGAAGAGGTGGGGTCAAGTTGGTCCTTTGAGGTCGTCGTCTCACACTGATACTTATCTCCACCCGATTAAGCAATTTCTTTACCAACTTTGCCGTTCGCCAGGCACAGACAGCTCTCATATGGGGCATAGAATGTGCTTACAGAAGTTCTTTATACACTTGAGCATTAGTTTTTCCTGCAAACAGACAAGTGAACATTATTGGCCGAAATTATGCCAAACGCCATACGCTCCTCCAGTATACTTGAAGGACGAACTTCTTGCCATCTGAATCAAACACAATCTTCTTCGATTCAAAGATGAAGTGTACTTTGGACCATTGCCCTTCTGTCCAAAGAACGGGCTCGTTTTTAAGCAGTATATGTAATGTTGGTTTGTATCCTAGATGTCATATGGATTTACACGTTCCGAAATGACTTTTGTGTATGCATATATTTTATTTTTTTTTAATTTTATTGGCAGTTTTCATTATTATTATTATTATTATATATATATATATATATGAAAATCACATGACACGTGATATACAATGGATGTAATTAACAGCCCAAGGAAACGAAAAGGGGTATCACAACTCGGTAAAACGCTGAGGAATATATTACGTCAACCATTAAAAGCTTAAGAAACAAAATCGAAGATATAAAAACGGATAAAATAGGGAAAACTATTTTAATCGCTATATAAATGCGAATAAAGGAGTTGGATTCAAACTCCTGTCATCGAGCGCTCATCACTATAAGAACCACGAGGCTCATGGAGTGAGCTAACTATCCTCAACCCTGGAAGGTTTATTCAAGAAGCCTTATGAATAACGAAGTAAACTGTTCAGGCAAGGGGGCATATGATTTAAACACCAGAGGAACCAAACAAAGTAGGCACACCGTCCATCCATAGAGTATGTGGGCACATTCAACAAGTAGGAATCCAACCCTAAGAGTGATTAGCAGGTGACCTGCGCCGGGAAGAGTTGAGGAGGGAAGGAGCGAAGAAGGAATGCAGAGGTTCTGTATTAAATACCTTAGGAGGAAAACCTCAATTGGCATCGCTTCTTCTATCGAGATCATTCATTTCTCTGGTCTTACCGATTCCGTGCTGAGTGTTATTTTCACAAACAGGCTTTGAGGCATTTTGCAACTCAGGCTAAGGTGGTGGTATGAGGTCTGCTAGGCGGTAAAACTGTGTTATATTGTTAACCTGACCAGAGCGGTCATCACTTATGGTCGTTTTTCCCCTTTGACTACGTATTTAACACAATATTTATATTTAATGTATATATATAATTTGCTGAGTAACGTTTTAGAATAATTATAGTCGTAAATTATATTATGTAGCTAGTCTTTCTTAGCCTCCCTGTTTTCTTCACTCTGGTGCAGCCAACAGCAGAGTAATATTAAAGAAAGAAGATAAGTCAACTAAGACCTGTTGAGAGGGGAATATCGTTGATACCATTGGATTAATGAAACATATAACAAGCGGTACCCTAAGGGAATTTCGAGTAAGTTTACTGTGAGCTTCTCATGAGACCCTCGAGAAAATCACTGTATTTAACATGGGGGGCTAGTAAATTATATTTTGTATCTATTGTCTCATATGCTACCCTCTTGTTCCCTCCGCTGTTTCTATTAGCATCAGATTGTTTCATTTATAATTAGTTGCGGTAAATTCTAATATTGTCTGGTTTTAATCTTGTTTTAAACAAAAAAGTCATAAAATCTAAGGTACCGTTTAAAAAGTTCGGGACGCCTGTATTTCTATCACAATATCTATATATTCTGCATAGAAAATTCAAGCTTTAATAAATCAGTGCACGATAAGTTAAAGGTATTAACTCTGTATGGGTAAAGTTTCGGCCATTTTCAATCAATAAAACGAGAGTTATCGCAAATAAACAAATAACAAGAAAAATTGGTGTTTCAAATGATTCTAACGCTTACGTTTTTTACAGAAAGACCAGCATTTTTGCCTATCAACTAACTTCATTTAAATCCGGTATAAATTAACTCATTTTCTAGCCATTCTTTGTCCCGGTAAGATGCTTAAGAAATCTCTTTCGTCACTCTTTGGGTGCTGTTTGGAAAACTATGTACAAGTTAGGCTTACAATTGAGCCATTGCAAACACTGCCAAGCGTTCCTGAAATTCTAGTTAGTGAGAGCTTATCACTCTATTAAAAATTATGCATGTACTGCTGGTACAACAGTCGTTAGGTAAACGAAAGCCTCAAAAAGGAAAAAGAGAGCCATTAGCCAATTCTTGAGGGAGAGCTATTTCGTGACGGCTGTAGCAGTATCTTTAGATTTTAGTGATATTTTATTCATCGATGTCATGTCAGCAAGAGGAACGCAATCTTCACGCTCGCGGTCAGCCTTTGATCAGTCTGAAGTACAGGTGCTCATAAAACTTTCACACGACATGCGCACAAATATACTGCTTTAGAAGATGATTGAGTTTCTCAGTGCCCTCACACAACCACTCTAAATGGAATTTCAACACAACCTACGCCTAAACCAATGCCTGCGTTGCTACAGGAGTGGTCGCCGAACTGCTCGTGTAAAGCCGAGGTTCTCAATTCGAAAGGCTGTGAAAAATGGCATTTTTACACCGCATGTATAAGCACTAACCTCCGTTGTGTGAACTGTGATGGTAGCCACGTTTCCGTCAGCATCAGATACCCATACCTCATACAGAAGCACACAATGCTGTATTTGATCTCAGGATACCTACGATATGCTACAACTCTATTAAACACCTCTACCACCTCCAACCACACGCACCCTGCCTCCCTGCACTCAAAAAAACATACGCTACTGCTGTCAACGCATATGGGGCCACCCAATCCACCACACCACTCAACACAACCACAACCATACTGACACCCACATACTACCAAATACCCCACAGCAACACCAAGACACAACTAGCCTTCGGCTGTGGGTGACCCCAAACTTTACCATAACAATATTTACCAAAATCAAGAACAACGAAACATACGACCACCACTCCTCCCTCCACCTGGAAATACACAATCCCTCCTATCACCGCCCCTCCTGCTGTCCAACAACAATCTTCCCCTCTATCTTTCCTACTAATACTCCCCACCCCCTCTCCCCTAGTTCCGACCCTGCTTACCACAGCCACTACCCATCCTCTTGTAGCTCTTAACCCTCCTAGAGAAGTGCCTACTCTTCCTGCAGTAAATCCTACCCTTACTTCAGTACCCCCTCCCACATCTACCGTTGTACTCTGCTCTACACCTAACCGCGCCACTGCCCACACCTTTACCACTAAGGCCCTAACCTATCCACTTCCGACCTCCGGACCTTGCTCCAACACACTGCATCACCATTCGCACATTTGCAATAAATAAACACTTGAAAACAGTTACTTTACACACATTGCCTACACTTACACAAGTGGGAGAAAAGGCCTTACTGCCAAAGCGTAAGGCTTCGAGAACAAAAATAAAACACTCTTACACTCCGTTAACCAGTCTAAACCGGCGCAGTAACAACAGGTCACACTTACCTCACACACTAGACCCAACCACCCCAGTCAAACTGAACTAGACACAACACTGGGGGATATAACACCACGCAATATATACACCCACATCCAACTACACCAGTAAGCACATACACACATACACAAAATGACAGCAGCACCAAGCACGTATCCGTGGAATTAGCGCCTCTCTGCATCGCACTTTCTTCGTGCCATCCCACTCGAACGAACATCACCAACAACTAACTCCATCGATGTCTAGCCACCGACTTTTTAAATCTTACCAATTTCGAAACTTTCCTCCACGACTATTTGTTCTTTTGTGGTATCTACAGAGATTTCTCTATGTTCTTTATATGCACATTAATTGATTGATTCGACACTAAGACGTGATGAATCGAAATTCATTTTGCTTGGATGTGTTGAGAGCAGGTTTTTGCACCATTTTCGAGCTTCTGAAGCCAAACCTTCAATTAACAGCAGACATAGCACCCATGGCCAGAGGACCAAATCGGTATAAAACTCCTTGGACGACGATTGCATCATTTATGAACTGAACTGCAGAGAGACCAGCTATGATTACTATTGAGCGTTTTCAGAAGACACTCTGTATTATGTCTAAAGGTAGGAATAAGAAAAAAGATAAATGGAGCAAAGATTACGGTGAAAGAGTTTAAACAGTTAGTTCGTTTATGTGGCAGATGATGTCAAAGCAACATCGAGAATAAATTCCTCCTCACTTAATGCTATTTCCTTATATCTTGTACGAATGTTTCTACTCACTTATATGTATCTTACAAAACTGGTGTGCATGGATAATTTAATCGTTATAGTACAAAAGAATTTTTTCCACTGTCGTTCGGATCCATTTGGACACTTTATTATTTCAAGTAAAGTTTTTATATGTCCATAACCCGCATAATCTGCATAACATTTACTCATACTTAATTATATCTATAGAGCATTGAACGGGTTTTCGTTGGCAAATATTATGGAAGGTGTTGGACGTAATTTTCTATTATTGAAAGATGAAAATAACGTGTGCTACTGGTCCTACATATAATATAGTATAATGACGTATCTATTTCTCTTTCAAAAGGTAGAAAAAGCCAATCATAAAAGAGTTACTCTCGCATAAATGCTCATGATATTAGGATCTCTCTGAAGATGATTGAATTTTTTTTCGCAAAAGTATCACTCTGGATGTTAATTAAATTATTGAGGACAAAGAGAGAAAGAGGATTCGCTCTTTCTCTATTAAACCTCTTTTCTTTTTACATAAGAGAGAAGTTGTGTTTAAAGGGGATCGTCAATAGTTGACGTTATTTTTTCCAGTACTACTCTATTTTTTTATTTAATATGTAAATTCTTCTCCACATCGGCGGATAAGAAACAAATTGTTTCCATATCAAAAAGGAGGATTGGAACGGAGATCAAAGGAGGCAATTTATAAAATCAACTTCGTATTTTTTCTTTTTTTACTTCGTCTCCCAGTAGCAATAAAGATGATTCCTTTGCTTGTATTTTTGGAGAGCTTCACATACTTTTAGGTGCCAAAAATAATGCTTTTCTCTTTCGTCTCTTTTAAAATTTAGTATCTTGACTCATGGGCAATTTATTATATAAAAATTTATAGTTTACAATAAGTGTTCGAACTGAAATCCACTTTCTTCCAAACACTTTCTTACTCGGGAGACCCATGATCTTTGCACATTTCTAAGCTAAGAGTTATTTCCTTTTAGAGTTTCAATTTATCCTGTGAAGTTATCTTTTATTGCTTGCAATGTTCTTAGTTTGCTAACAAAAAACAAATAGAACGCCTCAATACACCCGTTTCTTGTGGAACCTTTCTTAATGACTTACGTGGGCTACCTTTTACATGTCTGCATACCTCTTTAGACGTTTCAAGATCACTTGAACTTCTTCTTCTTCCACTAGGGGTCGGTCTTGGACGCTTCCTGTTTCTCTAAAACGAGTAAAAGTTTTGCTGATAGTTCTTTGTGTAATTGGTTGCCTATTTAGGTACTTAGCATTAAAAAATATTTGCGATTGAACGTGAGCTGGCGCCGTCCTTTGCATACAAAAGCACAAGTTCTACTCTCTGTGGAAATGATACTTAAATCATCAAAATTATGTTAAAAATAAATTTCTATAGTAAATTGCCTATGAATTCAGACATTTTCACACCCTATATATATATATATATATATATATATATATATATATATATATATATATGCGGATCTTCAAGTTAAGCATGAAAGTAAATAGTAGTAAAACAGGATTAATATATTAAGACGTTTCGGGATATACACGCCCATGTTCTTCGGTCACTATAAAACAAAAACGGAAATTGTAAACAGAGGATATAAAATAAAAGTTGTAAATAAAGTTGAAGTTATAAATTTCAACCAGAAAAAAACGACACAAAAATAAAGTTATTAAATGTATACAATAAGTAATTCCTGTGCACAAAAGCTCCCCATGCACAATGAAAAGTCGAAGGAAGTAATATTGGTTTACGGTGCGTGGAAAATTATTGTTTTTTTATATTATATAATTGACAGTGAGGATGAAGATAAATACATAGCTATTGAGAGAGAGTAAACTGCTTGATATATAGGGATTCTAAAATCCTGAGTGACGTAAGGTCTTGATTAGAACTCCAAATTATAAAATTATTGATCGATAGTTCTGGTTTCCAACTGATGCCATGTTGGCAAATCGCTGAATTTCCTTTTTTACAAAGGGCTTTACCTGTTCTAAGGCTAATGTCGAAGTGTGAACAGACTCTGGCCTTTAAGGAGCGAACGGTGCGCCCTATGTATTTCCCTTGGATAGCCCAAAAGCAATTGAAATTATAAACGACCAGGCTTCTACTTCGGGTGAGAGTTTATCCTTACAATTGAAAACATTCCAATTTTAAACTTATTAACAAAGATATGAGTAAATTCAGCATGCAAATAAAACTTCTTTAATAATTTAGAGAATTGGGCGCGAGAATTTTGTTAATGGGCCAAGTTCAAGGAGCTTTTAATAACGTTTATTTTGGTCCATTTAATTGTTGTAAGTTTTATAAATAAATATTAATCAAAAAATTCTATAATCATTCGTATATAGACGAGGAAAGATACCCATTACTGAGGAATATCGAATTGAAAATTCAAAGTCTCTGTATATGCATCAACCAGGTTTTTGATGAATATCGATAAGCGCTGTTTACTAGGGTAGTAATTCTTCTTAATTTGTAAGAGAGTTCGTAATCATTGAAGAAATTGAAACTGAGTCCAGTAAATGTAGGTTTGCGATAAATCGAGGTATGGAAAGATTTGCCTAAATGAGAAATCAAAATGTCCAAAGAAGAGCAGAGATTTATTTAGTTATTTTTTCTTGTTCAAACTGAATATTTAGGTGTAACTGGTTTAAGTATATAATGCAGTTGATGGATTCGTGTTTAGATTTGAAAATTTCAAAGGTGTCATCAACATATTTTCTATACAAAAAAGATAGGTTTCAATTAGGTCGCACATTTATTCATAAAATTTAGTTCAAATTTGACATAAAAGTGACGGCTCAAATCTGAGCACTGGGAGGCCCCATGCCAATCTCATATATATGGCGGTATGTTTTCCTATCAAATCTAACGTAATTAACGTAATTATTATCAACAACCATTTCTAATAGGAAACGAATGCGAGAGTAGGAAAATACATGGAAGGTTGAGTTAAGACTCGGTTATTTCGAAGATTATCACATTCTTCCGCAAATTAAGAAACTCACGGCTTGAATTCAAATATTTGGAAATTTGGTGCAATGGTAAAGTATAGCCCAAATTCATATACTTCAAACTTTATCGCAAATAGTTATTTAACTCCAATTTCTATAAACCTCAACTTTGGTATAGCTTTTCATTAATGAAGTCAGCTTTAAAATTTATTGGGAGAGTAAAAACCAGCGTCGAGGAATAGGTCACCTCACTAGATAATATATGTATATATATATATATATATATATATATATATATATATATGTATATATATATATATATATATATATATATATATATATATATATATATCTGTGAAAAAAGCTCACAAAGTGCACGTGAGTCAAAGCAATGCAGATACACCCATAAAGAAAAAGTGATAAACGATTCCGAGCGCTTTTGTCTTTAAACTTAAGACCTTTTCAAGGAATGAACAAGAGGCTGGACATACATTGCCTTAAATAGTGGTAGGGAGATTAGACTCCCCACCTCTGAACTTTAATTAGGGGGAATACAAAATCCTGAAAGAGATAAAGACCAAGGGAATATGTACGTATACAGTTATGCATACATATATCCTCTAATGTAAGTACACGTCCTTGCTACGTACAAGTACATTCACTTCGTAAAAGTAATCCGTAAGTTACAAGGTAGAAAAGTGCTATTTACTACAGGGGCCAATAGCGTTTAATGGAGTTTAACAAGTTGTAGTTCAAAGGTATATTTAAAGAATGAGAACCAAAAATCTAAATTTTAATAACTCACTAGGTAATATATATATATATATATATATATATATATATATAATATATATATATATATATACATACGGGAAATATAGGTAATATAAATAAAGGGCAAAACTGACAGAATACAGATTAATGGGCAATAGACGAACGTTAATTACTCGTTAATCATCTTTAAAATGGAATATTACAAATCGGTTATACAGAGGGAATATTTAAATGTCGGAAATTTGGTCGATTATCGTGAGATTTAAGCAAATGGTCGTTTTACCTTTAATGAGGTCAGCTCGAAGAAGGGAGAAGGCCAGTGGGCGAGGCCCTCGAGTGAATATCCTTCAGCGGGTTTGCGCGAGGAATGGAGAAGGCCAATGGACGTGGCTTCAGGTTGAATATCCTGATGGTGACGTGGATGAAGGTGGGACGGGGGGGCTCAGCAGAAGATGAGTTCACGATCCTTTTTTAATATTGACGATGGCACCTCTGCTCCAAAGAAGTGCAACTTCTAAATCTAGACTCTGCAGCGGCTCGGAAAGAAATATTACCCTGGAAACTGGAGGTCTTTGAGGGAAGAGGGGGGGAGATGAGACGAGAGGAATCCCGGCCAATCATTCGGGAACGAAAACGATTTGAGGCTTGCCCTGAACAGAATTGTGTTCTTTAAAACATTTAAGCTACCAATAGGACAATACATCCCAGAAGTTTTAAAAAATACCTGTGCATAGAATTCAGCTTAAATTAGTATATATTTTGATCCCAATGCTAGTTCTAATATATTAGAATATTATTGAATATCTAGCAACTCTCTATTACTCCTCAGTTGTTTTTTATATCAGTGAAGTGAACACGTGCTGAAAGGTTAGCCTTTGTTTTATTAATTTTTGAGGACTAATTTTTTAATTAGTTGTCAGGTATATTAGAAAATATATATCTTATATATTACATATATTAGAAAATAAATATCTTGCACTAACTATATCTTTGCTTTCTACTCAATATAATATATTGACACGACTAAATTCGAGCAAACGGGCTGCCCAAACTTTCAACCTTCCTCTAACTAAACTTCAATGTTTTAAAACCTTTTATAACATTATTTGGACAAAAATTTTCCTGGTAGTAAAAGGGTTAAATAAATTAAATCTCATGTTCTTCGATTGTGAGGTTAGGGCTGCTCGACAATAATGTTAAACAACCATTTTATATGTTTGACCCATGTGTATATTATGATTTTGCAACCATATGTATTTTGTAACCATATACATAATTAATGTTTTTTTTTGTTTTCCAGACTTTTGTGAATTGATACATATATCTACAATGGCTTCAGACACTTTAAAACACCGAGGATTCATCAACAAGGCAAATTTATTCTGTTACGTGTGTGGGGATTTCACGACAGTTGCACAGCGCCGAAGAATTACTTCACTCCTGAGAACTGCTTACTTTCATTATTTTGACTGTAAAATTGTAGATCAGGACCAATTCTGGGCCCGAAACATCTGTTGTAAACCTTGTTACAATGGACTAACTGCATGGTTTAATGGCAAGAAAACAGCCTTCAACTTTGCTGTCCCGATGGTCTGGAGAGAGCCAAAAAGTCTTGCAGATGATTGTTACTTTTTCTGACTAATATAACTGGTTTCAATGCTTCTTCTAGAAAAAAGAAGAAGCATTAACCGGTTCCCCATAAAGATGATTTTCGTGTCCCTACACTCCCAGCAAATAAAGATCTTTTTCCTTCATCAGATGAAAAAATGCATTCAGGGAAATATTGTGCCAATTCGATCTCTTCTGAAGACAATGTCTCTGCTAATTCAGGAGCAAGTAGAAATGAGCAACACTGAGTCACGCAGGAAGACTTGAATGACCTTGTCCGTGATTTGTATCTATCTATGTATCAGGCAGAGCTCCTGACATCTCGGCTTAAGCAGTGGAACCTAGTCAAGGCAGATGTAAGGATCACCAGTTTCAGGAGAGGGAAAAAGGAGTTCACTTTATTCTCTGGCTTGTTCACTTTCTTTGTTTTCCCACACAATCCTTCAGATTGGCGTCTTTCCATAGACTCTTCGAAGCGAAGTCTAAAAACTTGGCTCCTGCACAATGTGAATAAATACCCCACCATTCCCATTGCCCACTAAGTTCATCTGAACGAGTCGTATGACAATATGGAGCTTACTTTGAAAGCTTTCAAGTACAAGCAGTACCAGTAGAGTCTCTGCGGGGACCGCAAGGTCACTGAGCTTCTTATGGGTATGCAAGCAGGCTTCAAAAATACTGTTGCTTTCTCTGTCTATGTGAGTCGGGCTGTATCCAAGCACTAGAAGAAGAAGGATTGGGGGTATAGGAGGACTTTCGTGCCTACTAAACACAGTGTCCAAGAATATCTTTCTGGTGTACAATTGGTGCTGGTGTATCTCATGTGAATTTTTTTCGTCCCAAATCCGCCACTTTGCTTGTTTACAAATACATTCATCCAAAAATTGGCCTCGTCGCTGAAGTTGATTTTTGGGGAGAAATTTGGGGCAAATTCCAACTGCTCTAGAGCCCAATCAGCGAACACACGGCGCTGTCTATGGTCGTTTATCTTAAGTTCCTGGATAAGTTGGATATTGTACGGGTGCAGATCCAAGTCCCTACGCATAATTTGCCAAACTTAAGTCGTAGAATGGCCAAGTTCTTGTGAACGACGAGAAATTGACTGCCTCGGATTTTCCCGTACACTCTCATTTACGAAAGCGATGTTTTCAGCAAACCTTGCGTGTCAGCGACGTGCGGGTGTTGGCTGATTGTTGCTTGACCCTTAGGCCTTGAATTTGGCTACCAAGCGTCGAACAGTGGACTCGGCAGGACGATTGTGGCGAGGGTAGAAATCACGTAATGCGCGGAACGTTTTTTCGAACGGAGCACTGATTTTGATAATAAAATTTGATAACTTGCACACGCAGTTTAACGCTATAACCTTCTATTCTGATTTGCCAAGTACTACTGAACAGTTCAGAGTAAGAGTGCTAGATCTCACTTTAACAACATGGCCACTATCGCCTGACAAAGCTCAATCGTCCTTGTTGAAAGACCCTATATAAATATATATATATATATATATATATATATATATATATATATAAATATATTTTATATATATATATATATATGTGTGTGTGTGTGTGATAGGGTGGTAGTGAAACCGCTGTATAGGAGCCAAAAGTTTAATTTACGAGACTAATTCCGGTATGTAGTTTATCATACTCTCTTCAGTCGTATACTGACGTTGCAATTGTTACAAAATTCTATACAATAGCGTACAGATCAGAAGAAAAACACAAAGAAACATAAAACTGGCGAAAAAGTTCATTAATCAGGGGGTGTGAGTCTAAAATCGTTGAATAAGCTGTTTACGATGAGGTTACGGGAATGGAGTCTGCATTTCAATTGCCTACCTGACAAATTAAAATTGGGAAATTTTCCTATTATTATAGATTCTACTATTTTTCTTATACGGAGATCTCTATAATTATATATGATTTGTGCCTTTGAATAGTCACTTTGGTGGTTAAAATTGCTAATATGATTAAAAATGCTGTATATGGTACGGAATCGTCTGACATCACCTTTGTGTTCATAAATTCGTTTTGTTAAGGTTTTTCCATTCTCTCCTATGTATAATGAAGGACAGTTTGTAGAGCCACACGCGATTAAATATACACCTGCTTCATTTGGCTGATGCACGGGCTTGGTCGAAGGAAAAGATTTAAGGATAGAAAAAGGGTATTTAAATGTGGTTAGGCCTGGAAAAATAACTTTGTTTACTCCTTTGAAGAGGGGAGAAAAGGGCAGGGATAGCCACTTCGTATCACTTACTATTTTTTAGCCTTGGGATGGTAATGAGTAGATTTTGCTTTAGATAAACTTTCATTGATCACGTGGAGCGGATAATTTAATTCAATGAAACTGCAGTTTCATCGAATTAAATTATCCCCTCCACGCTGGGGAATAGACATGCCTATGAAGCATGGGTTAGGGATAGTCCGGCTGCGCTCGGCCTTATCACGGGGGACAGGGAGAGCGAGGAGTATCCGAAAGCCTATACAGCTGGGTCGGGTGACTGAGCGCAGGACCGTCTCCTTCTCGAAGATTCTAAGCTTCCCACGCTAAGGAGCACGTGGTTTAGAGCGAAGGGGTTGAAATGGGTATTTGGACGGGGCTTTCTCTCACGCTCGTCCTTCGAGGGCATTCCTTCACAATCTTTAAAAGGCCATTCAACCTCTTACGGAATTTGTCCTAAGCATACCCTCCTGGACGCTTGGCGTATTCGGTATCAGGCGTAAATACATGAAAAAACTCTAAGAATATTTTCGAAGATGAACATTTTAATATAAAAGCAGAATTAAATTTCAAACTAACGGCAACTTACTTCAAATTATATTACTTTCCACTTGCATAAATAACTCCCACTAATATCATCGATTTTACCCATTTAATAGGATTAAGAATTTTAATGTAAATCTTCTATATTCTCAATGCAAATGCTGAGGTTAGACCTCGAAACGTCCAAATAAAGATGATTCTCTCTACAGCACCCATGTTCTTCATCTTTGCTTCGGAAGCAATTATATAATTGCTGATAATATATATATATATATATATATATATATATATATATATATATATATATATATATATATATATATATAGAGAGAGAGAGAGAGAGAGAGAGAGAGAGAGAGAGAGAGAAAGAGAGAGAGAGAGCGCTTGGATCAAATAATTGTCCTTAATGTTTTAGAACAAGGTCAATAGACTTGCATGCTATCAATTATTCTGACCTCTAACCCTATTTCCATATGACCTTACGACATTCAAAACTTTCAAAAAGTGCGGCTTTTCGACCCATAGTTATTTTTCCTTTATAATTTCCGAACTAATTTAGGGATGCCTTTAGCAATTTATTATTCTAAAGAAAATGTAAAACAACATAGGGGTTTCAAATTCCATAAGAATCGGCCGAATAGTTATGATGTTATTGCTAAAAAACTCATTGTAAAGTAAAATGGCAACCATCCGACCGATGAACTACGGACCGTCATAATACTTATAGAGTCGCGATTCAAAATGTATTTAATGAAATTCATTACATTTAGGAGTAGAACAATATCATGAAACTTGCTATAAATAAAGCACATATTAATATTTAATAGAAAATAATAAAACATTTAAAACTATCGTAGCGTATAATAAAAGAAATAAAAGATGTTCAGAACAGATTTTAAAAAGTATTCATAAGGTTACAAGAGAAATAAAGTGAATATTTTGTGAATTTTCCATTGTTAAAGCAAAATATCTTCCAAACATCTTTTTAGGAAGAACCAAATTTCTGGCATAAATCAGCTGTCATTTTCCTTCCTTCTTCAAAAGCTCCTCGCTTCAAATCCACAAAATTGGAATGCTGCCTTTCTCTAACTTTAATTTTCAACTGTTTCCAAAACTTTAACTAGGGTTCAAATCTGGGGACTAGTTAGGCCACGCAAGTACATTAATATGATATCTAGGGTTCAATTCTGGGGACTGCCTATGCCACTCAAGAACATTAATATTATATCTAGTTAGCCATTCAGTTGTTTTGCCTTGACGTATGATGAGTTGATGAGGGTCATTATCGTGGTGAAACGCTTAACCTCTGCTCATCTTGAGTTTTCTGAGAGAGCCACTGAGATACCTTTCTAAAATATTGCAGTATTCCTCTCAGTTCATCGTTACTTTTACTTTGTTACGGTCTGTCTCCTCTACCTGCTGATGCAAAGCAACATTAAACTATTATGCTACCTTTCGCGTCGTCACCATTGGCAGTTTTTTTTCTGTTTTTAGGCGGTATCACGTTTATGCCAAACAAACTCATTGTAGTTATTGCAGAATGATTCTAAATGTGTTTCATCTTACCCCCAAATTTTGTTAAAATATTGGTCTTCTCTGTGTAACACTTCTGTGGCAACCCCTTTGCGAACTTAAACTTGCATTTTCGTCAGTAGATAAAACCTTTATGTTTAGTACTTGCAGGGTCCTTCTCTTCGCATTGAGTTGAATACTGTCTACTGAGGGATGTTGATGACGGTTGACGCCAGTTCTTCAACCAATTCTTTCTTTATTGTTCTTGGATATTTTTTTCACTATTCTCACCAGTTTGGAGAACGCACGAGGCGTTATATTCCTCCAGTTCCCTTCCTCCTCCACAGAGCTTATACTCATATTAAATTGTTCAGAAAGCCTTTTGCATCGTTTGGTAGCCGCTTACTTACCTGCATGTGACCTATTTACTTGAAAAAAATGTTCTTTAACTATTGGCATGATAAAATTCTGAGAGATGTTTAGCTAGTGCTTGTTTGTAGCAGAATGGGACTGCTTGTAAAGCCAGCATTACCAAATAAACTATTATACATGTCGATGAATGTTAAGGAACAACGTATAACGCTTCAAACCAAAACTATTGATCATAAATTCATGTAACACGAACAGGAATCTATATTATTTCTAAAATGCGAGTACTTTATAGACGTTTTTTATCATGCTATATAGACCTTATAAATTTCAGTAAAATATACAAAATAACATTTTTTGGTTATTTAATTGTTTAATCTTATAATATTCAAAATATCAAAGTGCAATAATGAAACAAAATGTATTCAGTTTAATACAAATTGAATTTTCTATATCGTTACGGATACTTATATTACAGACTATATATCAGGCTGCAGCGAAAGTAATGTCCGATATTATAAAATAATGATTTAGAGAGTATTTATTAAAGTAGTAGCTTTTTAATACTTTAAGAATGCTACAATGAGCAATTTATACTTTATCTTTCAGATTATAGAATTATTTTTCACAATCTTCCTCGTTATTCACCCCTATGTTCTTTTATCTAAAGATCCTATTAGACATGTTTTACTGTATTTTTCATGAGTTCCCAATGAAGTACAGCGGCAAATTCTATTAAAATCACCTATGCGGAGGGCCTTAAATAAAGTAAGTCGTAGGTGATTTTTCCGTTTCCGAAATAGGGCTTCTGGTGTAATAGAAAGACAAAAGGAAGGTCTTCTAAGAACTTGTTTCCTAAGAGTTCGAAGCAGTTGTGAGAGGATATTCTGCCACAAGCACTAAGGAACTCGCTTAATAATAAAACGTAAGACTCCTGCATGAACTGTCTTCAGCGAATCTGCAACACGTGTTGCTTGCTGTGAATGATTAGTTTCATGACACATTCGGGCACCACTTTTGGTAAGGCTTGATAATGATGATGATGAGTGGATCGTTTTTTATAAAGTTAAACGCCACCCTTTGATGATCAGTCGAGCAAAAGGAATTTCTCAACAACCGATACTAGAATTTCATCCAAAAAAGATTATGTTGAGTTTATGGTGGGGTATTTAATAATTTGTCTAATACGAACTCTTAGAAAGCAATCAAACAATTGCTTCTAATCTGTACTATAATAAACTTTGTCATTTGAAAGCCACTTTTGGCCAAAGGCGCCTCTCCTTAGTAAAGAGAAAGGGTGTAACTATCTAGTACGATAATGCCTGTCCTCACACAGTTCGAATGCTCCGACAACTCTTAGAGGAGCTTGGTGGGGAAATATTGTTTTATCTGTCATATTATGCTGATGTTGCTGCTTCTGATTATGAATTGCTTATGGTATAATAGAGCCATTTGATTAGTCTATGGTTGACATCAAGAAAAGAGGATGAAAATGAGTGAAATCAATTTTGCAAGAGTGGCATTTATAAAAATGGGACAGGTGGAATGAGGTTCTAGAACGCTTTAGAGAGATTGTGTTTATAGATAAATATTTTTATAGTCATAAGTTTTCCATTTTTAATATATACCCTAAAATCGAACTTTACTTTCGTTCCAATATGTAAGGGGGAATCTGACTCACTGAAACGATAAGCAAATAACGATCGCAGATAACTCTAAGATTCATTTAAGAAACTAAGTACTAGTTATGGTTAATTCTTTTATATATATTTAATTGAGTAAAAATCACGAGAGGTTAAGATAACGAAAGTACTAACTCCAATCAATCTTTCCTTTTCCTTACGTGCTATATACAAATATATATTTAATTTTATATCATTTTATTTCCCGTTGCGCTTATCGCCCTTTGCTCTAATTTCCATCGTATATATTTGTTTAGAATTTTTCATCTTTATTATGATTCACCATCTTTTCAGATATATATCAAAGGTAAATGAACGAAGTTAGGTAATTTCAAGTTCATTTAGCTTTAAAACATTTCCATAAATATTTTACTAATTTGTTGTCCCCCAACCTTTCTATAGATTCGTTCGCTTTTATAAACAACTCAATTCTTTACTCTCTTATATCTCTTCCTTTCATTTTCCAAAATAATAAATAGTATTTATGAATATGGAAAAGAAATATTATTAAAAAGTATATCACCAACCCCTCAACCTTAATTATCTATGAATATAAATATTAAATCATTTTTAAAACATTGTTTAATTTATTAAAAGTTGTTCGAATTATTCATAATCTCTTATTAATAACTGATTTAGCGAACAGTGACAGTGAAATATAAAAATAACCATATTAAATTGCAAAAAAGTAAATTAGAACACGGGTTGCCACATCTCTTGATCAAATTCGCAGATAATAAATATTTTACAATAATGATATTTAAAAATTTAAGAATCTTTGTGAAGGACATGACCGGTATTCACATTAATCTTGGCATTTGTTACTACAATAAAGTTGAGGCGAGAAAAGAAAATATATGACGAATACGATGAATAAACGGGATGGGATCTCTGTAAATCATTTAGATCTGGTCTGTCCTAATCTTTGAGGATTGAGCGACAAGTGAACACATTTAGAGACAAGGAACTAACATTATTAGTATTGAAGGTGTAAGATTATATAATATTTAATGAAGTGTACAAACCATCATATACAACATAGTTTTCTATTAATGTGAAGCTGTGACTACGCGCTTTAAATATTTTATTTGCCAATTAATGTGAGCGATAAAATGTTGAAATCAATTCCGTGTATACTATAAACATTTGTCTATGAAGTGCTAAATCATTCAGGGTAGCTAAATCACTAATATTTTTATTTTTTTCTAGTTTTTTTTACTGGAACCGAGGTAATATCAACTCCCTTCGGAGTCTCTCCGGACGCCTTGGCATCGAGATCCCATCGACAAAGACCTGGCCATTGGTCTTCCACATCACCTGTTCATCCTCCAGAAGTAACCAGGAATCCTTTTCTTGAAAGTCCCACCCCTTCGCCCAGTCCTAACAAGAATTCCAACATTTTGTGTTACGCCAATAGACTTGCTAAATCTTTCATTCAGTCCAACTTATTGGATCACTTATATATTTTCCCGAACCTAGTTTAGTTCATTTTTGCCCGTCATAATATTCTTTGGTCGTACTGATTATTATTTAGATTTACATATTCATATGTAGCCTTGTTCTTATTATTTGTATTAAAGTTTATTTTTGTAGAGGTGCTTATCTTTCGAATAACCCTTGAGACGAACCTGGCAAATATATTCCCTTTTAAAGAGCCAACCTATAATATCGCACTCTAAGTAGAAGGTCTTTAACTTATTCCCAATTCAATTGTACCCAAGCGCAGCGCCGATAGTGGCTGCTTGACACAGAGTAGTGTGTACCTTTAGAGACTTTTAGTCACACGCCTTCGTTCCTCGCCACTCTTTCAGGGTCCAGTCCAGTCCAAATGTTCGTACGTTTCATGTAAACAAAGCTATGAGAATTCCAATGCACATTTTAGTTATTATTATATTTTAATATATCATCTGAACCATTTGTAATAATATAAATTTTATTCTGTAGTTTTAAGAAGCATTCACATTATTTCTCACTTTTATCTTATGGATTAACAATGGAAACATAAGATTTGACTCTTACCCAATTTTCCAGTCTGATATATGAATATCTTCCTTTTATTGTAACTTTCTCTTCTTATATCTACGTATAACTATCTTTCCATATTCTTACACTATTTCCATATCTTGCACTTTTTATACTCTTCTCCTTTTACCTACCAACATTTTCATATTTCCCCCCTAGATCTCTTTTTCTGTCTTCCTCCTTTTATATTCCATTATTTCCCTATCATTCTTATTTTTTTATATCGTATTTTTATCCTCCTATTTTATCACAGACACTCTATCTCATTATTTTTATTAAATCTAACGAAATTCTCGTCGTCCAAAAAGAATTCCTCAAAACTCTTTCAATCGGCGCTATAGCTCTTTCTGTGTTCAAAATCATCACTTCAATCGACCATGGCAAGTTATAATATTGGTATTGTATTTTGACGTTATATGTCCCGTTTATGTGAAATGTGGGAAAAGGTGAACTCTTCTCGATGTAGCAGGCTAGGCTATGTGATCAACGAGCTTCCTTAGGATAAAGGAAAATATTAACCTGGATTATTTATTCCTTGGTAAACAGCGAGAACAAGCCTCGAAAGGGCGAACGGTAAGGACAACTTCTTTCTTCTTGAGTAATGATTGCTAATCTTTTTTCCTCTAAATATACCTATATAAATAGTAATTCTATCTACTCATAATACTAAAATTGATTGGTTGAAAGGAAGACGTTTGGCACGCTTTTCGACGCGACGTTAGAGCTTGGCAAAGTAATTCAAAGGATCCATCTCTATACAAAAGTACGCCCGTATATCATACGGACTGGTCTCTTAAGATCTTAAAGACCTTTAAAGAAGTATCCTTACTCACACACAAGCAAAGAAGAAGAAGCCGCCGACCATCTCATCTCCAGTATTTTCATTATCATTTTCATTTTCATCTTTCATCTCGTTCACCGTTTCCTCTTCCACACCCAAAATCCTCCAATTAGGAAGGTGTCTAAAAGAAAAAATTACTTTTTAAGGCCACTATTCATTTAATGATGACAGTCTAATTCCCCTCACTCCCCCCCATAACCTTGGCCCATGCCCTGACTAGTGGGTACAGGTGGAGGGAGGTCTGAGGACTAGCCCGCTGCCAGAAGGCCGTACTAGAGGAACCCCCGGACAATGGGCCGGGCTGCAATCTTCGCAGGGAAGTCTCACAACTCCGCCTGGGGGGGGGGGAGACCACTGAGGGAGATGGAACCGTCGTAGTGTAAAGGAGTACGCAGCCGTGGTTTTTAATTCCACCAAGTAGGTGGTACCCCAGGCTAGCGTCGGTTGATTCCGCGCTAGCAACCAAAATGTCCGTCACTTTTCATCCCTCGGAAGGAGCCCATACGGGTCCGTCTATCACCTATCATCATTTTCATTTTTGAAAGCTAAACCAGTCGGCACGGGGATACCGGGGAGGGGGGGGGAAACCCCTTTACAAAAACATGAATCAAGATTTAGACAACAGAAGACCCCCTAAGGACAAAAGCAGGGATGCAAAAACCGAAGAGAGGAGTTCTCATTCGCACCCTTTATACAGAAATTAAAATAGCGATCACGAGATTAATTGAAGTACTTAATGGGTACATTGTCTTCTGTCACCACCAAGACGACATAGAGCGAATGGTGGTACCGGAAGGACTAAGGGCACTAAGCCAGATCGGCCTGGCCCCCAAACTGCCACCTCAGCTGCTAGCCAATAGGTCATTCATCTGCCGCTAGATAGATCTCTACGTGGGATCCCATACGGCGGAAGAGTTAAAGGAGGAGATCGAGGAACAAAACAAAAACCTGAAAGTGACTGAACTAATTAAACTTGGGCACCACACCCATGTGTTCAAGGTTATCTGTACCACGGCCAAAATGGCCGGAAGAGCAACAACTAACAGACTCCTTGCATACAGGATGACGATTCCCCCGGAGAATATCGAAAAGGAAAGATTTATTAACGTGCAGACAGATTTTCAATGCTATGTCATTGAAGAAAATATAACAAAGAACTGCCCACACAAGGACAGGAAAATATGTTCAGAGTGCGGAAACGTTGGCCACAACTTCCGAGAGCGTAAGAAAATAACAAAAAAGTGCATTAACTGCCAAGACGCCAACAGAACCATAGCTGATAATTGCCCAAAAAGGAAACGAATTATAAAAGAGAAAGAAGAAGAGGAAAGGAAGGAGAAAGACAAACGGACCAACCAGATTTACGCGAGCGTAGCAAGAGCTACAGTCAAAGAAATAAAAGAAACACAGGAGCCCAAAATTAGCATTAATGTTAATGAAGGGACAGGGCTAGACATGCTGGCATGCATTATGTTAGCACACGTAAATAATATCGCACAGCCAGGAACCTTCTCCGAAACAGTAAATCTACTCCCGGAAAAGAACGGAATCATAAAAATGTGGTTCCCGCCCAACTCACCTTCAGCCCTAATATAAGGTATACCGGCAAGAAAACCCTGCAAGTAAAAGAGATGCTTGAGGTCCGAACCAAAATGGCCGAAAAAGAAACACCAGCAGACTCGGGAACATCCAGTCAAGAAGAAAAGGAGGCTGAAATTATTGTCAGCAGACCTAAAAAGAAAAAGAAAGCAAAGACCACCAAAGAAATCCCGAAAGCAGAAACAGCAACGGAAACAGACACAGAGGCACCGAAAGGATGTACCTTCAAGGCAAGGTATTTTATGTTAAAGATTTTCATTTACGATGCCTACCCCTTACCAAAAGAAGCGCAACCAAACGATGTCAAAAAAGGAATCCAAAGAGGCACGTGCAAATGGACGAAGACCTTAGAACACGCCAAGGAATCGATCGACAAACTAATCAAAGAGAATAGAATCAGATTTTTCCCAAACGACATTAAACCGTTAAAAATGGAAATATTCGAAAATTTCGCAAATGAAAGATGGAGAAACAAAAAGAAAGAATAAGACCAAAACGCAAAGTCAAAAAGGTAAAATAAAATGAACCAAAGAAAGCTTCGGATACTACACCTCAACTCAAACGGGTGGAAAAAGAAATCCATCCCATACGGTAATATATTTAGAAATATAGACCCTGATATCATCACGATATCAGAACACGGTCTAAAAGATGATGAAAAAATGAAAATTTATAACTACAATATCATTAAGAGAAAACCCACGTGGGAAAGATTTGATGGGACAGCAATTGCCATCAAAAAATATATAAAATATACTCAGGAACGGGAAGTCGACGAGGCATACGTGGCCGCGACGGTGGGAATGGAGTATAGCCCGCTCACAATCGTAGCGGCCTACCAACCACCCCGTCGCTCATATATTCCAATCCATTCGGTAATGGAACTGCTGTACAAAAACCATCCTATCTATTATACTAGGGGATCTTGATGCGAGAATTCGGGAATCAGGTTATTGCAGTAGGAACCCCGCAGGAACAAATCTAGAATTGCTGATGGAAAGGAATATACTCGAAAAAGCAGACCCAGACTTCCCGACCTTAATCACTGGAAGAGCCTCCACAAAGCCGAAGGGCGTAATGACCACGCTCAGACTCCCCTTTAGCATCCTTTTGGAACAGTTCCCACAGCATGTAGTGAGCACATTGGAATTTTGGTCACAATCAACCAAAACCCAATACAAATCCCAATTAAGACCAGAAAGTGCTACAGGATGGAGAATTGGGGGCACATACACAGATATGCTGGAGGGATATACGCAGCCAGATTTAAATGGAAAAACCCGAGAGGAGCTTGAGGAGGCTATGAATTCCCTCATAGGAAAAATAGAGGAAGCAGACGAAGCGAGCATCCCTAAAATACAATATAAAACCCTGCCGTACCCAAAGTGGACAAATGAAATGAAAAGGAAAGCAAGAAGTATAAGAGAGAAATATACTGAAATTAAGGAATTAGGAACAGAAGCAGAAAGAAGCAAGGAATTAAAGAGATTAAAAGAAGAAATGGTCTTCCTGATAAATGAACAACAAGAAGATAAATGGAAAGAGCTTATAGATAACATAGAATACACAGTAAATGCAATTAAGGGTAGACCACCGAGAGAAAAGATTATAATTGAAAACGAGGAGGAAGATTTCCTAACAAACGATAAAGAGTTAGAGGAAAAATTTAAGGAAAACTGGGATAGAATTTACACTATCGAAGAAAAAGACAACGAAAGGTTTGATAGAATAACGGA
This sequence comes from Ceratothoa steindachneri, assembly GCA_963969495.1. Classification (NCBI taxonomy): domain Eukaryota; kingdom Metazoa; phylum Arthropoda; class Malacostraca; order Isopoda; family Cymothoidae; genus Ceratothoa; species Ceratothoa steindachneri. The sequence continues at coordinate 136,298,723 of OZ018319.1, forward strand.
ACAAATTGTGAAAGAAAACCTCAGGAATAACGAAGAACGGATAACACCCCGCATAAGAGTTGACACCAATACAGATACACGAACAGGCCCAGGGGCTATAATAACACCCGAGGAAGTGAAGCTGATAATAAGCTCCTTCAAACAGAAGCAGAAGACCCCTGGAACAACAGGTCTCACAAAAAAAACATCTATGAGAACCCTAGATAACATAATTAAAAACATAACAGATCTCTCCAACGCCTTCCTAAACATCGGAGCATTTCCAAGAATTTTTAAGGTAGCGAGAATAAATTTCCTACCAAAACCTGGTAAAGCGCCAAATATGGTGTCCAGTTTCAGGCCTATATCACTCCTAAACTTTCTTGGGAAGGTGTTCGAGAAGATCATTAACAACCGACTAATACAGCACTTAGAAGAAGAAGGAAAGTAGAATAAACATCAATACGAATTCAGGAAAAACAGAGATGCAACAATGGCACTCGCAATTATTACAGAAAAAAATCGCTCAGGCAAAGGCAGAAGGGAGATACGTGGACGTGGTACTCCGGGATGTCGAGAAGGCCTTCGACAAGGTCTAGGTTGACAGGCTGAAGCATAAATTGCTCCAGCTCGAACTCGGCACCCGGATGGAGAGAATCCTAGCTGATTATTCATCGGACAAAAATGCGCACACAAGTATAGAATAGAAGAGTACGATGGACCCCTATTCCATCTCCAAACGGGAGTCCCGCAAGGGGGGACCCTCAGCCCTACCTTATACTCTATCTATACAGCGGATATGCCAGCCCCAATAACAACAGGAGGCATGAATATCCAGTACGCAGATATCAGTCCGGTGATTTCCACGCCATTCACGAACCCCAGAGGGCAAGCCAGAATGACAGAGAGAGAAATTAACAACATAAACTAATTTGAGAAGAAATAGAAAATTAAAACTAATACAAGTAAATTCAAAATAATACCTTTTATGAGGAATAAAAAAGAAAAAATGAGCGTAGACGGACGAAACTACGACTATACAAACGAAGGAAAAGTGCTGGGCTTACAACTAAATGAAAAAAGGTACCACGCGCACATAGGAGAGAGAAGCTCTAAGGCCAAAATCGGGTTTCGACTCCTATACAAACTTAAAGATCTCAGCACTAAGAGAAAAAAGACTATATATAAGGCTTTCGTGTAATCGATGCTCGTGTACCCTCCAATTACCACACATACATTATCGATAACGAACAAGAAGAAACTCCAGAAACAACAAAACAAAGTAGCATACCTGATCACAAATACAAAGAGAAGAGAAGGAAAAAGACTAAGGGAAAATAGAAGAAGAACACGCTGAGACCAGTAGATTCCTGGTTATACAAAACCTAGAATATAATCGGAAAACCTTCTCGAACAGCCGGTTAAGGCTACTGCAAGAAGAAGATTCTATTATAACTTAAAAACAAAGTACAAGCAAAATCAAATAAAACGGCATAAACGCCTAAAAACAAAAAAATACAAAAAAGAAGAGGATTAGAACTACGCTACCATTAAGGTACCAAAACAAGTAATAATTAATAAATTAACTCAGGAATAAAATACAAAATTTGACGAGTTAGAAGCACGCTACCTATAAGGTACCCAAACCAATAAGAAAACAATAACGTGACAAGGAAAAATACAAGACGATAAAAACTAAGCCAAAATTAGAATCAACCAAAATACAGAAGGACAAATAAAGAAGCAAACGTAATTAGAACATAAAAAAGAAATTGAAGAGCCAGTAACCTGGCAACCCTAATCACATACTCCCGCATATGTACTTTTAACATACCCCTCCCCTCATAGCACACTAGGCTTAAGTATTTGTGTAAAAACCCTCTGTCATGCTATCCTCTATATCCTCCCTCTTATCTTATCAGCTCATAATACTACAAAATTTAACCAATCAGGAGTGAGATACATTGGCTACATGACCGAATGTATGTTCTCGGTAAAGGAGGTAAATGTTCGGGCAGTAAATTCGAAGGTGTGAACTCTCCCCTACGAGGTCTTCCAAGGAGAATAACAGAAGCTCTAAGTAGCATAAACTCAACAATATCACTCCCTGTGACCTGTATGCTTTGTGCTCCAACAAAAAGTCCATCACATTGGCCCTTTACCTCACTACCCGGCACAGAAGACAACGGTTTTAACAAGCTCCTTCACCAACCAAGTACACTAGGATTTTCGTTTCTTTATCTACAAGAGAAAAACACTGCATACTGGGATGTTAAACTTCTAATTAACTAAAGAGAGAATATTACAAACCAGGAACTCTATCTTCCCAATTACGAACCAGATAATGGCGTCGCTACTAAGATTAAAATTTAAAATCTATAAAAAAGCAGCCATGGTTGAATTTTCATAAATTGTCTGAACTTCGCCAATTATAATAATTTTAAAAATGAAATCTAAACTAAATTTGCTCACTTTCAAAATATCACGTTGCTAAAATATAGTTATAGAAGAAGATATAGAAAAATAAATTTTAAGAATTTTCGGTTTTAAAAAAATCACAAAATTTCGATTATTATATTTATTTCTGAACTTCACCATTTTGTTTTTTGATATTATAAAAGAATTATTAAATTTGGTAAAAAAACACAAGTCATTTATCCACTACGGAAAACAAAAATTAATTAAATTTTAACCCATCTTCAAAAATCCAGTTATACAATTATAGAGTTAGTGATGATGATGATGATAAAGAGAATAATACAAAGCAGGAAGTCCATCTTACTATTGGCGAGAGGTAAATAATACATACCGGGAAGTTTGTCTTCTCATTTATAAGGTTCAATGTGTGAACCGGTTAAATTTTCTTCGAATGTTTTACATGGTTCGATCCATACAATAAAACCATTTGAGATTAATTAGAAACTTGAAACTTACTAAAATATTCTATTACTTTTGACCCCGGGAGGACCAGCACTTTATTTTATAGTCAATTTTAGATTGAAAAACGACATAATCCTTAGTTCGAGGAAGGATAAAACTAAATAAACCGGGAAAAACTCCTATCTTAGCCTCTTAAATTTATTCGACTATAGTTGATTCGATAGTAAAATGACTTGATTTCTTTTATGAGTTTTAAGTAGAGAAAGAATTCATAATTTAGTAAAAGCACTTTGTTAAGTGAGTAAAGGCAAGCAAAAAGTAAGCAAATTTCTGTTTCACTTTCTTAATCTGGCATATATTTTGCAGAAACACCTGATAGCACATACTTCGAAATTTTTAGCGTACATATGAAAGTAAATGAATGCCATTACTTTAGTTTAAATAGAAACCAAATAAAATCCACTTCGAACGATTATAATTCAAGAATTCCATCCAATATTTATTTACCTTATATTAAATAATTTTGTGTTATTTCCTTCCAGAGCACCTAGGTAATTTACAAAAAGCAAATTGTTATCCACACTTTTAAGTGTTTTAACAGAAAAAAGTAACTATAGTATAGTCAGATGAAACGGAAAGCCCGCCTCTCACCTCCATACTTAGGGAAAAAAACACATTTGCATATAATTCAAAAGACAGATAGATTGATACATAATAGATAGACAGATACGAATGAAACTCTTAGCAGTTCATAAAGGTTCAATTTTGTTTTCAAAGCTCATCTGTATTTATCCCAGTCTCTCGTGTATAACCAAGCTTTGTAATTGATTTTTTGATCATAGACGAGGCAAAAGCAAATTTTTACGATGCTTATCATTATAAACAAACAAGCCGCTGTTCTCTTCCTTAACAGGAAGAGCTTGGTTACGCAGGCACCCCTGCGGGGTGTGGCCTACGGCCTTATTTGCTAATCTTACCGCCTTTTTTAATCCCCTTTATAGACTCTTTATTTTAACACCCTGAACACCCTTTTCTTCTTCTTCTTCTTCTTTTTCTTCTTCTTCATTATCTTCTTCTTCTTCTTTCTCTTCTTTATCTTCATCTTCATCTTCTTCTTGATCTTTATCTTCATCTTCTTCTTATAAAGGAATTAAAATATAGGGTTAGGGATTAATGAAGAATAACCCTTGACTGGATTAGCTGCGGTATCCGCTCTGAGGTTGAGTAAAGACAAGAAAGAGGACATACAGACTTTTACATCCAGGGTACATATAACAGTCGGGAAAGCTCTTAAAACCGTATTAACCTCATTAAACTTCCGGTGAGTAATATGAAGGAGCTCCAACTGCAATTTACGCTAACATTTTCTCTGCTGCACAAAAGAAATTACAAAATGAAATTTTGTTAGAGGGGGATATTAACATTCCCTTAAGCAAAACGAAAGAGGATAAACCAGAGGCTTTTGGCCAATGGCCACAGAAACCAAACAGACCAATCTACTTAGCTCCAAGTACTCAATATATGCATACGCAAGCTCATATACTAGCTCAACGAACCCATACCAGATACAAACCCGGGTATGCGAACGATAGAAATAAGTGGAGAGATAGACTATATGGTTATGATAAGCGTGCAAACACTCCTAGAGGAGAGAGGTGTTATAACTGTGATTGAGATGGATACAGGATGATACAATGCAAAAAATCCCCTAGGTGTCATAATTGTGGGGTCAAAGGACACTATGCTGTTGAATGTACGAATCTTCCATACTGTGCAGTCTGCCGTAAGGACGGACATAAGTGAGGTGAGAGTCCAAAATGTAAAACTTACAGACGAGCACCTGTAGCACCATGGTGTTTACATCAAAACCACCACAACGGACCCATACCAATTGAACAGGGAATAGATTATTAGGGTCAAATACGAAGAATATTCGGGTAGTTGGGCCCAAACGAGACGATATGCCCACTACTTATGAAGAAGAATTGGAGTATCCTGAGCTTTACCCGGAGGTTGAGAGCCCGTAATATACGGAACCTTTTGGGGGGACAGGCCCTCCGCCATACGAATAACCTTCTCATTATTTAGTAAATCCCTTCCCATTAGGCTAGTAAAGATAAACCCATTAAAGAACTAGTAGTAAATGGAGAGTGAGGCAATTGCCGGCTACCGATATGTTAGATAACAGAGCGGCAAGTTCTTTAGTAAAACAAGCTTTTGCGAATAAATTACTAACTTGGTACCCAGGCACGTATCATATCACCAAATCTTGTGTTAGATTGACCGACGCAAAATGAAGCGAAATCTATACTTTTTGTGAACTAGAATTCTATTTATGTCTGGATGATGATGCGTACCCAATTCTAGTTAAAATTATAGATACTCGTAATTGGGTTGCTTTTTCAACTGATTTTTTTTATTGGGGATGGATTTTATTAACTAAAATGCTTGAGCTCTATACCCAGCCGGTAAGCGAGTTCGAGGTAGAAGAAATACACATGTGCTGATCGAAAGCAATGATCAAGCACAATGTTTACTCGAGTCAAGTGCATCGAACCCCGAGGAGGAGGATGCACCCATAGAGCTATCTGAAGGCAACAGAGGCACCAAAGTTGAGTGATGACCTTTCAGACAGACTGCCGGATAAGGAAGTTCCACAAATGTCTAACGATGAAACTAACAGTAGTGTGCGACGACTAAACGAGATGAATCCGTTGCATGATGGGCAACGAAAGCCATAACCTTTTACTATAAACGTTAAGCTACGAGAACCATCACCGTGTTCTATAAACGATGAGCCACTAGAGCCATCACCTTGTTCAATTAACGATGGGCTAAGAGAGCCATCGACCAGTCGAATTGAGTCTACGGGAGAAATTGGAGTCCACGAGTTGAATTCCAGAGGAAATAAACTGTCACATTCCTCAGATGTACGTTTGAATCAAGGGAGTCGTGTAGTGACCCATGTTAATACGAGTATAGAAAGTTATGGTCACGTGACGATCCGTGACAAAGTAGATTCTGTGTTTAAAAATAATTGAAAAATAGCAAGTACCAATAGAGTTTACAGTGGAAACTAAAAATAGTGTAGAATTGTGTATCCCTGAAAATGTAAAAATACGGCCCCTAGAAAGAGTTCGGTTTAGTGTGAAAATAAACGGAGTAAATGGAAGAAATACTGAATCAGAGGATGGCTTATATGTTATAGAAAAGGGATGCATAAAATGAGGACTATTTATCGCAGAGACAATCGGACATAGCGATGATGGGTCAATTCTTGCTGAGGAGTTAAATAGCGGAACGCGTATGATTGTGGCAATTAATGGTCAGAGAGTGAGCTCTGCGACCAGAGTAGAAACCCCCTTGGAGAACAAGATATTGCCTCCCCCAAGAATCCTTAGTTTAAGGCAGGAGAGCCGAGAAAGGGTTGCTCCAAAGATTTCTAGTTTAAAAGAGGAGATCCAAATAAAAGCTCGCCTGGAAATTAAAATAGGTTAGGGAGCGTCAAAAGCGGTGCTCTTCCAAAAAGTTTATTGTTCTCAAATCCGGTGATGGCTGAATAGCAGTCTAATTTGGAGAAAAGATACGGCAAAATCCATGAAAAGTATTCTCTGTTCGATAGTGTAAACAGTGGTTTGGATGTTTGCAACTATTTGTTTAATGTTTAATGACCTTCTGCTCCTGAATGGTTGACACTTGTTTTTCCTATACACGAGATTTTTATAACCGTATGAAAGAAATTTTTCCTGAAGAATTAGATGTTTTTGACTGTCTACTATTCTATTTGTTCCACTTTCTCATAGTTTTGGCTAGGCTAAGTAATCTCTCTTACGCAATACATTTATCTTCCATTTTTTCATTGTTTCTAATTAAATTATATTCCCTTACTTCAAGGAAGGTCCCCTTTATTTTCTATTTGTTTTCTATTAAAAAGATTCCCTGCTAAGCACTAACTCCTTCATTCGTCTTCTTTATCTGTTTGCCTTGCTGTAAGCACAATTCACGTTACTCTACTCCAGTTAATCTCCCCTTACTCTCTTCTTTTACTACCATTATCCGTGATTATTCGTTAATAACAAAACTAATTGTTAACTTAGTTATTTGCTATTACCTTGAACGTATTAACCTATAATTCACTATTTCTCACTAATATTTTATTATATATTACTGTTTCCTTTGATGTTTTGTGAGTCTTTTCATTCTCTAATAATTACCTTTCATATGTTTAACATGTTTTATTTCAACTACCGTGTTAACTCCAACTCCCTTTATTAGAGGTTTATCAGTCGACTTCTTTTGTAATTGCGTCAACATCTTAAGGACTAACTCATTCTATCCGAAACAAGTTCGTTAATTTTCTTAATAGTAAGACTATTGACTTCTGTTCAGAGCTTCATTCACTTCGAACCAGTTTTACGTTTTTTCCGCCTTCATTACATTACAAATCAGTGTTTGTCGATGATTCTTTTCATTTTTCTTTTATATCTTTAGTTCTCGTTTCCTTAGTATTTGATTCACTTCATTTGGCGAAAACTGATCTCCTACATATGTATTTACTATATATATCTTTAATAAATGAATTATTTTATATATAACTTTTGTTTGTTTAGCTTCATTAACTAGTTTTAGGTATGGGTATTTCTTTTACGTCTCATCCTCGGATTGTTGTAGTAGAGCAATTATGCATATATATATATATATATATATATATATATATATATATATATATATATATATATATATATAATCTATGGGGTTGCTGCTAGCTAGACGAATCTTTAATTTCACCAGGAACGAGAGTACATAGAATGCGGAGAAATCCATCTTCATTTATTGGGTATAAACAACCTTTCGAGCTGCCCGCTCATCCTCGGGTTCTATGATATAAAGGAATGCATAATTTACAGTGAATTATAATATTAAAAAAATGTGTCTAGAAATTAGAGTATTAAAAGTGTTGACAAATATCTATAAAAAGAAAGACTTTTTTTCATATAATACAAATCATAAGAAAATATATAAATTATGATGAGTTAGAATATTAAAAATCCTAGAGGAATAGAAGGGAAAATCATCAAAGCAATCACCATTGTTGGTCTGACTCCAGAGAGAAGTGGGGAGGGGGGATAGAAGTGGACAGAAGTGAGATTGTATTGGTAGTAGAGTTATGTCATAATTAGGGGAACAGTAGACGAGTCACAATTAAGACTAGGGGCACGGGATTTAATATAAAGGGATTCTAGTATTCTTAAGCTTTGCTCATTGTTATCTTGATCAATTATTGTAAAACTATCTCTAGTTATATCCGCGTTGCATTTGATTACATGTGCTCTGATAGGGGATGGTTCTTTACGATTAAATGGTTTATCAGTACCGGCGCCGATGCCCATATGTGAGGAGAACCTTGCTCTCATGGAGCAATCGTGCTGCCTATGTATCTTCCGTGGAGACACCGAGGACAAGTAAACTCCTAAACAACACGACTGCACATCCCTAGAGGAGGTTTGTCCTTTTGACTGAACCAACTATCAATATTGAGTTTGTTAACAAATACTAATTTGAAATTTGTATGGTAAAAATAGCGCTTAAATAATTTAGAAAACTTTATTCTACATTCTCTATTCAGGGGACCCATTTCGGGAAGAATAAAATATTTTGAGTCTTTAGGAACATCGCAGGAAGGATTGGGAGGTAAATATTGGGAATTTAAAAATTTGTACACAAGGGTATTTACTACTGACAGGGGATAGCAATTTTTCTTGAAATAGGATCTTAGAAATTTAAATTCTTCATGCATTAGAGAGAATAAAGATTACAGGTGGAAGCCACGACAGATGAGTGCCCTGATGGAGCTCAGTTTGTATGATAAGTCACAAAAGCTATAGAAATTTGTACCTATATTATTGAACATAGGTTTTCTATATATGGATATTGTTAAGCCTTGATTTGATTTTTTAATTAAAATGCATAAAAAAGGGAGACAATTTTCTTTTTCACTTTCCACAGTGTATTTAATGTTAGTATGAATGGAATTGAGATAATTAAAAAACTGGTACGCCTGGTCCTGCCTATCAAATACTGCAGAGCAGTTGTCTACAAATCTTCTGTAGAATACTGGCTTGAGTGACGAAGGGAAAGCTTGAAATAGGGTCTTCTCAAAATCTTTCATAAAGATATCTGCAGCAATGGGTGCAGTGGGTGAACCCATTGCTACAACATCTATCTGTTGATAAATTTCCCCATCAAACGAAAATATACCTTCTTTAAACACTATTTGTTAACATTGTTTGAATTTGTCTCTTGTAAAGTTGTGGAAGGTGTTGCAATTCCGAATTGCAGATTCTAAAATAATATCTATTGTTTGATTAACTGGTATGTTTGTGAATAACGAAGACACATCGTAGCTTACGAGATATTTGGATGCGTCAAACTTTTGTCGCAGAATTTCTTGAGCGAAAGAATAACTTTTTTTTATGGTATACTGGTTTTGTGCTAATGGTGAAAGGAGATTGACCAGGTATTTCGCGACATTACAGGTTGGAAGGAAATACGAGGCAAGTATGGGTCTAAGCGGGATGGCCGGTTTTTGCAGCTTCGGTAGTCCATAAAGAAGACCCAGGCCACAGCCATTAGCAAACAGAGTTTCATAAGTGGAATGATCTATCACTTTTGAATTCTGGAGATATGATATGAATCTATTTACCTTATCTTCAAGTTGCATTGTTAATTTTTGCTAAGTTCTCTGAATGGGGGTAAGCTTGTCACGATCGTTTGGAAGATTAAACATTATGTTGACAAAATCTGTTCGATTCATAAGAACGACACCACTACCTTTGTCTGGGTTTGTGATAACGATTTCTTTGTTTTGGGGTAGATTTTTTAATATGGCTATATCATTTTTTGTAAACATGAGCGAGGCAAACTTTAAATTTCTAACCTTGCGAAAAAAGTAGTGAGCTAATTCGGAAAATTCCAATCTAAGTCTATCGAAGTTACCTATGAGTGGGAAGTTTACAGTTGTCATGAAGAAACTTTTCAAAGCAATGATAATATTTAACAGAGTTAATCTTGAAAAGTGTTAGTTTAAATTGAAAACGCAAAGAGAGCATAAACTTCTCCCGAGGACTTAAAACGTAATTCGAAAGATTTCAGATCACTTTATCCGGTGGAAAAAATGTTGATCTTTGTAAGCTGAGTTTGTGTAATTTTTGGAGTAGACCTCTACTTCCCGATATACGGGAGCAAACAGGCATAAATAATCTAATAGCGAGATTTTTGTTTGTAAAGTCGTTTACTATTATGGAGAAAGGTTGTGAGGCGTCCACAAGAAGAAACTTTGTACTGTATTTCGTTGTTCAGGAGATAATCCAGGATGTTTTGTAGAATTCTGAATTATAAGGTGAGTTTCAATACAGTTTAAAGTATACAAAGTTTGGATAGGTCTCACTATTTAGGCATATTGCGAGAAATGCACAGTCTAGTTGAGATTTATGGAGTTTTCGCAAAAGCTTGAAGAAAGATCGATAAACATTTAAGCATTCTTGTCCGTATTTTTTGTAAATATAATCGATGGGGTTGCTGCTAGTCAGACGAATCTTTAATTTCACCAGGAATGAGAGTACATAGAATGCGAAGAAATTCATCTTCATTTATTTGGTATAAACAACGTTTCAAAATGTCCACTCATCTTCGGGTTCTATGATATAAAGGAATACATAATTTACAATCAATTATAATATGAAAAAAGTTGTCTAGAAATTAGACAATTGAAAGTGTTGACAAATATCCATAAAAAGAGAGACCTTTTTTTTCCCTATAATACAAAACATATATATATATATATATATATATATATATATATATATATATATATATATATATATATATATATATATATATATATATATATATATATAATATATATATATATATATATATATATATATATATATATATATATATATATATATATATATATAAGGACAATTACACGCTATTGGCTTGGTCCGACTAGTTGGGGAGGGGATAATGAGCTTGGGGGAGAAATTCGTCCCCAGTGTGTGGGTAATATGTAATTATCAAAATTAAGAGAGTGCAGACTGGCTTAAAGACTAACTGAGGGCCGAGAGTCGTTCAAGGTTATTTAAAGGATGCTGAAAAAATATAGTTTAATAACAAAAAATGAAATATTAAATATATACAAAAGAAGTTTAAGTAAGATACGTTATCAAATAAATAACGGAAACAGTCAGTGTCAGCAAAGGGGCAAAACAAGGGATAAAGCGGTTAATTACCTGATTCGGATCATACTGTTAAAAGTAGCTACACTAAGCCGAAATGCTAATAATAACATTGGTTTGGGAAGAGTGGAATATAATGATCTGCACGGCGTTGACGTCTTGTGCGCGGTAAACGTCGAAGGGAAGGTTACCGTGGGAGTTGAGGATACAACAAAGGAATATGTTTTAACTAAGATTTCTCGATGAGGGGGAAGGGTACTGTTTCTATCTCAGGATGCTGATGAAGGTGGACTGGTTTTACCTCAATGTTCTTAATGAGGGAGTACTTGCGTGAATTCACGGAAGAACGGCCGTTGTAAGGAGCTGCCAATTGACTAGGGCGATGTCCACCGCGGAGGGATTCTAGCCGTCGGTACCCGATAACCCAACTCGAAAAGGTAATGTCTTCGTGCTGTAATGCCTATCCACAACTGCATGGATCGAACATCTTGTAAACAAAAATAAAACATTGTAACCAGCTAGCTGATATTATCATTACTTGTTATACTGTATATTAAAAAGAATAATAGATTAGGCAAAAGATTGAAGAACAAATCAAGGCAAGATTAACCTTCCAACTCCTGCGTTGAATTTCCATAATAAACTTCCATAATAGACTTTTTAATATGTGCACGTTTCTTCCTTAATTGATTAAAAAGTAAATCCCACCATTCTTTATTTTGTTCAGAAAATGTCACAGAGAATCCAGACTTTGTTTGCTCGTGCATGATTTTGGTTCATTCCGTGGAACTAGCAAGGGTGCTCCACTTTACTGATAGAGAAGTCTTTTAGGTTTATTTAGGTCAGCCTAGGTACATTACTTATGTTTTTATGGCTGATAGTTTAAGATTTTGTTCAGTTAATTTTGAGTAGGATAGGTTCCTTTTAATCATGGCTATTTATGTTAGGACAGGAATGTTTTTAAACTCAGTAGCTAGCCTTTGCGAGGGGGTAGGAAAGAAAGATGAAATTCAAACTCGTTTCAGGAAATATACATAATAAGTAGAATGCAATAGCCACTCACGCTTTCGTAATTTAGATTTTCATTAAATAAAAACAAAACCCAACCTGGGCATCTCCATTGGATTGTTTTGGAAGAGTGTTTCTTCAGGAAACTGGTGAAATTAGGCAGAGAAAATGAGTGTAAGGTTCATAAACTTAATAGACAAAGGGAGATAATCTGGGACCTTCATTGAACGGAGTGTTCACACAACTCCCTTAATAGAGTTACTCATAAACAATGATAAAGATTTAATTTATCTTCAATACATTTGCAACTTCAGCTCAGAATCAATCTTCACCAGTGGCAAAGTTCGAACCCCCGTCAGAATATATGTGTATAAATCCCTCTTAAATTACTGAGGTCATAAAGGATAATAAAGATAAATCAAAAAAGACTAATCAAACCATGTGGGGTGAAAAATAACAAATAAATGACTTTTTGACTAAAGGTAGCCACCTAATTATTCCCGACTAAAAAATAGACTAATTTATCATAAAAATCAAAAAACACTAATGAAGTGTTTCTGACTGAAAAAAACACTTGAGCTTCTTTGACAATAACATAGAACAATTAAATCTTTTTTATTGAACAAACACTAATTAAATATCCGTAAATTAGAAAAAATAATCCCATTTTTCTTCTTGAAAAAGGCTTTCAATATTCGAAATAAAATCATTTAATTAATAATTAATCATTTAATTCATGAATAAATATAACTTTTATCTTGTATAAAACATTCTTTTCTCTAGAAATTCCTCACGTATTTTGACCATCTTTATAAATTGTTTACATAATTAGTTCAAACTATAAAATTGAGGGTTTATCAACTTAGAGAAATCTACATAATTTCAACATTCTAAATCAAGCTAATATTGAGGCTTAAACGATATATAAAAATATTATACGAGTGTAAACTCATAGGGAAAATCTGAGGCCTTTTAATGTATCTAAATAATGAAAGTAAATTTTTTAACCTGTACACCCTCCAAATTTTATAGGGTTACGTTTCCACCCTACAAAAATAACACTTTGTATTAGTGGAACACGGGTGTACCAAAATCTTCATATAAATTATTACGTAATTTTGCAGTAATTCAATCCAACCTCACAATTTGAGAAAGATTTGCTTTCAATAGTGCAGGGTTTTTTTTATTATTCTTGCCTTTGAGAAGTGTTTATAAGTTTTAATAAGTTTCATAGTTTGTTTATTTTGGGGGCTTCTGCTTCCACTAATTCAAATATTTATAATGAACAATATACTCAATACGTGGCTTTGTGCTTGTATTCTTTTAAAGCGTGCCTGAAGAAACTGCGGCCCGAAGACAATTTGTAAATACAAAACAATAAAATATATATTTTTTCTTAAAATCCAGATTGAACGAATCGAGATTTTTGCTTACACTTATCTCATATGACTTATGAAATGAAGAAAATCCATTTATATTCCAATTTTCAATAGTTATATCCCTGTCGTTTTAGATTTTGTTGCGAGCATGCGCAAAATCAGTTCAATTTCGGTCACCTCAACGCATTGTAAAAAAGAGTAGAACATTATTAGAATGGAAGTTGGAATTTTTTAGTAATTTGTAGAGGGATATCTTTTATGAGCACTGCCGTATTGGTGTATTTATAGTAACTTATAATAACGCTCGTTCGTCGCGTTACATGAAACAAAAAATAAGAGTCACATCGGTTCTGGGAGCCCTTCTTCACTTTCCATTCATCACCTGAGCCCTGTTTTGGAGGCCTCAATTCAAAGATATAGCTGATTGGATTTCTTATTCCATATTTGATGACAAGATGCAAACTACAACATTAATTATAGGAATTATTTCCCACAAAATATTCTTTGCTGTCAAAATAATAGATATAACATATGAGGCGTTCAGATCGTCAAAGGCGAAGATGCCAAATAGCTAAAAGAAGATATCATTAAATGACATTCAAAATGCAATCAGCTTAGTAAGGGCGAATTCACCAATGCAAATTATTTCCTAAGTTGTAACAAAAAGGGGGCGGAGCCTGGAGCATGGCATCTTCGCCCTTGTCATTCGCAATATTGTTAGCTCAATTTCATCTTTAAGCAATAGAGATATTTTTATATACCTGATTAAAATGGTAACTAACGCAGAGAAGAATAAACAGTAGGTGAAAAAAAACTATTAAATTTTATTTTTATTTGTAATTTGTACTATGTATTTAATAACTAGTTTCCTTTCATAGATGATAATAATGTTTCCTTTGGCGAGTCTGAAAAAGAAAAATAAATTTTATTTAATGATGTTTGTCAACAACGAAATTAATTTAAGATGAAAAATGAGCCACAACACTTTTTTTTCCTTAAATTTATCTAAACTTTTATTTAGGTATGGTAAATTGGTTAGATTAATTAAAAAAAATTGAGATAATGGGCCTGGCGCGATACCAAGAATATTATAAATTTCACATTGTGATCCTAGCAGTTTTAATAAGAGAAGCATATTGCTCTTCTGAATAGACTTCGACTGCTATTACTTTTTCTTCTATGAGACCAAAATTTCGGTCGCAAGGAAGAAAAGAATGGCCCGGGACCATAAAGTAATGGCCAATTTCATTAAACCTGTTTTCATGGATTTGTTGGAGGCATGCCAAAACCATGTTGATATTTTTATTTTGGCTTCCGCAATTGTCACTAAACAATATTAATTTTTTCGCATCAAGGCTAAGGTTGGTATTAATGTAGTGCATGAGACAGCTAACTATCTCCACCGAACCTCGTTTTGCAACACTCTCGTTCCGTAAATACATGGAAGCTGTATTTGAACTCACATTGTGAACACAAAAATTATATTCCCAAAGTTTTCTTTTGTAGTATTGTGCGCTTGTTGAGGATTTGTTGCAAATCCAAACAAAGTACAGCTACTGATGGAACTTGATTATCTTGAAATGAGCGAAGTTTATTATAAGGTACCCTTGCACGCTTGAGATGTAGTTCTTGTTTTACTTTAAGTGCTTGATTCTTTGTAACATCTTTGGTTTCACTTAAACTCTTAATTTCATTTTATGGGCTAATTTAAGAATCAAAGTTCACTAAACGATCGTTTTCATACTAATAAGTAAATAATTGTATTCTTAAATTCGTACGGTAAGCTCAGTTTGGATTGGGTGATGAGACTCAAATAAATTGCACTGATTGGATAACCGTTTTTTGCATGTTTGCCCTTATTGTACGGTTCTTTTATCTCGGGATTCGCGGCTAAAACGGAGATTATATTTTCGTTACTTGTAAAAAAGCTTAGATTTTGAAGGGAAAATGGCGAACTAGCCTCAGAAGGTTTGCATGCCTTGATAGAGGAGTCGATGACATATATATATATATATATATATATATATATATATATATATATATATATATACATATATATATATATATATATATATATATATATATATATATATATATATATATATATATAGAGAGAGAGAGAGAGAGAAAATGAGAGATGGCGTTTTCGCGCTTGTCGTTCTGAACGCCTCAATTATCATGTAGTCATGGTGTGATTCACGTTCTTACCTTGTAGTTAAGTGGCCAACTAAAAATTCATTGTTTTTATAGTACAAACCATAATATTTGGTACAATCACGGTACAAACTCAAACACACATGAGGTTAAGGTGAAACTAAAACATTCACCTTATCCAAATTTCACACAAAAACATTATGGTGAAGGTTAAATTGAAAATTTGGGACAAGTAAGTAGTAGAGTTATTTAAAGTGAAAACAATTATCCATCCATGACATATACCAGTCTCTTAGTTGTAGTTCTGGTGTCAAAAAAGAGAACCTTTTCGACATGTAGTTAAGTTAAGAGTAGTGATTATAAGGAGGCAACCTCTAAACTAAACGAAGGAAGATTTATTTCTTTTTTGCTAGATATCATTGTTTTTGACAAGAAAAGCTGAACTTTCGAGAAGTGGAAATATGAAGCACCCTTACATCCTAAAAATTACACTATTGCCTAAATTACCATTAATTTCCAAACCATCTCCTCGAAATCTTTCTGGGATACATTTTTCGAGGAAAATCTTGCATAAGATGATAGTTCATGATAGGAGCTGAAAATATGAGACCCATTTTCTCTTTACCTGAAATTTGGTCAGGGTCTCAAAAGGAAAAATAAATAACCTAAAGCAAAGCATGTGATTCTATATTGGGTTCGCCTTTCTGTCTATATGTATACTGATATTTTTCGACATTTAATCCACTACCTTATCGAAGTGATACGGTTAGGCTAACGTTAAATATGTAAACAATCCGACTACTAAAATAGACAAAGAGATAAAGAGAACCATTAATTAACAAACCATGGTCACTTTACTACAGGTTTTTCTCTTAGAATTTTCCAAATTTCTGACATTTTAGCGATATGTTCGCTACGTGTCTCTGCGTTCACGAAAATATGAAAATCAACCTAATTAACAATTTTCCATAATATATTATCGATAAAACTACTTTAGAAAACTATTAATACTGTCAGAGAGATAGCGAGAAAAGTCACGCGCGGTCGCCGCTTTCAACGAGAGAGAGAAGACACACCAGGGCGATCTATATAATGCACGCTAACGAAGGCATGAAATCGCGAAGGCCGTGATGGGCTGAAGGCACGACTTCGCGGAAGGCTGAGTGTACTTAAGAGCACGAAATGTCCCGAAGGGGATTATCCCGCGATTGTGTGAGTCGGGCAAAGTTCACCTCGCCCGGCGAAGCGTCTGTCAACTGGAACCCTCCCGCTTCAGGTTCGGTGAAAAGCATCTCCGTCTGACTCCTATAAAACGTCTGACGCCAGACTTGGACAAAAGTAACCGCCTGTGTCGGCGAATATCCGCTATCTTCCCGTCCCCCTAGTTCTGCTCGAACCCTTGTAGAACCCGTCATGCTCCGTGTATTCTCCTAGAACTCGCGAGATTCAACCCTGTACTCATTGGCACCCGTTACCCAAACGCGACGCATCAAATTCTCGATTGAGTGTTCTAAGTCCGAAGGTCAGATATGAGTTCATCTCGTTTGATATTCATGCGTCAAGAGACTATTATTTTGGACTCGGCGCCGTCCCTAAGAAGGCAGAATTACTCCCTCAGACCAAATCTTAGAGGTAACTGAAACCTGCAACCTTCCTGCGCAAGCTCCTCCCTCCCCCTCCCTCTAAGACTCCGTCATTTTGCTTCGCAAGTGTGCTCAAGGTCTTTTGAGCTTCGCATCTGGCAATTGTTCGTTTGTGTGTATGGCAGTCGACACCGCCCAAATCACTATTTGAAGCCGAGACTCGTTTACATTTCCTATGATTATATACATTGCATAAAACCACCCTTTAATTTTGTAAATATATGATTTGCATAGTATTAAGTATATTTTTGTACTCTGTTTCTATTACCCCCAAATTTTCAAAGATAACTAAGCGTTGACTCACCTAAACTACACTCTGAAACGTAATTGCACTCTGATTTGTATTTATAATTTCACCCACGCTCATAGCGGACTAATCCGTTCATAGGTGTTTTTCTCTCGGGCTGAGAAATTCGGAAAAGGTTGTGATCTAACTTTAACCTACGACAAATACGCTATACGAAAAATACAAAGAAATAAGTCCTAGAAAGAAATTATATAGTTTTTTATTTTGAATAGAATAACGCAACAAAAATAAAAAGGAAGAATAACCAATAAGAAAAATAATAAGAAATCATGTAGTAGCTAAAAGCGATAATATGCAATTTAAGATTAACTATTATTGTAAAAAATTAAATTAACAAGTAAATTTACAAAAAGAAAAATTAGCAAACATGAGAGTCACGCGGGATACCAAATTTGATGCAATGGAGACGATTGTACATCTTCGCTTATCGGTTAAACCACAAATACTGTAAATCCCAAGCCAGTAAATATCGGTTTAAACCGAACGAAATTCAAAACCATGTTGAAAAAATTTAAGTACTTTATAGATCACAAAATGAACAAAACTGAAAACTCGCAGAAGCCTTCTGATAAAGCAAAGTAAACAAGATTTCGACATTAAAAAGAATTTATTCACAAATATATATATCTAATAAATCAGAAAAAATATAATCTAAAACTATTTACTTTCTTTTATATTTTAGGTCTCCTGGTTATATAAAATGAGAGGGTATCTATTAATTTCTGAAACTCCTAAGAGCACAAATAGAGTTCGATCAAACGTCAGACTAAAATGAATTCACATTAAAAGCATCGTATCTTTTTTCTCTTAAAAATAATCATAAAAATTTTTAATTTTAAAGTGAAAAAGATCCTTCGTAAATTGAAGGTGAAATCTGAACGGTATAATAAGAATAATAAATGGCTATTTTAAATATATGTGGGAAAGCAACGCGAGCATCTACACTTTAATCATTTTTTACTTGAATTTTAATGGTTTTACATTTATTTTAATAAAAGCAAAATCCAACTATAAAATATTTTGAAATAAATTTTTTAAAAAGTGTGTAAGTTTGGTGATGTGCTAACACGTACATAATAGATAGGTTAGGATGCCAAAAAAAAAGACTGCTTGGACAACTCTGCATTTTTATACAAACCTATTCTTACAAATGAATTTATAATGCTTTCAACGGATCATGCGCGACCTAGAAGATAGTTCATAAGTAGGTAAGAAATACTGATCTCCCCCTATATTTCTCTGCCCTCACCATTTTCATATCACATCAGCTTATATATGGATTTTACCACAGCTCTTTCTACCAGTTTAAGTTATCAAATTGAAAATTATCCTCTTTTTAACCTCTTATTGAGACAACAAAAATTTATTTATTTCCTCCATTTCTCCCACAAGTGTCTATGACTCTTGTTATATATGAAACAATGTTTGTTAAGTTTATGCGCATTCCTGTGCGCGAAACCCTACATTTCTTTGGAAAGTGAACCTAAGAATAAGTAGATTATTCCCAAAATAGACTATTCTGAGTGAAAGACATTTTCCATTTCAAAAACGAAGCCTTGTTCAAATTTGAGTCGAGGAACGTTAATGAAAACAAGACGAAAGAAAATGTGTTGGTTCCTCGTAATAGCGACGCCTCTCGGGAATGAGGAAAGTCAAAATAGAATGAGTACTGGCTAAAAAGAAATTTCCCATCTGAGATTTGCATGAGTTGTCAAGGTTCAAGTACAAGCAAATAACAAACAATGATTATGAGTTTTAAGATCTTTAAAACCGAGTCTTGATGAAGGAAAGGAAAAGTGAACAAAAACAATATAAATTGGAGTGTTTAAGAAGAGTGAAGATAACCAACGAAAAATGCCATTAGGTGTATCAGTCTTTAGGTAGAGTTGTAGTAGATTCACAATAAATATTGCCCATAAAATACCGTCGTGTGGTCTTAAAATTGGCATCAATTACGACACATAAAGAAAAAATCATGGACACTACTAAGAGTTGTAGCCTGTTAGTGGTAGACAAATCATATTTTTTGATAAAAATGAAAACCTATGAGGCATTTGAGCTAGGTATTTTGTAACTACCCCTCACTCTTCCTTTGATGGTTCGATAATTAGCACTCTGATCTCACTGGACTTAATGAGTTTCACTGTAACAATCTTTCTTGAAAACCAAAAAACCTCAGAATAGTTAAGTTTGCCTCTATTATTTTCCATGGAACAGTTGTTTCGATTATAAAGGGTGTTCCATTAAGACGGATCAAAGTTAGCAGTAAATAAAACAGTGTTATTGGTGAAAATTTATTAATTTTACTATCGGATCATGTTATTTTAGTCATGGCAATTATGTGTGAAAAATAATATCGCCTAAATGTCCGCCAAATCTTCGGCGGTACACCTCCACTCAATGGTCAAAACTTTTGATGACGTCTCTGCATAGTTGCTCCTCGATCTCACCAATATGCTTTATTATCTCATCCTTAAGCTGTTGAATTGTTGTTGGCTTGTTGGCATAGAGCTTACTTTTGAGATGACCCCAAAGGAAGAAATCTAAAGGCGTCAAGTCACACGATCGTGGTGGCCAATTGACCTCGCTGTTTCGAGAGATGATGTGATCTGGAAACTTCCCATTCAATAAAGCCATTGTTGCATTGGCTGTGTGGCATGTGGCGCCGTCCTGTTGACACCACAAATCTTTGACATCCATAGAATTCAATTGGGGCCATAAAAAGTTGGTTATCATGGCGCGGTATCGCTCGCCGGTCAGCGTAACAGAATTCCCAGCACCATTTTCTCAGAAATACGGCCCAATGATTTCGCTAGAAAAATATGCACACCAAACAGTGACCTTTTGTGGATGTAGTGGCTTTTCAACAATTTTCCTGGGATTTTCATCAGCTCAAAGGCGACAATTCTGCTTATTAACGAATACAACAAGATGAAAATGGGCTTCATTGACGAATGTACGGCACTTCATATGGTCATCAGTCTTCAGTTCTTGTGTCAATTGAATTTTGTAAGCATGTAGAGACAAATCTTTTGTCAAAATTCGATGTAACGTTGTTGTGGAGAGGTTCAATTTCTGCGCGCGATGACGAATAGAGGTGTCTGGATCATCGGCCACATTCTCGCGCACTGCAGCAATGTTTTTAGCTGAACGGCGTAAACGAGCACGCGATGGCGTTTTCATATCTGCTACCGACCCCGTTTGTTTGAATTTAAGAACAATTTTCCCAATTGCACTCTCGGTTAGTCGATTATCTTAACCAAAAAAATCGCGAAGTGCCCGAAATGCGTTTCTGTTTGAACGTCCATTTTCGTAATAGGCTTCGATAACTTTAACACGTTGTTGGATTTTTAATCTTTCCATGATTAAAATTTCCAAAGATTGAAGTTATTAAATCTGAAAGAAAAAGAGAAAAAATCACTAGTGGCTTAAACTTAACTCACATTTAAAATCGGTCCAAGTTATTAGAACATTCGTTAGAAAGGACAGCTGTGTTCCTGTCCGGAGTACTGTTCTCTTATTTGACGTGGTCTTAGCTCTGTACACCTACTTGCTAAAGTTGAATCCATAGCTATCCGTCTTATAAAATGTCCTAGACTAATCTCAAAATTTGACTCACTTGCAGTTTACGGTGATGTCCGTACACTTTGACTCTTTTTCAAGTAATACTTTGTCCAACACTAATTGCATACTTATTGTATGGCATCCAAGCACTCAAAGATTGGCAAATTTGATGCGGCTTCTTTACTTATATATCAAAACTTTGAAAATCATTACCTTCTCATGTTATTTTTCCATTGCTACAATCTGTCACATTTCAAACAAAAGATCTTTCACTTTCTTAAAAATCCCTAAATACACTTCCATGTCTCTTACTTTTGTTTCTTAAATCTGTACACATTTAAACTTGTGCCAGGTTTCGATGTGAACATTGGTGAAGGGTCTTTCAACAAGGACGCTCGAGCTTTGTCAGGCGATAGTGGCAAGTCAGGATGGAAGGTTATAGTGTTGAACAGCGTGTGCAAATCATCAAATATTATTATCAAAATCGGTGCTCCGTTCGACAAACGTTCCGCTCATTACGTGATTTCGATCCTCGTCAGCGACGAGGCTCATTTTTGGATCAATGGATTTGTTAACAAGCAAAATTGTCGGATTTTGGACGAAAACAATCCACATGAGATACACCAGCACCAATTGCATCACACCAAAGTCAGTGTTAGGTGCAGATTTTCGTCTAACGGAATCATCGGTCCGTATTTTTTGGAGAACGAAGATGGGATTGCCATAACCGTCAACAGTGAGACCTATAGATCGATAATAAGGAACTTCTTGTGACCTCAACTGCATTATATGCCTGATATGGATACTGACGACATGTGGTTCCAACAGGACGGCGCTACGTGCCACACTACGCACGCCACGATAGACATTTTACACCAACGATTTCAGGGCAGGGTCATCTCACACGGCAGCGACGTCAACTGTCCACCAAGATCATGCGATTTAACGCCGTTAGACTACTTTTGGGGGGGGCTACCTTAAATCGCAGGTCTATGCGAATAATTCGCAAATAGTTTATGTCCTCAAAGTCAACATAACGAACACCATCCAGCAAATTCAACCAGATTTATGCGACAAAGTCATCGAAAATTGGGCCTCCTGATTACGTTCCACCAAGCAAAGCCGCGGCGGACATTTGAACGACGTTATATTCCACACTTAATGCCATAAAATGTCCTTTCAAATTTAAAATAAATTGAGTGCATATATCACACACAACTTGTTTAATTTAAATTTAAAAATTGAGCGACCTTATTGAGAGACCCTTTACATGTTAGCAGCCTTCAACATAAAAACGAAACAAATAGAGGAAGTATCAATATAAACTTGGGTTTAATACATATATACATATAAGACTGTTTCTTATTTTTTCAATATATTCAATTTAGCTGATTGATTTTTTTATATTTGATTAGAGTTTTTACACATTATATTTATGTGGAAAGAGAAAAAATGCTCTTTTCTCTTTTAAGAAGGTGTTTATCCTTGAAACTATAAACGATTTCGTGTTATTTTAGGTCGGGAATTGCATAAGAAGGTATATAAGATAGTTTACTTGTTTAGGGGCATATCATAAAAGTTCGCTGAAGTTTGCCTTCTTTTTATATGTTATGTACATAACAAAACAGGTTTAAGCGCGTGGAAGAGTGTTTAAGCGCGCGGGAGAGTGTTTAAGCGCTAGGCGTAGTGTATTTCAATTGTCAAATGCGCTTTAAAAAACAGCACTCTTGCCCAATGGAAAGCACAATTTTGAGATAGGAGCAAACATTTAATTCCTAAAAAAAATAGATTGAAATTGAACGCAAATAATTGAAGCTTTGATAAAGGGTAATGGAACTGCTTCTCCAAAGAAAATCAATGCCTACAAATAGCTTTAACTTGTTCGATTAAGAAGAGAGAACCTTCAAAATGACTCAAGGTGTAAGAAGACCATCAACAAAGAAGAATGAAAAAAATAGAGGGCGTAACCAGAAGCGTTGCTCAACAACATCGTAGAGAAACCATCAATTGGATAGCTATTGCAATGGTTATATTGTATGCCTCAAAACTTTTGAGTTTTCATAAAAGTAAGAAGCAAGCCTAAGCAAAATTTCCTCGTCATGGTGCCGAAAGTTTGGCGCCTACATCAGCTCGTCCAATAAGGTGATCATTTAATGGACAAATTTGATCAAATATCAAAACTGGGAAAAGGAATTTTTACGTGTCATATCTTAACTTGTGACGTGACATGGAAAAAGGTTTTGGACTATGGAATTGTGGAGCTGTTAATGTCAAATCAGGGAGATCAGCAAAGAAAAAATTTAGCCTCTAGGGTTTGGCGGATTTGGAAAGAATGCTATGGTTTAACCTACTTGCATGTTTTTTAGGTAGGTTCTAGGGAACATAAGGCGAGTCAAGTTTTCTTTCAAATAATACCCCAGCGTAATTTCTTAATGCACCAAGGATATTCCACGAGAATTTCTAAGTGAGATCACTTTGCATTTAATCATATAACCTCAGTCTCTCTCATCTGAATAAATTTTAAATTCCAAAATTGACCAACTGAAAGAAACCTAATGTGAAACATTAATAAAGCTAAAGCATTTGCTACAAGTTGGTTCCAAACGAGAGAAATTGGGTTATTTAGAACGTGGTTAAATGTATGTATAGAAAAATCATCTTGAGAGGTTGCATTAAGCGAGAAGAAAACTTAGTTTAAAAATAATCGCTTCAAGTTTGTATGCTTTCTACCTAATTAAAGATTTCACGAAATTTTCTGCCAACCCTCTGACCCTCCAAAATAAACTCTCCGACCGTAATCCTTTTTATAGCCATATAAAGCTTTTACGCTGAAATTTCTAATTGATAACTATATCTGAAATATGGTACTAAGTTGTATAAATAGTACTGTTCTCAAAATCTATCCTTGTAAAAACCCACCTCTTTCTTACTCATCTCCATTGTAATAAACACCATTAATTCCACTTCTTAAACTAAGTTAAATTTTCTCGAGGATCCTTTTTCAAAAAACTATTTTACATATTCTTCTCTCTTTACTCTATTATCCGTTATTTTTTAATATCCCAATCTAGGGTATTGATTTATTTGAGAATTATGAATATTCCATAATTTTCACTGTCGCCGGGTTTCGACTAACAAAGTGCTTAATTGAATTGTTTTGTTTGGCTGGTTAAGCGATTGATTACCATAAGAGAGAACTTCAACACAGATAATTACTACAGACACTACACAAAAACATATTGGAAGAATACCTGAGCAATTAAAGACACGGAACATTAGAATACAAATATTATTTATATATTCTTTCCCCTCAAAAATTTAAAAATCAACATAGCATGAATGATGGCAGCGGAGAGGGGGGGTTAGGGGCGTAGCCTGCAAGAAATCGTGAGCCAAACATACTTGGTCGATGAGAACGTATTTAAAAAATTCTGAAAAATTTCTTCCGAAGCACATCATTTCCCTAGAACGAGTTTTTAGGAAGAAAACCGGACTTCATAAAGTAATTCGTTGGGTGAACTCAAGCTTTGTGTATATTTATTAAATAAAATGAAACCATTGTATGAATCGAAGCATGCGGCCTTTGTATGTGGTTAGTATAGTAGTAGTTCTCTTGGAAGAACGCATAAATAGAGTTGAAAAGAACACTTGATTATAACAAAAGAATTCACTTAACATCTTTGTTGTTTTGAAAGCCGAAACTCTCTTCAGATGTTACACTACACTACTTTCGTTTCCCTCATTTTCAATTTATCTTTCTTTCTATCTCTTATTCATACCAAACTCCTTCTTTTTTACCTTGAAAAGATTATTTCTATGATCATTATAAGTGGATTTAGGTCATAAATAAATCCCTCATTAGAAACTAATTTCTGCCTTTCATTATATAAATATTTACTGTTCCTTGCTAATTTAAAGCGGGAAGCTGTTGAAAGATAAAGAAGCGGTAGGAAATAAATTAGCTTACTGGTAGTGCAGGGAATAAAACCTGTATATCCGCCTCTCTGAGGTCAGTGCACGGGAGGGTTAATACATTCGACTCTTCATCAGTCTAAAATAAAAAAGTCAAGATCAACGAAACACGATTTCCTATCCTTATTTATCATCTTAATTAAAATATATATACATGTGAGGAAGATCATTACCCAGCCAAGTGGGTTTTTACCCCCTTAATACAGTGTGCATTGATTGAGATGCTTGTCAATGTGTCACTTCTTTTGCCTCTATTGTTATCTAAACATGCCACCCCTTTACTGTCGACTTTCGTTTGAAAAGAGGAACTGGGGCGGAAATGTTTCACTTTTTTCCTTCGTGTCTTGTTTTTCCAAGGAAACTGAAAGGAAACAATACAAAAACATGAGGAATTATGGAACGACTGGGTGATGCAGAAAAGAAGACCTGTTTTTAAATTGAGACTTTGCAGAAAATGAGTGGTATTTCGAGAACACACTATTAAACACAATCCTCCTCTCCCTATACAGCAGACCCCCTTTTCTTACTTATTGGTGGTGGCGTGCATCAGCTCCACCAAAAATTTCATCCCAAACCAATCCTCTAATGTTATATACACCATGAGCTCAACATACTCTTTCCTCGCCATTGATTTTTTAATACTCACTGTTATTCTTGAAATATCTCGTGCAGACATGATAAAACTAAAGATTATGTTGCGCCCCATCCCGTCTCAATTAATTTTGCTTCCGCTGGGCAATGGGTTTTTCACTCTGCTCTCTAGGCCAGTCACCATTATCAATGCTTTGTCGCTTGTATGTTACATACCAGAAGACGTTGTAAGTAGTCCCAAAGCAGTACACACATATAAGCCTAATTTCAAGAGGGTTCGTAAAGACGAAAATTAACCAAGATATTCCTATTTTGGCTCTGTGCCATTTTTCACAGTTACTTTCTAAAGTGAAGACATTGCTAATAAATAGTCCACCCAACATATTATATAAATTAATATGCCCCTTTATTTATTATCTCTCGGAATGTTGATCGATGCAGCTTCTGATTCACTTAGAGAACTGACATTAACACCCTCTTGGGGAAGACAATTCCAGTTCTAGTAATAACTTCAAATCGGACATTAGTCCAACATCCTTGTTTGAAAGTTATGACAATCAATGAAAAACGGAAAAAAGGAAGAAAAGGAAGGTCTATAAAAAATTGAGTTGTTGCAGCAATTTAATGGGAGAATTTTTATATTATAAAGTCTTCTTGAATTAGTTCAATGGTAGGTAAATTAATTAGCCCCTTGTGTATGGTTGCAGAAAAAAATTGCATTAAGTGAAATGGCTCGGAGTAATAGCTATCAGTTAGTATTTTACCGCAATATCTCAATGTGCCCATTTAAGTAGAGTCGAAATGAACGATAATGAAGGCAAATGGCGTTGATTATACTTCTCCTAATGCAGTAATTGGATACTAGGGGTGAAGGAATAACGGATTAATAGCTTCTCTAATTTGTAAATAACGGATTAATAGTTTGTCCGTTTGGGCAAGTAGCTAATTCATATATTTTATGGTAAGACAAATAGCGGAGTTATAGTGAGTTAGGCTGGGCAGCGGACAAATTGATAGCTTTCTAAGACAAATAACAGATTGCAGGTAATCTTCTTTTATCTTAAACTATTACATGAGTATTTATATTTATTCATTGAATATGAACAGTTCTAAGGAGTATTCGGAAGCGTATGAATCAATTTTGATGTAATGTAGACCAATCATAGAAGGTGGCAAGTGGTAGTAAAAGGAAATTGTTAAAGTTTAAACAGTATGTAAGAACTAGACATAAGAATTATGCTCGCTACAGGGCCTCAATCGTAGCTTACCAGAGGACATTCTTATTTTGCTCGCCAAAGGGCCTTAACCGTATTTTAGCTTGGCAGGTTTTTATTATGCTAGATAGAGGGAAACAATTATGAAGTAGTTTATCTCGTGATTAAACTCTTATGCTTGCCATAGGGACTCCAGGAATACATTTCCATTGTTTTTTTCTTTTAAACATAAAGCTGTAGACTGCTCATTCCCCCTCCTCTCTTTCTCTCCACTTAAATGCACAAAGTGGTTGCCTATATTTTATTTTCGTCTAAGCCTAATTCTCTTTCTAGGGAATTGTTCTTTTGGCAGCTTTGAGGTAGAAATTAGCAGCATTTAAGTGTTTGTGCCTTGTAGGTGCAATAATAAAGGGGAGCCCTAAATTATACATACCACTGAACTTGACAAATTATTACTATTTACTTAAAACTAAGAAGCTAAACATAACCAATGTTTTGTCACTTCAAAAATGAAATAAAAATTAACTCCTGAAACTTCATAAATGGGACAAACATTTTCTCGGCAATTACAAATTTGTAAAAAATACAAAGTTTAAATGCATTATACCCTCGGTAAATCCTTGTTTCTTGTCATTATTCAACTAATCGGCATTGAACTTTTATTAGTGTTATATGGAATAGAAAATAAAAACTAAAGCCGTTACAAAACAACTGTAATAATGTAATGTTACTTGAAGTACCTGTATTACTCCGGTAATCAATTCAGCTATTCCTTTAGGCGCTTAAAATTGCTAATAAGGAAGACATTCGGGTACATTTGATTATTACGTTAGAAAATTAGAGATTGGTAAAGGATACGTCCAATGAAACTTGGAGGCAGGCAATAGATTCCAAGGGTACCGCGTAATAGGATAGAAACTGTGTAAGTTATTTCAGTAGTTCTAAAGAAGCACAAATTAACTTCAAACGGCGATTTTCCATCGGTGAGGGCAAAAGGAAATTAAATCGATGGACACGCCAAAGCTAAACATTTTTTTCTAAACGCCCATCTCCAGATAACAGTCAAATATACATAACCTACCTAACCATGGATGTAAGAGAATGGTAAAACTCTATATAGACCAAACCATGTGTAAATCAGGGCCTTAATCTCCATGAGAGAGCAACTTAACCAGCAACATGGGGCAATACACTTAGAGGAAAAACAATTTTCAAATATTTTGTTTTCAGAAAGGGCTTTGATGATTTAACCATGAATACAACCTTGGATATACATAATTTTGGTGATAAATGAGACCTGTATCGTAAGGATACAGAGAACTCAAAAGGAAAAGAGCCAATATACCTCTCGAAATAAATAGACTTATTAAACACTCCACATCGAGGAAAATGGCTCTGACCTTCTCAAATACTCGAAATTTGGGAACTTATAATTTTTTTAAATTTTATTTCTTTGTTTAATCAGACCTACATAGTTTTAATTAGACTTTTGACCTTTCAATGGCATTTAGGGACCTATCAGATGGCCAATGAAATTCATAATGGAACGGACATTCTTCCTTCTTCCAAGTCTCTATTCACCTCAATTTTAGCCCAGTGGAGAATAAAAGGTTTCTAGCGATATAAAAAACGAGTATGTGATTAAGATTGTGTTCTATTTGCGATAAAAAAAGAGTTTAAAGTCTAATAAAATAAAGAGTTTTTTTTTAAGAAGATGGAAGCAATTAATATATATATATATATATATATATATATATATATATATATATATATATATATATTCATTTAAAAATATAAAAGTAATATAAAAACGAGTCTCCTGGAGCTGCACAGCTATACCTGTAAAAAGTTAACCCAAAATTTGGTGGATGGAATAAAGACCGCATTTACTGAAAATAATGAAAGTAGAGAAAATTATAAAAAAATAGAGACTGCTCAGAAGTAGATCAACTAAAACTCGTATCCTTTAATTGAAAATACCGTCATTACCTTCTTTGTACTGCAGTTATTTTTAACGGAGCACCGAAAAGAGACCCAGAACGCATCGTTAGTTACTGGACGGTAGCTGCCACTTGGCTCAGTCAGCATTGGAATAGTCCCGATGTATGGACCCGTGTTTCAGATGCCACTTAACATTAAAATGTTTCTGAGATTAGTACTAGACAGTTCGGCAAATTCTTCAAATATTCTTCTAGAAGTCTCCTCCTTAAAATCCCTTTCAGTTATATTAATCAGATCATTTCTTCTTATGGCAATTATATTCCCTTTAGAGCCACTTTTAAGCGTAATTATTGACCCGCATTCAGCACAAAGGCGAAAGGGCAAAATCTCAAACATCTGTTTCATTTTGGATGTTTGTAGTTACCAAATCTTTGATCTTTTGTCCCTACCTCTTATCCTTTTATGTTACAATTCTTTGAGTCCTTGTCAGCACCTAGTATCTTTTTAAGTCGCGGTTCTTTGAGGCTGTTAGCACCTGGCATCTTTTTAAGTCGCGGTTCTTTGATGCCATTCCTTAAAGGGGAGCTCTTTGAGTCTCGGTTCTTCCAGGCTTTGTCCTTACCTTGGATCTTTTAGGTCACTGATCTTTGATGTTTGGTCGGTACCTAACAGAACATTTTAGCCGATTCATTTTGGAGGTTTTGACAGTACTTGTAGTTACCATGGATACCCAGTGTATTGGATTAAAGGAAACTAATCATTGAAGTTATCTCCATACATGGGGGGAGCATTATAAGGACAGTGACATTTGATGTTCTGATGCGCCAGGGAGGTCATCTTAAATGACAGATTTATGATTCTCTGTCCGTACCAGGTTGTTTTGCATGTAAAGAATCCTTGATGTTCTGTCTGTACCTTGGGTCCTTTTTAAGTCACCGATCTTTACTTTTATGTCCAAACCTGTGGTTAATTTAGATATAGATCTACTTTATTTAAGACACTACTATTTGATGTTCTATCTGTACCTAAGAGTACTCGTAGGTCACGGATATCGGATGTTCTCTCAGTCACAGATCTTAGATGAAATGTGGTCTCCGTATCCGGTGAGGGAAGGGGGGGCATTTTAGATCATGATTCTTAATTTTTAAGAAAACTTATTTATTTCAATTAGTTGTAGCTATTTATATATTCAATTCTTTAGCTAGTATTAGTACTCTGTGAAAAAACAATCAAGTGAATCATTTGTCAGGAAAAGAGTATAATAACTATCGTTTGTGGCAGATGATTCTGTTTCGTAATTTATAACGTCCACAAAATGTGGAGGGAATTGAAATTTGTAGAATTAATTCATTTTTACCAGTAAGTATCGACTGAGGGAGTTCCATGTTTAAATCTACTAGATTTTGTGGGAATTATGCCCCATTATTCGACTATAAAACCTAACTACATTTCTTTCAGGACAAATGGAAAAAAGGAAATGAAGATAAAAGTTTTGTTTCGATTTTGTCTGATTTTGGCCAAATTTGCTTCTGCAATTAGAAAACAAACGATTGCTCCAAAATCCATTAAAACTCCATTATTTTGAAGGAGACAATAATTTAAGTGTCTAGGTCCACAAAAGATTTTTGGTTGGTATTAATTGATTTTGTTTGAGCAAAGACAACTAAAAGGAAAAAATGCTGATACAATAAGAGGAAATTAATTGAAGGAAATGAGTGTGAAGAACCTAATGAATGCAATGGACAAAATACATACGTTAATTTTCTGTAAATTAAATAATATAGACCTCTAGCCAATAATTTAATGACAACTTTTGCACGCCATGATTAACATGAAATGTGGCTAAGCAAATGAGATGGTAGAAATAGAAGGTGTTCTCTTTGTAGATTGGGAGTAATGGTTTACGGTCTTTAGATCTATATTAAAAATCATAAGTGGATTCTAGGTTTAATCGGAGCCCTTATAGTCTTTGGTTTTTAAGTATATTTTTTACTTCTCTGGCAAATTAAGAGTCCGATTTTCTCTTTTAAAGTTCTAGAATCAGCGTGGGCATTTGGTGGACCTGGTTTGTATTGTTGCTTCTAACGTTTCCCTCAACTCTATTCTTTCCAAATTATTTTTTATACATAAGTTATTGTTATTTTTTGAATAAATAATTATGCTGAATTAAGTGAGCTTACATTTTAAGAGTCTAAATTAAGATGTGTTGGCTTCTTTCATAAAGTACTTGGGACAAAGTCAGAAGTTTTTTAGATTTATGGAAAAAGATGTGAGACTAATGTATCTATATTTTTTTCATCCCTTTTAAAATTTACGATATAGGAATAACTTTTTAATATTTATATTAATTCATAGTCAGTAGCGCAAAGATAATAATAAAAAAAATAATTCGCTTAATCCAAAATGGCACTGAGGTCCTCTTCCCGTAAGATGTAAGTTGTAGTGAATACAGTTTTGCTATTCGATCAAACAGCCAAAAAATGACAATACATGATAAATGAATGACGTCGTTTAATTATAATCTATTTCGTAATATTTTGGGGGGACAAATAAATGTGGGAATCTTTTTAAATTCCAGAAATAGTTCTGTCCAAAAAAAGCGTGCAACCCTTTTTACCATACTTCAATTTGACTTGAAATCTAAGGAGATATTTAGATATTTGCTAAAGATATTGCATAAAGTAGCATTATATTTGGAATCATTAATGCCTAAAAAAGACTCGTTACACTTATTTGAATCGCTTTCTTTACTCTTGACTGATTCAAATTAACTCCGAGATTGCCTTTTGGCCAGGCTCACCTCAAAGATCGGGTTGCTTCCAGTGCTTAGTTTGCTTAAGATTAAAAAAACACCATTTGTGAACGCTTCAGCGCACACATTGATATGGAGAATTTTGACGAAGATGTCGAGTCGAGAAGGAGTGGGAAAAAGCCTCCTAACAAAGAAGAACCTTACACATAGGCTTGACATTTTCATCTAAGTGTTATTTCCTGATAAAGCTCCCTTTTGTTTGTTTGAAGCTTCTCGAGGAACGCTCGTTAGGCCAAAAAAAAGCGGAGTGCTTTAACGGTGTCGTAGAATTGCTCATAGTCTGGTCCAATAATTATTCTAGTCCTTGATCTGGACACCCCGATTTCGTCTAAGTCGATGGTATTGACCCTATAACTCAATCTACGATCATATATATATATATATATATATATATATATATATATATATATATATATATATATAGGTAGGCTTTAATTCCTACAGAACGTGCGAAAGCTGGTTAGAGGCGGGTTGTGCCGTAGCCAGGATTCTCACTATAATAGTCCCACTTGTTACTAGGGGGAGGTTTGTGATTGTTGAATTCTAAGAATGCAAAATACAGGTTGAATAAATTACCTGGAGGGATTTTTAATTAAAGTCTTGCCAAGGGTACGTCAAAAGGGGGGAGCCACAAAAAAATAAGCTTTACTTTACACAAATATAATAATTAGGAATAGTTAAACAAGCAAAATTAAGGATTAGATATTAAACACTGACGTTAAGCGTCTATATTTTTAAAGACTCAATGGGAGTATCAATCACTGTTAATTAAATAGGTAACTTAAGAACAGAGGGACACTGGGTTCACAGATTACCATTAATTGTGACGGATTAGGGAGACGATTACTCAGGTCCAGACGCGGTGGGTGGGGTGGCGTTATCACGAGTTCTCGGGGAGAGGGGTGATGAGACGACGAGTTCGGAGCCTGGCTGCAGTTCCAGTTAGTTCAATTCTAACTGGATGTGACACTAACAAATAGTAACTTCCAGTAACTATTTGGATGTTCCCTTTTCTTTCTAAAGTTACGTTGAGCAACAGAGCGTATTCTTCAAGTCACAGACTCTGCGGGGCGGGATTTACTTCAGGAATACTTTGAGACAGTGACCAAGTTATCTCGGTGGCGCGTTGGTAGTCGCTACGTTACGTCAATGACTCTCGTTCAACGTGAGAGTTACGCGTTACGCGAGTTGGTTTGGGACACTGCTGCTAGAATGATGGACGGTGATGTTATTTATACCGCGGATTGTGGGAAATCGAGAGAGAGATTCCATTCACGACAATTCTCTTATCGCAGAGCCTTCTGGACAATCTCCATGGTATCATAAAGAATTCAAATAGAATTTAGGCTTCTCTGTGAGATAGGCCTTCTTTCGTCAGACTTTTTGTCGCCAGTTGGATGAAGGGTGGGGGGGGGGAGAGGATACGAAGGTCAACTCAAACGACAAATTTCTTTCGTTCCTACGATTGTCTGGCGGCATGGGAGTATGTACGTTCCATACCCTCACAAACAACCTCTAAATCGTGCCCACGGTTAAGTATCCAAGACCTCGCTATCTCTGCAGCTGCTTATAATCTAAGAGAATTGGAAGACTAACAATTTGGCCGAAGGGCAATGCGATAATATCAAAATGGCACCAAAATGTGCTTCATCAAAACCTTTTCCAAAGAGTTCAGTCCCAATGATATGATAATAACTGTATTTTGAAGCATGATGGCGTACCTTGTTACAAATAAAAAGCAATTAGAAAGTGCTTGGCTGAAATAAAATTGAACTTTTTGAACTTTGCCCTGGAATTCAATAGATTTGTACCAAATAAATGGAAATCATTACAAATACTTTCTCCAGCATATCAAAACGAAATCAATCAGTCTTGAATAAAAAGGGACATCATTTTAAATATTGACTCTGCATCCATTGACTATTTATTAATAATGCGGGTTTGGGCTCTAAGTTATTGTATATTTCACATTCAATTTATGATACAAATATAATAAAACAAAACGCAGCATTTGATTAGTTCTATTAATTTTCTGATATCAAAATATATAATAGCAGTAGTTTCAAAACTTTTGCCCATGACTGTATAAAAGATTAACTTCAATACAACTAAATAAACAAAGATTAATTTATTGTGCTTGCATCTCATCTTGAGCACCTACTTCATATATTAACATAAATTTATTTTTGAGTTTCAAGAATTTTCTCGAAGTAAAGTAAGAGACTCTAACGCCCTTCTACCTTCATATTATAAGGGTTATATTTCATTCTCTATACATAAAATAATGGTTAACAATATGAAATGATCAAGATTATCCCCTGAATTATTTTCAAATATTTCCTTCTTATACCAACTTAAACTTTTAATGACTCTTTCGAACTAGATATTTTTTATCCTTACTTCTCTCAGGAGAAACAAACCTTCACGAATAGATTCCTACTAATATCCATAGAATAGATTTTAAAAGGGTTATTTTAACAATCCGCCTGCGA
The DNA here is from genome assembly GCA_963969495.1 of Ceratothoa steindachneri. NCBI lineage: Eukaryota > Metazoa > Arthropoda > Malacostraca > Isopoda > Cymothoidae > Ceratothoa > Ceratothoa steindachneri. The sequence goes on from OZ018319.1 coordinate 136,332,899, forward strand.
ATTCGCATCTTTTGTTCAGAGCAACGTCAAGGAAATGATTCCTTCATTGCTTTGTGGAAATAGTAATTGTACAAATCAAATTCCATTAAAGAAGTTTTTTTACATCTTCCTTCACTAAATCTATAATCCAGATCCGAACAAATTTTGCTTAAACTAGAATTTTTGAGACAACACTACCAGCTCTTCTAATGGTCTAGAAATACAAATCACATTGAAAAGCTCCTACATAGTATTTCTTGTAAGCCCCTCAATTTAAGACTCCAAAATTTCAAACTCACAATCAATTAAGTTTTACTTTTGCTTTAAAGATTGAAAAATAATAAGTTTTGTGTATTGCTGAATTCCATCCTACGGTATATAAGGCAAATTTGAAAAGTAAATAATCCTTATAAGTTAGTTTATGTGTAACTGACTTATCAATCTTCTGCACATTATCAATTTGCCTCCCGCATTTTTACTCGAGCTTCAATTTCAGTTTACCATTTTCAAATTCAAATCAATCAAATATTTGGGTTTCTGGTAGTCATAAATATAGGTTTGATAGCCTAAGTATAACCATTATAAAATTCATTCCTAAATCGCCTTCCCATTCCTCGCATACTGTGAAAGAGGGCAACCACACAACGCATATGGCATAGAGTTTACGAAACGAGAGAATTTAGAGGAAATAAAAAAATTCTAAATATTATCAAATTATTGTATCTAATTTAAATTCAGAATACGTTTTTTTTATATATTAAGGTAATTTGTCTAAAAAAAATTTCATATAATATTTTGAGCATTGAAAGTGATTGTAGTGGATGATGTGGGGCTCAGCGAGCGATATCTTGAGGAGCTTAGTTGGATAAAGCCATATCAGTTGTGTATATGTAAGAAATCCAGTATTTCTCCTAGGGCAATTTACACAGATTTTGGTAATTCGGAAGCAAAGGAGGGATTGGGGAAAAAGATTTCGCTTATTGGTCGGATCAAATAGAAGAATCAGATAGAGTGGGAACTATTCCAGGCTGACGATAGAGAAGCATTAAACCTTGAGGGGAAGTGGAATCTAGGCATGAAAATGCTTCTTCTTCTTCTTAGCAAAAGAGACAATTAGATTGTTCTGCCGTATACTTTCTTTCAATTATACCGCGACCAAACATTTTTTCATTACTGCCAAAGGGTGCAAGGTAATGATTGGGAAAATAGACCGTCTTAAGATCTTAAATGGTCCGTGAATGCTTCCATCCTGACGGAGTAACATTTTCTAATTGGCTTCTCAGGACAGATTCTTCTGCTTTCTTCCTGAGCTACTAGGAAAGTACCCTATTCCATATATGTAACTTTCTTAACTGGGACTAATAGGTTTTTCTTAAGATCCCTGCCATATATATATGAGAGTGAAACCACTGTATAGGGGCTTGATTCTATGCTCCTATACAGTGGTTTCACTATCATATAGCCTAACTTGCTATTGAGTTATTTCATATATATATATATATATATATATATATATATATATATATATATATATATATATATATATATTATATATATATATATATATATATATATATATATATATATTTATATATATATATATATAAATAGCAGAGGGTTCTTTTATATTTACTAAGGTTACATGATAAAGATTCGAAGAATAGTACCTACTATTCATTTAATTCAGTGAATTCTATTTCTGCCTCAATTACGGCTCCCAGTTGGCGTCGTTACCTGCTGCATTCCTTCTCCATCTAGACTCCCACTTGGGAATGTATGGGAACTTATTGGTCTCTCTTAACCATGGGAGGCTAGTAATATGGTCAAAGAAATTGTCTCACAGCTAAAGTTCGTTCCTTCTGCTTGTGTGGCATAGTTCACAGTCTTGCTTCCACAGGTACGACCTTCAACGGCCACTTTCTGGATGCGTGGAAACAAAAATTCTCCAGGCACTTGATGATGTCCTCCGTGAAAATACACTTGGGCAAAAAAGGGCCCTTGATACTCAACACCCCAAACAACATGATGATGATCAGGAACCTGGGCTTCATGACACTCGGTACATTTTTGGAGGAAACAGCAACCCATCGGATTCTTTGCGATTTTACCACATGCTCTTGCAGGAAATTCTTGTTCTCTAAGAGAAATGAAAGCATGAGGTTTAATCACAAGCTTGTCAGCACGTTACTTCCGCTTCTTTTTGATCTTTTGAAACAAAAGCTGAATTTTCCTTATCTTGCAGCAGTAGCAGCGGATGTTCTTATGAAATAGCAACACACCTTTCTTGTTCAAATTATATATATGTTTCACTGCGTTTCATAATCTCGTTATGGGTTACATTAAATTTACAGGGAAGACCGTACTATTCTATGCAGATTCGTGCACGCCTGGCAGTGGATATTAGACATTACGGGTGAGGTCGGTTTTCTCCATTTCATTTTATTAGATTCTTTTGGTGTTGGGTGCGAGGCAGAAGCCGTAAGAAGGCACGCTTCCGTACGACACTGGAGCGTGCCTTCTTCTACCTCTTTGTTTTATTTTATTTACTGATTGAGTTTTTTTTCGGTTTAGGTTTTTTAACGAACCTTATTAATAGGCTTGATTGATTATATTGCACTTGGTACCAGTCGCGAGCTGGCGCTCATATTTTACATAGTTTGCTGTCCCAGAAAATAAAATTATTTTGACTTATTTCCAAAGTTATCTTTGCTAAATACATTCTTTTTAAAGATGGGTAAATTTCGGGAAGTCACTTAAAAAAATTTATTTAGTAAAGATACCTTTGGAAATCAATAATAGAACTTCTCTTTTCTGTGACGGTAAGCTAGTCGAAATATAAAAGGGAATCTATTGAAATGCATCTTTTATGTTCATTAGATGGATTCATTGAAAGTTGCCTACTTGACGATGACGATGACCGTGCTCCAGGACCTACAGCAGTTTCCTTTGTCATATTTTGCTTTACACTAACCTCGTACATTTGTAGCGAGACTTCTCTAAATTTCTGGTTGTTTGCAAAATAGAAGTTCTACCGCTCTTTCTGCATTACGCACCAGCAAGAACCCGCTCATGGTTTCCTCGGGCCAGCCAGCGATTGTTATTCTGATTCTGATGGAGGTTTTCTCATCTTATTGCAATTAATCATCCAAAATTAAAAGGAACGAATAGCAAAATTACCGAAATAACAAAGTTTTTTCCTAAAAGTAGAGATTTTGGAAGGTAGGTGATTTGATTGTGTATAGATCCTAAATTGGCAGGAGTAAGGTCCAACAATCGATTACCTATTATAGTCTATTAATATAAAGGCAATCGCGAGCGTTTTTACGTGACCAAAGAAAATTCCCATCTGTTTTCCCACAAATACTTTATTTAATTTTATAGTAAATGAAAATAATTTTTGCCTCTTTTATGAGAGCACGAATTCGCCATGTCGCAAGGCGGGAGGAATTTATGAGACATCATAAAATATTTCTAGGCTACAGAAGAATAGAATCAGTGAGTGATGATAAATATCTGCTATGAATTATGAAGTTCGTGTATAGGCATGAGTGAGAAGAGGGAAATTTATATGCATACAACAGATAATATTCTAATAAAATAGGTCAATTTTCGTTTCATTAAAGGTTTTGTAATATACGTACAGCAGAAAACTAGGGCATTAATTTACAAAAATATGTTAAACAAAAGCTGACTAGAAGTTTCTAAAATATAGAAAATGTAAACGGACGCACATTTAAGCAACAACCAGATAGCAGGAATATATCTACAGTTAGAATGCCCTTAACAAAATATCCGTTACTAGAAGAAATTCGAACATTTATTTTTCCATACTTATTTAATTTCTATGCGGCGAGGTTATAAATCAGTGGTCCCAAATCTTTTACTCTTACAGGGAGAATTTACTAAAAAATACATATTTAAGGTTAAGTCTCATTTTATTGCGAACGATATTAACATTATAATTAGAATCAGTTAAAAATGTTTACAGACAAATCATATAGCAAGTCGTAATTCCCGTTTAACTGGCGCGCAGGTTAGTTACTCCCTAACAAAGGAGGAGTGTCCTGCGACATTATTCCCTATTAACACACGATTGATCGAATGAGTAAAAGAAATCTTACAACAGCCGAAACTTTTCAAGTAATTGGGTAAGATAAGATAAGATAAGGAATAAAATGTGTGAAAGAGTAAAAGTCTAAAGGTTTAGTGGAAGAGGAGGAGAAAAGGGAAAGGAAAGTAAGAAACTAATAGGAGATGGGACAACTGACCTAGGCTGCCTTGGCCATAACCACGTCTAAAACGTGTATCTATCCATGTTATAGTCGCACTGTATTCTCTCACTTTTATTATTTAATCCTAGTTAGAGTAATTTCAACTTGATGCTTCTCTGCTAAACTTGGTCGAAAGCTTTAGATACGTATTTGCAGATGAGCTCTACGCTCATCTTTTTGTTATTCGCCTTGCCTAAATTTTCCGGAATCCGAATTGCTAGTATGATAAAGGTTGTTTTCCTTGATGTGTTGCTCGAATCTGCGTTTTAAGATCATTTCATATACCTTCCCGATGAAAGCCAGTATGGAAATAGGTTAGTAGTTTTCTACCCTTCGGAGAAATTTTTCACCTTTGGTATGAAAAAACTTTTCGCCACTTTCCGCTCGTCAGGGAAGAAACCTGTTTTCAGGCTCGCATTCCAAACGTTGTTTAATCCTTAAAATATATTAATTGGTGCTTTAACATAATTTTTCCTTGTGAGTTCTGATGCTTCTGTTGGTTTCTGCTTAAAGCTGCTTGTTATTAAAAGTGGTTCAATCGTAATGATGACATCATTTCCTTCGTTGGTGTTCGTATTTACGTTAACAAAGTGGTGAAATTGTGTTCTTTCTATTATACTGTGTAACACGATTTTGTTACAGAGCAGAAAATTAGTAATTCTACATGATATTTAGGCGCTTATTACAAATATGTCTTTAGAATTTGCATATAACGTCTAGTTTTTGTGTAACTTGAATTTTCTTTTTCAAGCTATTTCACACTTTTGCTCAATATTGTACCAATATGCAATTTTTAATATATGTAATATATATATAATATATATTAATAAATAATATATATTTAATATATATAAAGTAAACTATATTGAAGATCAAATATCATTAAATTCTAATTACTGGGTTTTTTCAGATTTTTTTCAGATTTTAAGATTAACACATACTTTTTGTGATAACTTTTCTGCTACTGATAACTAGTAACTGGTAACTACTAAAGAAGATAACATGTTTATCAAAATATTGCTCTGATACGAACCTTATGATAAGGATCCCACATTGTGTATCGTTTGCTTGCTCAAGTTAGTATTTGAAATCTTGTCATGGCTTCAAGTTCTAGACGCGGATGTGTAAACAGCCCCAACATATTTTGTTATGTTTGTGAGTAATTCACACCAGTGGCACAACGAAGAAAAATAGAAACAGTACTAACGATGAAGCAAGCCTACATATGCTATTTTGGATGCAAAGTAATCGACCAGGATATGATTGGGACCCTCAAATTTGCTGCACACAGTGTAACACAATGTTGACAGCTTGATTAAATGGAAAGAGTAAGGCAATGCCATTTGCTGTTCCCATCTTATGGTGTGAGCCCTCAAATTACTATAAAAAGCAAGAAGAACACATTTTTGACAAACATAATGTTAAGCATGATGCTCTAGCAGATCCCCAAAAAGTTTATCTTCCACTTCTTCACATTAAATTAGGGTTAATGAAAGATTTTGTAAAGGGTATGAATCAAAGAAGTGAAGGTTTTTAATATTTAAAAACAAATTCAAAGGATCATTAACTGATGCAAAAGTAGAAGCTGAGGTTTTCACTGGACCACAAATTCGCAGAAGTGTTGTTTCTGATGATTCGCAAAGCATGGACAACCTTTGTGGAAGTCACTGAAAACTTTCTCGGCAATTTTAAATCTCCAAATTACCGAGAAATAGTAAACAATATGCTGGAAACCTATGAAAAGATTGAATGTAGAATGTCACTTTAAAATGCATTTTCTGCCTTCTCATCTCGATTTTGTCCTGAAAATCTGGGAGCGGTTAGTGATAAACATGGTAAACGTTTTCATCAACAAATTTTGGTTATGAAGATGAGATACCAAAGAAAATTTAATCCAAATATGATGGGATTATTGCTGGTCTTTACAAAAACAAACTTTGATGTTTTACAAAAGTAAAACAAGAATGCTACAGCAAAGTTTCTTTAAACCTTAAGTGCATAACAAACTTAATCAATATAATAAAACCTTCATAACTTGGGAGGGATGGGGGGTAACTTCGCTAGTGATGTACACTGTCTGTCCTAACCAAAATAAAAAAGGAAGGTCCGCCACTTTTAAAATATTTAGCTTAAAAATTAAAAAATTACAAAATAAAAAGATGTTTTATTTATTAATCGGAAACAATAGCGAAAAGGGAGAAGACATTATACGAAATCTAGACGTGATAGATAATTGGGTTTTCAAATTCCGATTTAGCGCCCTCGAACTAATTATAAACACTTATTCACATGTCTGTAACAAACAAAAAGTTAAAATTTGTTGCCCAGTCTTATTTAAGTTTTCCTATAATCTCTTGTTCCAAGTCATGGCAAATTTTCATTTTCTCCTTCACTGATCTTAAAAAAAAAACTTCCAGTGTACTCTAAATACTCCCTCAACCTCGGCTTTGTCTTTCTATTGGTTTACATTTTCATCCTTAATTCTGGTTTATTCATGCGCTGCCTTGTCTTTAATCCTGTCCCCCACATTTCCAAAACTCTTTTGACTATCTTTTTTGTCTATATTTCGGATCTTTTCGTTCCACTGTTCATCTTGTTTATCATTAATAAATAACATGCGCTCTGTCGTTTTCCTTCTAAGACCATTGTTCAATTCTCTGGTTGGGACGCGCGGCGCGATACCGCATGTCCCTTGTACTTGGGACTGGTTCATGCACACAGACTTTCGAACTATATGACTTTTTGGAGGACTGTTTGTTGTAGGCTGCATGTTCCTCTGCCGGGGGGAGGCGTGCCTTGCCCCGACACTGGTGCGCGCTTTCTTCTTGTTGCCGTTTTGCTTTTGTTTTGTTTGTTTGTTTTTTGTTTGCGTCTTACCTTTGTTCCTTTTTTTAATCTAGGCTTTGCATGAATTACGGTGATTTTTGCCCTAGTAGGCAGTCGCCAGATGGTCTCTTGGTCTTTCTGTTCGTATCGTGTCTGAACTCAGTCTTATATCTACGTTCGTATTAATTATTTCACCTGACCATCCCAAGTTCTCAATTCTTATGTCAGTTCCTTTGGGGATTGCCTCATTTTTGTACTTATCAATGTTTCTCTAATTTCCTTAAGTTCTTCGTAAATTTCTTCTAATCTCGCTTCATTGATTGTATTCTGTTCATAATATGTAAGAGTCTCTTTATATTTTGTCCAAGCTACTGGATGATATGCTTTCCATTCCTTTGATGGCTTCTATTATGGAAGCTACTTTACTGTTAACATGGTTGCAATGTGATCGCTAATTTGAATGTCTACGGTTCTAAGTGGTAATTAAATGCGAGGTTGAGGTTAGACAGGCACATATTAGGTTGCTATGCTACATTATTGTTAAGGTAGGTTGGGATTTGTGGCCTTAATCTTTGTAGCATTCCCCTATTTATCGTAGTCTTAAGATGCCTGCCTGCACCGTTTGTGTTTTTATATCGATTTTCTGTGCAGTGGGCTTTTATGTCTCCCATAAAGATGACTGACTTTCGAATATTAAGTAGTCTGGTAAAGTTGGTAATCGGAAAGCCGTTATTCGTTGGAAGTTGATATCACGTTATTATGATAAAAATGGTGAGATAAAGTGGAATTTTTATTGTACTGTATGATTCTATTAGTCCAGCTCCATTTTTACCGCAATGGCTCCGTCTGCTCTCTCTTGAATATTTAGTTGTTACGAATTTGGAGTTCTTTTTGACCTCTAAGTCAATTCACTGTCCGGATTTTAGTATTATATCAGCATCTAATTTTATATCAATATTTCCGTGAATGTATTCCTTATCTTCCCATCCGTGTAGAATTTCAAATTTTCATCTGTCTATAATGAATCTTTCGTTACTTCCCTGTTCCTGGCAGACTCGGACGGTTAGATTTAGCGTTTTTCTTCTTTATTAGTTTGCTGCTCGTCTATACATATATAAAACATAAAACATGAAAGAGAAAGATAGAATAAGAGGAAGAGGATTTTGAAAGAGAGGGTGGAGAGTAATAGTGAGAAAAGGAAGGAAGTGGTAGTCAGATATGTGTGCGGGTGCCCGGTGAACGGGCAATCTTCATTTGTTATTTTGTTTATTTTTTCGTATTTATTATTAATGTTGTCCCACTGGGCAATCTTTTTTTTATTTTCTACTTGTTACTGACATACTATTTGGCCTTATTGCGGGTTGTTTGGTCTGCCCGATCGTAGTTTCTTGAAGATTGATGGCTCGTAGAGCTTGAAATTGTCGTCGTACAGCTCTTACTTTGCATTTCAGTAAGGCCGTCTTGACCGACTCTTCTTCATCGGGTGAGTCATAGCACCACTTGATGTAGCCTCTTTTGACTCCTGCGGCCACCTCCTCCATGGATATCTCTCTTTGTTGAGTGGTGTTTTTGTTGAGGGTGATGGTGAGTTTGATATCCCTTCCGTCGAGCCCGTATTCTTCCTGCTGTGGTAGTCGTTCTGCTTCCTCTTCTTTTTATGGGTTCTTATTTGTTTCTTTTTTGTTCTTTTTCTGTCTGAGCGAGGCAGGCAGAGGTGTTTGGTCAGCTGTAGCCTCATGTTCGGTCGCTGTAGGTTCATCTTCGTAGAATTTTGCTTCTTTTGTTGGCTTGTCTGGTTCTTCTTGTGCTCCCTTGTTGTATGTTGCCGAGAGAACTTTGTCTGACTGTGGGTTGTCTGGGATCGTGATATATTCTAGGCCATTTGCATCCAGCATCTTTTTCATCTCGGTATTGAATGAAACTGTGCAGGCTAGGTTAATCACATGCGCGTGAAAAATGCATGCTAGCATTTTAGGAGGGGTCACATCGGTGAGCTGTAGAACGATTTGGGTTTGTGCCGGCGTTGTGTTTGTGTGTGAGATCTTTGCGGCTGTTGCGTAAGAGATATTCGGCTTGTCAGCCGCTACTCTCTTCTTTCTTATGTGTTCCTTCCTGACTGAGCACTCCATGCTCAAGGTACAGTGGGAACCAGCGCATTTAATGCACATCTTTGTGTCGTTAACGTACTGCATCCATTCGTGGCCGGTTTGTGCGCACTGTTTTTGGAAGGCAATAGTAGGGTGTTCTTCGACCTTATAGCAAGAGAAGCAAGCTAGCAACTCGGAGAATCTCTTTCTTTTAATCTGCTCTGGGGAGATGACCATAGAAAATTGCATTACTCCTATTTCTTTCGCCTTGGCGGCCATCTCCATTTCTCGGAACACAATTTTAAACACGTGTTTGAGGTTCTGAAATTTAATCATTTTGGTCACCTCCGTCCATTCTTGATTTCTCTTTATTTCTTGTTTGATGTCTTCGGCTAATCTTTCGCCTACCCATTGGTCAACTCGCTTGCATAGGATAGCCTTCCTGGCCGCTAGGGCTGGGAATGTTTGGGCTATAGTTGTTGAGGTCAGCTTCACCAGGTCCGTCTGTGTGTGGCAAATCGCGGTGCATCCTTGGTGGCCTTAGTTAGTCTTTTGAGTCAGAGCCCCAGTTTGCCGAAGATAGTTTTAAAGACCTTCCTTTGGTCGGGTTTCTCTTTCCCGACTAGTCGCAGTGGGACCCGAAAGTCCAGAGAGTCGCCGGCTCCGTTCATTGCTGGGACGTCTTTTCTTTAGTGGGTGGTGGGCACTCTGATTCCGTAAAGTATCACTTTACTTCTCCACAGGCGAGACAGAAACAGGAGGTATCTCCAATCAGTCTAAGCTTCAGAACACTACTTCTCAGCCTTCGAGAGTTTCTTCAAGTTTTTATTATTTGTCTATTTCACCTTCCAAATCCTTTTAGCTTGAGATTTGGGTTTTCTCTGGGATTCTTTCCTTTTCATTTTGAGGAAGGTTTCTGAGTCGTTTGATGACTTAATGATTCATTTTGCCTGCTGGCCTTTCTCCTTTTTATTTCTAAAATCTAGAAAGCAGCCTCTCTCTCTCCTAACCAACTTTTAAATTAAAGCGAATAAATTTAATATTTCGTTGCCATAATAATCTCTAAGCTTTATTTTTATATATGGTAGCTTCTCCTTCTCATAAAGATTAAAAAAAACGAATTACGAAGTCCTCTTGGAGGCATTCCTTAGTGATGTGTTCTCCATTGCATATCAACGGAAGCAGACCTGGATGACGATTAAGGTGTTTCTTTGAATGTTAGCTTCGGGTTCCTTATGCAAAATGAAATGAGTCCATTTTCTTTGATTGTGGACGCCATTCAAGGGTTTTCACACACGATTTTAGTACATGTGTATTTTCTTTGAACTTCATCACTTCTTGTACCTTCAGTCATTGTTGCCTTTGTTCTAGTTCTTCTTTTATTTTATGTGATGAGTGTGTTCCAGCCCATGGTTAATTTTTATAGCATTCAACGCTCCCCTTAACTGTGATCTAGGGTGGAGTTTTCTCTTCTAGGTCTAGCTTCTTGTGGGTGTTACTCCGTGCCAAGGATAAGAGTTGGTTTATGTCCTTGTTCTCGGAACATATGACGAATAATTCTGTCGGCACTTCAATACTCTTGATGAACGGACTTTGTAGGTCTGTAAAGAACATTTAGGTAACTTTGTAGGGTGACCTATACCTTCCATTCGGCATCTATCTCACAGAGATCTTAATGATATATTCCGTTTCAATAGTCGTTGTGAGGTGGTGACCCCTTCACTTACTCTGAAAAGGACATAATGTAGAGGTATAATACCTATTCTGTGTGTAACTAGTGGTTCCTTAAATACCATCCTACACTTGCACTCCACAATCCTCTGACCTGAATAGGCCTACACATTTAGACGCTTATACAAGGTCTCCGGTAGGTGTCCTTAAGGGACAACGTTCTTCGCGCTCCTCAACGGGGCTTCCTTCTGGGAACCACTAAGAAGTATTACCATGGAATTCTTGGACAGTGAGGGTTGCGTTATGTTGGAAAGATTTAAAAAAATGTGAAAGTTAGATAACGCGAAATGTGGATAACCCCTTTTGGGTGAATAGCTGGTACTGACTATAATAGGTCACTATAATTAAACTAAGTATGCATGTAGCGCGGATGGAGCTTTGGAAGAAAATTGACTAACCGTAAAAAATCACCTTTTCGCCTCTCTTCTCCTTAATCTTGCCGCCGTTATAAATGAATAGCCTGACCGGAGCGTATAGCGTTTAAAACTGTCAGACTGTGGCCTTTGTGTTGGGATAAACTAAATTAATGAAGTGCAAGGAACAGAGAAGTGGAAGAGAAAGAACTGATCACCCCTCTAATCAACCTCACCCTTTTTTATCAAAATGGCTGTGGGGGAAGGGGGAGTGAGGTCCCAGATTCCTTTGTAACTTCCAGGCTCCAGGCACTGTGAATATGGTAGGTAAGTGTTAGAAAGAAGAGAAGAAGAAAGTTCAAGGATAGAATAACTAGCAAATATAGTTTAGACAATAAAGTGGACTTAGTTAGTCATGAGACCTACACCTTAACGTGGAATTCGAACCCAGATGTGTGGCTGGTATCTATTCTAGATCTTTGTTGTTTATCGTAACCCCTATCCCATGAATCTACTGTGAGTTCTGTGTGTGACTCTGATAGTTAATAAGAATAGTTTTGGAAAACTGAAGGAATTAAGAGGTTTTTAAAGCAAAGCTAGTTTGCCTGAAGATCAGGCTAATCTCTGTCCATTTTAGGTTTTATATTTTGCTTAATGTGATAATGTTAAAAGTTTGTTTTTCGTGAGTATCATGCATTTATGTTTTTGTATCTTTGTCAGTGTAGTTTTTGTTTATTTAAGGTCTTCAAACCGTTTATTAGTAATTATGTATTTTTACTAAAACTGGTGAAGGTTTCTATCTCTCTTTCTATTCTTTTCTAATCTTATTCTAATTATAATTTTATATAAGCTATGCTATGGTGATTATTCAGTTATATAATTAATCTTGCACGTACTTGAGACAGGTTCAGACATCCACCCTGGGGCTAAACGGCAGCGAGCTTGAATATGTCTCCTTGATTCCGCTTACTTTCCACAGAGGCGGCGCGACTCTCCAATACATAATTGCATAAAATCCTTTCAATCTTATTGTTCATTCCAGGTCTGAATATCGTGAATTCCATACGTCTTTGTCAAACTTTGTCGAATGCCTTGAAAATATCTCGAAAGAAGATCCACGCTCATTTTCTCTTTCTTTGCTTTCCAATTCTTCTTTAACATGACTCCTAGTGCTATCTCTCTGCTTCTGCTTTTCATGAAGGTAAATTGGCGGCTGTTCCTTATACCGTTATCATCGATCAAATTTGTGTCTGTTCTACATTTTTTTCACAAACATCGGATAAAATCTAATAGTGAGACGCGTCGGAAGTTCTCCACTTGATTTGTGGGGTTTCCTGCCTTTGGAATGAATAGCATTCTTGCTACTTTCAATACATCGGGAAAGTATCCCGTGTTCAAGCATGGATTAAAAATGTTTCTTACTCCCTCCAGCGTCTTATGGGCAGCTTCATGGTAATTAAACCTAGTGGGCCAAGATCTGCCTGGGGCTCTTTGTCTAAAGCTATATATCGTATCTTTTATTTCATTATGATGTAAGGACCATATCTGTTCCATCGTTGTTGTTTCTTCCTTCCTAAACAGAGTAGAAGGGGTTATGTACTCTCGGTTTCTACATTTAATTCGTCCACGATTTGATGGTCAAATTTAATGTCATTGTTCTCGTTCTCTTTTTTGATGATTTTGATAACATCTTTTCAGTGCTCTCTGAAAAATGTCTCTATTTCTGCCTTATCTTCTAAAACGTTGTTCCCTGCGTCCTTAATTTTCATTCTATCACTTACTTTTCATGGCTTTAATCAGTTAATATGTTTCAAAAGTTCCCTTAGGCTGCCTTTAAATCTATTTTCTCGATGTGTTGATTCCATTTCTCCTTCTGTTTCTCGTAAATAGTACTATTAATTCTGTTATCCGTCTCTTCACTGGCATGTATAACTTCCTGTGTGGACCAACTCTTTTTATATTTTCTGCCAGTTGGCTGATCTACTTGCTTTATGCCACCATTTTTGCTGTCCATTTGAATTATTGGATGGTTTCGAACGAGTTATTGGGGTTAATCTCCTTTCTTCTCTTTTTAATTTATTTTCTAATCCAATGCAACTCTTCGTTGCATAGGGTCAGCTACGTACATCTGAAGTAATTATTTGTACCTATCCCATTCCAATCTGTTATGCATATGCCTTTCAACGTCGTCGAAGAGATTTGTATAGGTTGCTTGTTTATATGGATTAAAGTTACAACATGGTCAGTGCATGGGAAAACTGATAAATCCCTAGAGTAGTTAAAAGGCAATTTAATGTTCTTTGTAGATTTGCGTCGCAGGTATGTAGTAGGGTTAGAAACCAATTCTCCAAAACCAGCTTTTAACCGGTTGTCAATTTTTTCATTCGAATCGAGAACCATATTTCTAGAAACAGTTCGGAAATTTTGTTGTGGAAGCTTGAATTTGACCAGACCTTACCAGGTATAGTGGTTAAATATAACCATTCTATTTATTTTCTAAAGGAATGGATAATTTTAGCCTTTATAGGTACTTGGCAGATCCTTGTTCGGATTTGCGTATAACTGTTTCACACGATTGTAAATGGTTGATTATTACTACTTAACCAAATAAAACTCAGTATTCCAATTATATGCTAAATTAGTCATACAAAGATATTATGTCCTGGTTTAGTCATGTAAATTAAAAGTAATTAATAATATGACAATGTATATAATAAAGTGAGATTTAATCGTTATTTTATCATAGTTAGTTTCTTTACAAATCATTTTTCGTGAAATATTTTTAATTCAAATCTTGTTTTGCTGTTGGGGTGAAACTCAGTAACTGTTTTGAACACCCATGTCGTTGCCTAGGGCAAAGTGAGGATTTTACTCTTTATATTTCATTTTCTTTATTTTCACTACTTGAAGTATGAGGTATATATATATATATATATATATATATATATATATATATATATATATATATATATATCCATTAAACCACATTGAAAGAGAAAACAGAATAATTTTTCCTTGCAGTAATATTTTTATTACCTTTTTCGAAAAAATCCGTGCAGGGAAGCGATTCGAACCATGCACAGTGAGAGAGCGAGCCCCGCTTTGATCACAGTTAAGAGTATGTCTTTAGTGCACTTTGCTACGCAGAAAAGCAAACGTTCTCTGAATAGAATAGCTTTTAAGGAACACTTTTGCAAGCTCGAACGGGAACTATGAAAGAAATAGAAAATTTATTGGGAATTCAAAGAATAAATGAGGAATAGTTAAACGCGTGGTAAATATACAAGGAAAAATTATTACGTTTTCTCTTTCAATGTGGTTTAATGGATTCATTTTCATCAATCTGTCGCGCTACTTTGATATATATATATATATGAATCCATTAAATCACATAGAAAGAGAAAACGGATTAATTTTTTCCTTGCAGTAATATTTTTATTACCTTTTTTCGAAAAAATCCGTGCAGTAATCGTGGTTGTCACTTAATTTACCAAGATAACCTCTGTACATTAAACACTAGGCTTAGGCATTTTGTTTTAATTACAGTATACTCGACCTAGACTAATTAATGACCTAAGTTAGATCCGATATTCCGCCTTGTCTATTAACTCCTTTTTTATGGATTTATTCCTTCCTAAATTAAAATATATGTGTCTGCTTTCTGAATTAGTTATTGACAGCAAAATTAGAAAAATAGTCACAATTCAAAATCTGTTAATTTTCTAAATTCTCAGATATTTCTTTTCACTTTAAGTAAACATATGATTCATTGCAAACCATCAAAATGTACAAATTTATAAGCATGCGTCACTTTTTTCCGATTTCCTTTCCTTAATGTATGTTCTTTCTTGCAAGAATTTGAATATTCTATTTCCCCTCATTTTAGAATGGTAAGTCATAGTAAATACAAAATCTGCCATCATTTTATACACATGAATAAAGAATAATCCCAATGCAAGGTATGTCATAAATTGATTAAGTGTTCATGTGGATCAACTTTAAGTTTGCATAAACATATAAAGTCATACATAATATCGATCCGGAGTCTGGTAGTGGTGAGGAGGATCACTTAGTAATAAGGCAAAAGTCTCTTGAAGACTTTGTAAAAAACGATCCGTAGAAGATAGGGTTTCCGGCATGGCTAGCGTAGAGGACATGAGTTATCATTGTATAGCGAACAGCAAATTTATCCAAGAAAGACGCCATAAATTCAAGTATAATAAATGGTATCCGACAATTCATACGACAGTTTGCAATTTTGTGCTGAATTTTTATAATCAAAAAACAACAAGAGTTCGCTCAACACTGCAAAGATCGAGTAGAGGAAGGCATTCGGTTTTCATTAACATTTGATGAGAATACTTCACAGTAGAATGTAAGATACATGAACATAAATTTTCGCTCGGAAAAACATTAGTTTCTCGAATTGATTATAATATATGGATCATTAGACAGCAGTGAATGTGTAGAAATAGTTAAAACAAGATTAGATAAATTTGGTTTAGATTTAAATTCACACAGTGTGCTGCATTGGTTTTGCTGAAGTTTGGAAGCAAAACGCTGCAGATCATCAACAATGCATAGCGCAATGTATTCACTTGGCTGTTACAGATGTCTTGTATACCAAAAATAAACATGTTTAATGTAGATGAATCCGCTCACTCCACTGATGATGAAGATAGTGATACTGCAAATCATCACCAACTCTATAATTTAAGAAGGCGATTTTTGGGAGTATTTGAATAATAATTTCATCTTAGTTTGGTTATGACCTATGTTTTTTATTATAGTTATTTCTAATAATTCTTTTATAATATCAAAAACCAAAATGGTAAAGTTCAAAAATAAATAAAAGTATCGAATTTTGTGAATTTTTAAAACCCAAAGAATTACAAATGGTGAAGTTCAGAAAATATTTAAAAATTTAACCATAGCTGCTTTTTTTAGATTTTAAATTTTATTCTTAGTAGCGAAGCGCAATCTCCCCCCCCCCCATAGGGGGAGTGGTAAAGCCATTGCCTGTTTCATTTTATATTTTCATATAATGAAAATGAAAATCAGCGTACAAATCCTTTGATGGCAAAAGAATCAGTGTTATCCCCATCTTATATAAAACTACATTAAGGCAATTAATAATGTGAGATAGATCTGCAAATTAATGTACTTGGAAAAAAACATTTGAAAATTCAAAGACTTCAAGACTTTGTCATAGCAGAATTCAAAGGAAATAAAATGAAACTTATTCATGATTGTAAAGCAAGGTGGAATACTATGTTTTTAATGTTTGAGCGTTTATTAAACCTAAAGACTTGCATTTCTAAGGTTCTTAGAATGATAGGTTCAACTCAAAATATCTTTGATGATGAATGGAAACTTCTCAATTATCTTTATGTGGCATTATAGAATATTAATTCTTCTCTGAAAATGCTCTGGTGTGAAGACGCAACTCTGTTAAAATCGGATATGTTGATGAAAATCCTTAATAAAAGTTTTCAGAATCAAAGAACGTAAACCCAGTATCAGGAGAACTTCTAAAATGTCTCATGGATAGGTATTCTTCGAGAAGGCAAAACAAAAAGATATTATAGCACTGCTTAGTTACTTGGGTATCCCAAGTTTAATCCGAGACCAGCCTAAAGAAATGTTTCTATTTCCATCGCGTCAAAAATAAAGTGCAAAAATATTTTATTTTCTAGGCTTTTCTCCGAGATTTATTTCAACAACAACGAGTCAGAAGAGGAAATTTAAGTAAATTCAAGTCACCCAAGGGATATGCGTTCACCTGACTGCACTGATCGCATGCAAGGATCTCTGAAGGAAATGAAAAAGGTTGAACAAATTGTCGCAAAAAAATAACTTAGTAAGCTTTAATGTGATGAGAGAATTTTAATTTTTGGAATCTACTCAAATAAAAAGCTAGAATTTCCAAATATTACACCAAGCCTTACTGACCATTAAAGCAACTAGTGTGGAATCCGAGCGTGGCTTTTCAGTTGCACGCTTTTTTTAATTAAGATGAGGGGGAAATTCTCGGCTGAAAGCCTCAATGCATTATTTATAAGCTCTTTTTTTCTAAATAAAATTTAAAAAGATTCAATTATGTAATTTGGTTTCATTAGTGGATATTATTTTTTATTCAATAGGAAATTTTTTTATTTTAAAATCACTTTTCTTATATCTTATATTAAGGAAATATTGTTTCCTTTCGTTTTTAAATACATTAGGATTTCAACAATATATAAATAAAATATAAAATTTAATTTCGAAATGGGTTCTACTTTGTTTTGCATGAGGAATGGGATTCCAGAACGAGGTCTGGGGTTTCTGGTGTTTTGGTTTTTCCCAATCTAGTGTGTAGGGATGTTGGGTCCCTGTCTTTGCAGTATCCGTCTGGTGATAATTGTCGTGGTATTGCAAGGACCGAGTGGTGGTGTACGTACGTATAGCTTTGTTAAGTACTTTAAAAATTCCTTGATTAAGTTTTATCTAAGAGTGCTATATTTTATTATTATTACGTTATTTTTAATCTTTGAGGGCTTCTAGGGCCATGCTCAGCGTTTCGATGATTGAATTAAATACTTCTAAGAAAATAGACCATTAATTACAAAATGAACAAAAAAATGAAATCTAACAAAACAAACTACACAATTATGAATTAAACGAGTTTAAGTGATACTTACTCAATTGCACAAATGAATATACAGTAATGGTTGACCCAAAGCTCACTTTAATATTGAACACTAATTGACCTTCCCAAAAAAAGATAATGGAATTTATTTACCTTTAAAAACAACACACGAGAATTTGGTTGGAGACTGACCTTGGCCTCACGTTTTATGTAACTGCAAGAATGTTTTTTGTGGCAGGCGCGTGGACGTATTCACACATATTCCAGATGTTTGTCTGGCGCGGAGATAGTCTTAAAGCTAGAGATGAATTCAGTGCAGGCAACGGATGGCGTTAAGCACGTTGTCTCGGTAAGATGATTTCAGCAACAGTACAGGGAAAATATGCTTCTTTCAATCTTCTGGTTAATCTTGGAATATTTCGCATTGATGAGCGATGAGCAAACGAGTGAATCCTTTGACGAATGGGGAGTGTTTGAAGAAGTTCACTTTGTGGTATTCCTCATTGGTGAGGAGTATCTCTAGGTTTTGTTGTAAACCTAGATAGAGGGTTTCTCTGTCGAGAGATAGTTGAGCTTGTTTCTCAATACAAGCTAACTTAAATTTCGGTGTTACCACCAATAACTGGCTCAGCATGAGCATCTTATGTGTTCCTTTTGTAGGGTTCCCGGACACTTAGCTGGACTTCGTCGTCTCGATCGCAAACTCTATCTCTCTCGTTCTTGTACAATTATCGGCATATATACGTCGCAACAGCACTGGGGTAGGGGAAGGAGGGGGAGGTGAGGTCTTCGGAATTAAGCCTCCTCCTCTAATGGTTCTTCTTCGAGAGTCTTTCACTTTGCCTTAAAGGCACCTTCTGGCTTTTTGTCGACTCTCCTCTAATTTTGGCTATACAATGAAATTAAATCCTACTTCTTAGGGGAAATATTGCCGATTTAACCAATGTTAGGCTCGCCGGACCCGAAACTTGATGATTCGAGCATTATTTGGTTGTGGGAAACCTTTCTGGTGATCCTCGAGGCGAGGGGAGAGAGGGGGGCTAAGTAATCGGGCTACGCCGCCAAATGCTAGGACGTTGCGGTTACCGACCAGGGCCTCTGTTGTGAGGGTGGGATATCGATTTCCCTACAATTATTGTATGTAAATCTATACCCAGCCGCCGCGGAATAGGCGTTTACATCGTCCATGAAGATGAACTGGGCCCTATTGTTAAATAGGTTGATAAAGTTTTGCACCAGTAATTGGGGGTTCCTAGGTGGCTGGTATCCTTTTGCGACAATAATGTTTCTTAATTCCATTTGAAATTCTATAACTAAATAGACATCTTCCATTCCTTGTATTGCTTTGCCTGATAGCTATTACAGCTCCATCACGTCTATCTCCTGAAAGATTTGTAGCTATAAATTGAAGTTTTATACAAATTTTTCTCGTTTTCTGCTATTAATATAATATCTGGGTTAATATTTATGAAAAAGGTATCCGTACATAGTATCTTTGTCTATCCATCCACATGTATTAATTTTTAAGATTCTTAATTTCGATATTCAATTGTCCTTTACTGATTGCTTAGTCGTATACCATAGGTTGTCTTATCCATTACGATGAAATATCCGTGTTTCTTCTTCGGGTTCTTTTTTCGTTTCGCCTGAGTTGTTTCTCTGATGTTTGTGTTAAAGGGTACGTAGGGCCATTCATTTGAGGAAGATGAATTCTTTTACCTTGCTGATTTAGATTCACTATTTCTATAGGCTTTCCTGCGAGTAAACGAGCAGTGTGGGAGTCTATTCGCTCTTAGTTCTTATTTATTCTTATTTATTTTTTTATCTTCGGGCTCTTGGGGTAAGGGAGCCGAGAGAAACAATACTTCTTTGTCGAGTTCTCTTTGGCAAAACTATTTTACCCCGGAAGTGGATTTTACTCTATCTATAGAGTGGTACCGTGAGTGAATTAACACCTTCACGCCATCTCGCGGACCCTCTCGTTGTTACAATTTAGCTCGCAAAAGGGCGTTTTATCAAACGGGTTACCTTTAAAAGAAACCGATTGCGGGTTTGTTCCGTCATACCCTTTGCTCTCTCTATCTATCTCTGATCTCCATTTCTCTCATCATTGAGAGTCCTCCTTGGCAGTTAATGTATCTTTACACTGAGTTGTTACAGTTGCGCCACGAATTGCCTTCTGTTAGCATTCTAACCAAATCATCAGGTCATTTTTAGGTATATTTTTGTGTCGTGTGATAATCCATAGCATAACATCTGAATCAAATGGGGGGTATTTTTAAAGGCTTCTCTTTGTATGTGTGATGTTGGGAAACTCATGGTGAATTCAAGAGGTCCCTTTTTAATAAGCTTTGATCCCATTTCAGTAGATTCGCAAATGACTTTGAACATATAAGTTTGATCTTAAAATTTCACTACCTCAAATATTTTGAGCCATTGCTGCCTCTTTTGCACTTATTTTAGTTTCTGAAATGAATATTCTCCTATCAAGGACTCTATTTTTGGGCATATGACGCTCCTGTTAACCATAATCAGTGCAGGTACTTTTAATTCTAATGATTTTTAGTGTAATATTTCCTGCTGATGAAAGAAACTGTTCTACGTCTTTATTTTTCGGACAAATAACAGTGAAACCGGATGGTGTATCTATGCTCTTGATGAGTGAAATCTTTAGGGTCTAATTATATCATTTGCACTAATTCTTTTGGAGATCTCCCTTCCTTTTGTGTGAGTTTAAAAGACAGCCTTTTAAATTTCAGTACAGCCATGTTTCCTGGGTGGCGTTCCCCCTCTCCAAAAAGAGGTGTTCTTCGAAGATTTTCAACTAGAAAGAAATTTCCCAGGCCCCAAGAGTGGAAGGAGCCCCTATATCCGCTTTAATTCTATCTCGCCTACCTTTCGAAATTTGCACTCTTCTCGCACACCCTACCTATTTTGGCCTAGTCCTAAGAGAGATTCACATTTGTTTCCTAGCTCGTGACTGAGAAACTGTGCCCCCCTGAACTTTTCTGTCCCCCTAACGGGATCTTTTGCAGGAATACCCTATACCTTGCTACCAGCTGCAACTCAGGCCTTGCCGGTGAAAATGTTATGTAGTTCTAGTCAGAAATATTTTAGAGATAGAAAGTTGTGAACAAAGAGCCAAGATTTAGAATAAGAAAGAACCGCTTCTTTGGGGGGCTACCTTGCTCAAGAGGAAATGGATAAATCGCCAACCAGCAAGAAGGGCGCATTTATAATTCTTCTTTGAAGTTTTCCTGAGAAAGTCTTTTCTTCTCCTGCTTCCAAAATTCTTTTTGCCTTTAACTGAGATAACCTTTAAAAGTTTGCAGTGACCGTTCAAGGGTTCATTAAAACTGTGTGAATCTAAACCAAACCACGTCTCACGACTTACGCCTTGAAAAAGATAGAATTTAAAAGTATGTATATAGTAAAAGTAGAGTGGACAGAGTGTGTTTAGGTAAAGTGGTTAAAGGAAATAAGTAAGAGTTAGAGTTGGTTGCTGAGTGACAAGCCATCTCCTAGGTTCTTCCTACTGATTTATTTCTTTACTTTTCTATCTTCATTAGATGGAGGCTCTCACGCCTATTTTACTCTTCGTTTCTTCTCTATAATCTGTTCTCAGTCTGTTGCAAATTGATTTATTTTCTGTGTAATAATGAGATTAAATAGCAATTCCAGTTATACATGTATATAGGAGTTGGTTCCCCCGCGTCGGTTTTCCCACTCCTAAAGCTTCTTCTACTGTTGTCTCTATAATCTTGCGGGATTTTGATAGATCTTCTGTCTTCCTCGTTTAGTATGATGTTCACATTATCCTACACTTCACATGCCTTATTTTGTATTGATACATTTTTGGCTAGAAGATTAATCTCCTGGTGTGGGTGCCTTAGTCTTTTATGCTCCCTTCTCCTCGTATTGTTGATGATATACACTGCAGAGCTTTTCACTCTCTGGAGGTTTACCGCGTTTGTTTTGTGGAGTCTGTGTAGTGGGACTGCAGGATATAGCAGCGTGGCCTGCAGAAATCGTTATAAATTTTTATCTAATTTTCTTTTCTCAAGCCTGTAAGCTGGAACAGCTTGCTGAGATTTTCCTTTGCTAGGTTGGTTCTTTCCGTTACGTGTTTGCTGTAACCGTGTTGGGTGATCTTAAGTCCAGCACACTACCTTCTTATTAGTATCAATACCTTACTGCTTCTACCTGGACTCTTGAGGTCTTCCGTCTTCCTATGGGTATGATAGAGAACTTGTTTGAGTTTGTTCGGATCTTACACTTCCGCTGATAATTGTTGATATTTCTTTTTGTAAACTAAATTAAACCACACCTCTTATGCGTCTTAGCCGACAACTGTAAGACTAAAATTAATTTAAGAAAAATCACTAGATGATGAAATGACGCAAATTAAATAAAATTGTTTTCTATAATTGTTATTGGTTCACTTAAGGGTTAGGGAATTGGCGCCTCATGTCTTATAGACTTTTACTAGTGACATACATAGACTATTTTCTTCCGGACATCACCAAAAAAAGGGTATGCACGAAACTGTAGAGCAAAATGACTAAACAAAGGTATCTTTAGAGTGAGACTTGTCGCCAAGTATAAACTAGGAGCCAAAGCAACTAAAACGATATATGTAAACGATAGAGATATTTTAAGATTGAGGAAATAAGTTGGGTGATCTTATGTCCAGCACGCTACCTTCTTATTAGTATCAATACCTTACTGCTTCTACCTGGACTCTTGAGGTCTTCCGTCGTCCTATGGGTATGATGGAGAACTTGTTTGAGTTTGTTCGGATCTTACACTTCCGCTGATGATTGTTGATATTTCTTTTTGTAAACTAAATTAAACCACACCTCTTATGCGTCTTAGCCGACAATTGTAAGACTAAAATTAACTCAAGAAAAATCACTAGATGATGTAATGACGCAAATTAAATAAAATTCAATGTGAAATATGACATTTGAAGATGCAGTTCCTATACGACGAATAAAAGCAATAAATGCAGAGGAACTGAATTAATAAATTAAATCGACTTTCAAAGTAGTGAATGATAACATTAGCTTTTTACAAAAGGGACCGGGCTGTATCATGCTTTTGCATCATATCGGAAAAATATATTTTTGTAAAACACATCTACACACCTTTCCCATATCCCCAAATTTCTTCGGAAAGTTGATAGTTACATTGAAACTTCTTTTTCACAAAGAAGCAAAAATAAAAAATTTCATAATTAAGTTCATTTAAGAAAATTGACTCTTCAATAAGACAACCAAAGACAAAACGGACGTTAATGAATCTTAAAAAGAGGGTAGTTGTGTATAAAAGGTGATATTTGGCTTCACGAATCAAATTTGGTGGCTCTGAGACGCTGCGTGTACCAATTTTCCGGCAGTACAGATGAGACAAGCATTCCTCAGCCGTCTCCTCAACAATGTAACACTAATCCTCGATGCGCTGGAATAACATGAACTCTTTGATAGCTTGAAAATGATTGCCGATCGTGTCTTATCTCACGATGCGTTAGATGGGCCGGGGATGGTTGACGCTGCCGCTTACCAAATTTCGCGCAGCTCTCCACCACTCAGAACTGCTTATTGATAAAAGACAAGATGGAAAACTCATCAAGGTAGTACAGAATCTGGAGAAGGAGATGTGGGTTAGAAGCTCGTTCCGAGGTAAGATTACTGGCTTCCGCTCACATTCTCTCTCTCTTCCTCTCGGGAGATCCAGGGAGTTAGTCATTTAGTTGGTGTTGGTTCTGCTGCTGGTGGCGGTGCTGGTACTGGTGCTTGTGCTGGCGCCAGTACCTCCAGAAGTTAGAAGTTGAGGCCATTCACTCCCTTTCTCCCTGTCGAAGAAAGTCATTAACAATTTTCTAAAGCTTCCTATATGGGGGACCCTACGTCCTTCATCCACCCTTCACTACCAGAACCAACACAGGAGCGTCGGCTGTTATATAAAATCCTTCATCAGCTTCTATTCTCATGACTCTGCCTCATCCGGATATTTTAAGAAATTGTGCACTCTTCAACTTCACTATTCATCAGCCGGGAAATCTACGCGAAGTTACAAACATATTTCATGATAAAATACTCAAACACTAAACCTCACCTTGTCGAGGTGGTCATTCACCTCTCTACTGCCGAACTTCTACTCAATCAGCTCCAACTCAGGTATACCTTTCTCTTAGAGATCTATAAGCCTTCCCACTCTTTCAGTGTAGGTGCATTGCAGTGCTCGAACCTCTTAATCATTAATCCTGACACAGCATTCAACTTTCAGTGGACAGTGCTCTACTGTCTCCATACTTCCTTCTTCGCCTGAGAACAAACGTCATCCTTCGGTGGTTTCCTCGATACAAGGCTTATCGTTACCTAATTCAATTGGTCTCAGATTTTACGACCCAAATCGCATGTGAACAGGTATTTTTCAAACTCAATCTGCTAAAAGTCTTGCATCAAACCAAGTTTAAGTGTAAAGTGTAAAAAAGTACGCCGTGCGTTGTTATAGAGGGAAGGGGGGGCATTTTTCTGTACATCCACTTGGTTTGAGGTCGTCTTCACAAATGATTGTGCGTTAACTTAACGAAGACCTGGGATATCTTCTGTTCGTTTTCCCCTTGATTTTCTATATATTGGTAAACTCTCCAGGCCATAAAACATATCTCGTATATCTAAAGCATACATTTGACTGCCAACTGGCCTATCGTTTAAAGTTGCTGCTATACAAATGCCAATTTGGGATAGACCGCCTCGAATTTCTCGGATACCTCCTAACCAGCCAGGATATTTAACCTCTGAATAACAGATCCATACGCAATTTATCTTCACCTACCACGTATAAATCTCTCACAGATTTCCTAACATTTATTGAATTTTTATAGAAATCATGTACAAAAGGCAGCTTTCGATTCAAAACCAGCATAAAAGGTAAAGACAAAGGCAGTAAATCCCCATTGAATTTGCTGCAATGTACTGCTTGGGCCCTTCATGAGGTCTAACTTGTTATTTCTTCAGTCATCGAAGGGAAAGTGGGCCTTGTTAGCTTTTTTCCGTAACAGTTGACCCCAACTCAGAGAAAAAATTCTTTTTCAGTCGTCGAAAATTCTTTTCTCTCATACAAGGATACCATGTAGCCCTATTTACTCACTACAAAACTTGAGTTTTCATTCCACAGGCACAAGTCTTCTCACTTTCCTCTATTGGCTCGGTAGCTGGATTTCATGAACCAATTTATAATGACCCCAAGTGGCGCACGCCAAACATTTCACCCAAGCTTATGTCTTGTCCATGAATACAGCCACCATAGATATACTTTTACCAGGTAAAATTGACGATTCGTATTTGAAGCTGGTGGATCGCAGTCTGCTAATATGCCTCTTCTCTTGGGTCCACTTAAAACTTCCCTCTCTTTTCAAACTGATCATTATATCCTGATGGCTGCGCACTAACTTAACTGACCACTCATTGTACGTTTATGGAAAAAGGGAAACACAAACATTCAATTGCATTTTCTCTTTCAGTCGAACAGTGACCGCAAAGTTCGAGTGAACGTCTCGTTAAACAGGATCAGTGGTCGTCGTCAGTCAAATTATATATGACAAATCTTTGACTTTTTTATTACTTTTCTATCACTCTCGTGTTAAAGCCATACTTTCTCTACTTTTTCAGGGCATTTTATGCCCTCAAATCTTTAAAGTTGTCAAAAATCTCGTTCGTCCATACGTTTCCTGTCAGCAAACACGCAAGAAAAATTATTTAAACCTAGCCTTATGCAATTTTGTTGCCGGATTCAAGGCAAAAAATAGTTTTCAAAGACATCACAGGACCCTGGGCCCCAAATCATAAATTTTACTACCTATTATCTATTTTAGATAGATATAAAAATAGTTGATCTATCTGTTGCCGAATAATTCAAGCAATTACTTAGAGATTGATTGCGCGGTACGAAGGGCCAAAACGCTTATATCCTTAAATGAGACTAATTTTCGTTCTCACCTTATCTCTGATTTCACTAGGAGTTTAGAATCCACCATGTTTTCACTTCTCTTTGGAATCAGTATTGGTAGAGTATCTTTGAGTGGTTTTATATTACGCTCAAACACACCCTGTTTGCCCTCTCCTCACAGGATCAATGTACGATAAATTCCATGAGTACCTCTTCCCTACCTCTCTCAAATCAAAGAAAAATCTCGTACTTCAACAGCAGACATTATATGTTTGTTAAATATTTATTCCGTTTGCTCTTTCCAATTCATTTAATGCCTCTATTAGCCGTAATGCGAGACTTGCGGTCCACGTTATCGCGCAACCTCCCCCTTGACACCTATATTGCCTACAAATTTAATGGTCTATTTCTCATTAAATTCCACATACAACATTTATTTCTAGTTTATGCAGGCCCAGTCCATCTTAGGGCAATAGCTGTCCGTAATATTAAGCCAATACAGCTCCCACCAGACCCTCAAAAACCACAATTTTCATTCTCTGGCGTGTCTCGCCGTTACCGGCTATACTACATTTACCCTCTGAGGGCAGAAATGCGTCGGATTTCTCTTAAACGAGATTGTCTCACGAGTCATACGGTAGCCTAAAAATATTCACTTCCTTTCCTGACTAGGTTGGCCTCTTTGACTTGTTGAAGAAATGGAATATTCGAGTATGTATATATATATATATATATATATATATATATATACTGGTAATTATACATGTACGACCTGCCAGAGTCGTTATGTAAGCCAAACTGGCATACAATTCAACTGCAGGATCGCGAAGCACTTGGGTTTGTCTCATAAGACTGGTATTCCCATACCTAAACCAGGCAACATTCAGAGTATCACCATCATCCTCTTAATTCTAATTCATTCACTATATTATCTTCAGCCTTAACTTCTCTCGATTTGAAAATCTTAGAGTCACTATATATCATTAAAATAAATCCAAACCTAAATAATTACGCCTCCTCAATTAAATTATTCACAATATAACCAACCAACACTTCAATTGATTAACTAGCCAACCGACCAACCGAATAAATTTTGTCAGTAATTTTATATGTTTAGTTAGTTGATTTCTCAAC
The DNA here is from genome assembly GCA_963969495.1 of Ceratothoa steindachneri. NCBI lineage: Eukaryota > Metazoa > Arthropoda > Malacostraca > Isopoda > Cymothoidae > Ceratothoa > Ceratothoa steindachneri. Next base: position 136,359,861 of record OZ018319.1, read on the forward strand.
TCCCACGTTAAAGGTCAGTCCCTTTGACCATTCTGATTTATTTTCGGGTTTTTTGTCTTTTTTTGGTGTGTTTTTACAATTTAATATAATGTTATTTTTTTGTTTACTTCAGTAACTTTTAATACGTGATAATCAAGTCAGTTTGTTATAATTTCAACTTTTTTTTTTTAAATACCACTGGGTAATATTATTTAATTCTATATATTATTAGTGTTTTTACTTTAATTTTAATTATCGTCAATTTTATTATTTTAACTTGCCTTCTTCCGCTTTTTTTTAATGCATTCTTTTAAGTGTTATCAATTAATGTTCCTTGTCCTTCTCATTAGACGATATAGTTGCTGAAGATGGTCCGAGTAAAGGTCCGAAACGTCCGGCCAATAAATGATTAGTATAATCACCTGGGTCTTCATATTCCTGCTATATATATATATATATATATATATATATATATATATATATATATATATATATATATATATATATATATATATATATATATATATATATTTATTTATTAGGTATATATATTAGGTTCTGCTAACTTTGATATAAGGGTGCAATCAAACAGCGTCTAAATCCAATCTAGCCTGGTTTTCCTAGTACAGCCATTTACCGCTTTCGTCACCTATAAACCTCACACCATTGAAGGTCTATTATTTCAGGCACCCGCGAGAGAGGCACCATCGTTGTTCGATGTTCGAAGGCTATTTATTCATCGCTCTACTGCCAATGCCAACCTTTACATCAAACTGTGAGAAATCTCTCCCTTTCACGCGAATTGCAAAACCTCTGACTTGAGGAAACAAGAAAATTTCTGCCTGTAGACTTTGTAAATAAAGATAAATAGTGAGTGTGTTTATTTAACCAACCGCTCCACTATAAAGCAATCAACGATTTTTATTATATCTTTTGACTTCATTTCCTCATATAATGGTAAAAATTTCGGTATACATCATTAATCACAGGTTTTATTAATAAACTGTTAACCATCTGTCATATCTAATGACTAATTAATAGTGGTGTTTTTTCGGTTTCAATTTAATTGATCAGATTTAATTTTTATGTGACAAATTATTACATAACTTAAATTTAATGCGTTTTCAATTCAATATCTTTACTTTTATTCTAAATAAGACTATGCGAAAAATTTCATAGGATATATAATTTTGTAGAAATATCTCAATTTTTCTACGATGCAGTGTTGCTATTAAAATATTCACAGTTTTCTATATCATAAATTGAATAAACTTCATCTTTTCAGTATTTTTTATTCGAGAGATTAGGAATTCTCGTTTATGATGAAGAAAAGTTCTTTTACACGCCAAAGAAAAACAACAATTTCCACCTCTGGTTTAAGTAGAGAATAGATAATCATTTAAAACCTCTTAGCCACCCACGTGACAGGAGAAAAAAGAAGCAAATTTAGTAGATTATTTCTCTTATCCTCTATACCAGCTTAATATATTTTTGTACTTCACTAAAGTAAGAATATTTTTGTCACTCAAATAACTTATATTTCATCATTCTCATCACGTATTCCCTCCTCTTCAAAAATAATATACCCAAATTCTCCTATTTGAATCCTTTATTCACAAAGGGCCTCCGAAAAATTAAAAGCATCTTTGTGACAATGTATATCATATATTTACATACACCAAAATGCTTCTAGTTTATGCTCCATGATCTAATCATAAAATCGAACATTTTTAATGACACAACTCACTATAGCGAAGCACTAGAATTTTTCTCTACTGATATTCATTTAAATTCAGCCAATGAGTATTTGTTAGGAAAGATCTTAACTATATTTAATTTATAAATTGAGAAATGATGCTATTTTGATCTTATATTAAGAATATCCCATAGATTAAATTTTGGTATTTCTTTAAATTAAAAATACATAAAGAACTAAAGATACTAAGATGTCGTAGAATGGATTCTCGACGATATACCATATATAACTATTCGTTGAGGGAACTTATTGAATTATCTTAGAGTGCGTGGATGTCTGGCTGGCTGATATTATGTATTTTCAATATGCTTAAGAAGTGGAACTGAGCTCAAGGATAATAATATTGCTATCATTAATAAAATAGAGTTTTATTAATAATAACTATCAACAACACACAAAACGGAAAATATTGACATAAACAGATAATGGAAAGGGTCGTGGGGACTCGAGCTAATTTGAGGATTAAAAGATTTAAAAAGGTAAAACAAATATAAAGTTAAAGAGATGGGATGGTTCGCTAAACCATTTAAAGCACAGGATAGAATTGACAAAAGGGTTAAATACTCAAAGGTAACGTTCGGCTTACGTAATTTATACTTGTTGTGCAGAGGAAGGCGGCGTGAAGGAATTTTCGGTCCGCCGGCGAGTTCCAGCCGAAGGGGGGGGAATAAAATGATACTGACGTGGCGTCTTGGGAATGAGAACCGTTTCTCGACGAACGGCTTGAATAACAATGGCTGTTCTACGTTGTTCTCTGTTGAACAACAGGGGGGGTGAGAACCGTCTCTTGTCTACGGGCTCAAGAACAATGGCTGTTCTAATGTTGTTCTCTTCTGAACAACAAGGGGGAAGGGTGAGAACCGTTTCTTGGCGAACGGGCTCAAAAGAACAATGGCTGTTCTACATTGTTCTCTTCTTTAAGAACAGGGGGAGGGGGGTGAGAACCGTTTCTTGTCAACGGGCTCGAACGAACAATGGCTGTTCTAATGTTGTTCTCTTCCTAAACAACAGGAGAAGGGTGAGAACCGTTTTTTGGCGAACGGGCTCAAACGAACAATGGCTGTTCTACGTTGTTCTCTTCTGAACAACAGGGAGAAGGGTGAGAACCGTTTTTTGTCAATGGGCTTAAAAGTACAATGGTTGTTCTAATGTTATTCTCTTTCTGATCAACAAGGGAGGAGCCTTGTGGACTCGGCGTCACGAAGGCTCGAACTTTGGCACTCAAGGGATATTGTCCTTCTTCTGGACAAGTGATGGTGAATCTCGATGTCGAGGTCCCTTGGCGCAGAAGGTGAGAGAGGGTCGTGGTATTGTTTCGCGGCAAAAATCTGGATCTCCAATGTGCTCTTAGTGGTAAAGTTTCCATCTAAATAGTCGAGACACTCCCTTGGCGTGGGGGACAATGGAGTGGGAGCTTCGAGGGAATGCACAGCTGAGCCTGGGAACAATGCCTTATCTGCCCATAAGCCTAACTCAATCTAGCGAGGTCGGCGTATGGGGGCGAACGGGGGCGAACGGGGGAAGATAAACCTCCTTGTTTAAAAATTGACTCAGCTGGCTGCGATAAGGCGCCCAGCTTCAAAGCGAAGATGCCCGTGGGGAGCATCGTCGTTTTAAATAACATGAGATAGTGGTTGAAATTAACGTGGCCTCAACCTTTTCTATCACATAAGATTTTATCACTACAGAACGTATAGATAAAACACTACCTAATTGCAAACACATCAAAGGGTAAGAAAAAGAGTTGAATTAACAAAAAGTAATCGGGAAAGGAGTGTTTAATCGGTATAATCCTTATCACTTGAAGTTTATTTAAAATAAAAAATAGACAAATTTAATGAAAATCCGAATGTTGTTTATTAATTGAAATGTTATTTGCTATACAATTTAATGGGCCTTTAATTACACAGAGATAGCTGCTGCAAATACTATATATATTTTAAGCCATATGACATTTAAGCTTTATGATTAGGACTTTGGTAAATGAGATAAGCATCTAGGTATAAGAGAGTGAATTAAAAATGTTTTAATTGCCGTCCAAGCTATTCTGAGTTATTATTATGTTAATACAAAGAAATTAGTATATAAACTGGGTTTAGCAAAAGTTCAGTTACACGGGTTTTATTTTATCTTCAGAGAGGTGGCTTACGTGTGAGATACGAAAAGTTCCGTTAAAAGAACATAAAATATAACTTTTCCCTCATGTGTCATTAAAACGTCATTTCCATTGACAGCATATGTGTCGAGATGGAATTGAGACCTCTGATATGTTGCGCGCGGGCCACAACGATCCCGATATCGCCAGGCGGCTCCACCACAGTCTAATGGCCGTCCAAATAGTCGCAGAGATGCCAATGGACAAGAAAGACCTCAAAGATCGACTAGGTTGAGGTAGGCCTCAAGTTCTCAATTGTTTTGCTGTGAGAAAGAGCTTCGAAGGTACTCCGAACCTAAAAATATCTAAGCTAGCGAAGAAGAAAAGCATCCCGGTGTTCTAAGTGTCCAGGGTTGTCAAAAAGGAGGGCCGCAATAAAGTAAAGTGCATGGAAACGCATTTGCTCACATACTATATGCGCGAACAACGTCTGGATCGCTGTCATCGCTTTCTCATCGACTAAAAGTTTCATGGCATTCGAATTCTAAAATTTTCTGATGAAAAAACTTTAACGGTTGATCCGGTAATCAACAAACAGAACAAACGCGTAGTAAGTTTTGGCCAGGATGTCTCTGAGGTCTGCTACCTTTACACGACCAAGTACTTGTCCTCCATGATGAAGCTTGGCCTCGTGGCTTCGAATGGCTTGATGATGTCGGTAGTGGGGTGAGCCGCAAGTTATAGGCTCACAGCGCTCGATTTCAGTGACATTTTGGTCACAAAGTTCCTGCACTGGGAGAGAAAGATCACGAGGAAGGCAGAGGACTTCTTTCACCAGGACCGTGCCTCGGCGCATACGGTCAAACCGTGGAAGAGTGGTTAGAGGCGAACATGAAGTTTTGATCGAATGAGTTTGGGGCCACCGCACTCATCCAAACTCCCCTCGACCAAAGCGTGTGGACGCATTTAGAGAGCAAGGCCTGCAAGTACCGCCACAGCAACGTCGACGAGCTGAACTCCTCCGTCAGCCGCTTGTGTGCCAGCATGCGGTAGGACTTCGTCAGCAAGTGTGCGCGGCATTCAGGTTTCGCCTGGAGCGCGTGCTTGCCACCGAGTATGGCCAAATTTATTAATATTACAATTTAAAAATATATTTATGAGGTAAAATAATAAAAACGTGTTGAATTGCAGCAAAGGTATCATTGTGTCCTTTATCGAGAGCGTCATGTAGAGTGTATTATATAACTATTGCAAGATCCTGTAAGATAAGTCCCTCCTCTAAATAGAATGAAGGAGAGTATTGAGAGTGAGTAGGAAAATAGAAAAAAACTGTAACGTTACACACAAAAGAAGAAAACCTATGTTAAGCCAGACGCCATAACATAAAGAAACAATAGTTATTAACAGAGAGCGAAAGAGAGGTCGGGATAACTGAAATTTCGTTGACTTTATTGTCTGAATGAACGAGGAAAGTTTAAATAAAATTTAATATTAATATTAAATTAATATTATGTGAATATGCTAGAGCAACGAAAAACTCGACTCATACCGTCCCTGAATTCCTTGACCTTTACAGAGTATACAAAGAATAATTAATTATCTTAATAATTTTGATAATCATCATATTAAGAATCATTCCAATCCCCGTAGTGAACACTTTAATGTTACTTCATTTTTCCATAAGCAGACTTCTGGCCATAAGAGAATCTGAAAATCGTTCGAAATTTATCTAATATTTGTTGCCACACAAATGAATCTTTATTTAAATCTTTATTTTGACAATAACATAAGGAATTTTTTATATGAATCTGTTATAAGAGATACTCGTTCCACAAACTAGTATCTCCAAATAAGAATGTGCACAAAAAAGACGTGTCTTGTGTGGTTACCGAAGAGAAAATCTCCATTTAACTCACTTTACTTACTTGAATTTCTATTAAAAAAAATTTGGGGGCCATTTTAGGCTCCATCTTTTCATTTTTCTCTTCTTCTCGCCAAAGTTATTAACTAAAAATTTGTTAAAAGCCCCAATATTTTATATTTGGTTTTCTTAAATATTTTAACTTTTTGCTTTAAAAAATGAAATAAAAGGTTTAGCAGATTTTATAAAAATCAAAACAACTCAACTCTCCTATGATCGTCTAATGACACTGAAATCATACAGACTAAAAATAAGAAAGAAATGTTGGTAACTTTTCTTATGAAAATGTTCCACTGTCTAACAGAATTTAACTTTTTGTCGACTACAAAGATTAGAATAATATTTTTTTTAATGTAGTTTTATGTAGAGATTTCAAAAATGGAAGTCATTTTTATCGAAATGACCTCAGTTTTTTTGTAGGTTACCAATTACTATCTTTGTCAAATTTTGAAGAGTCTAACGAAGTTCATTCTTTTATTAATTAATTATTAATTTCTTTTAATGAATAAGCTTTTTGTTTTCACTTATCTTTGTACTTTTTGTCAAATAAAATAAAAGTAATAACAAATAATTCATACCCCTATATACTGAATAATCTAATATTAATAAAAAAATAAATGTGCAGATTACAAAAAACTGAAGTCATTTCATGAAGAACAAAGGTCATTTTCATAATCTACGCAAAAACTACACTAGAAAACTACTTTCTCACTTGTGTAGCAAAATCATTGTTGGACAATGTTATTATTAGATCACTATCGAACAAAATTTCACTGAAAACATCCCTGAAAACTTCGACAAACTTCTGGAATATTTTGCAACATTACCTCAGAAATATTTAAATTAGGATTCACAGATCTGCTATCATTGTAGCTCTAGCTACCATAATGAACACATCAGAGGATAAATGGCATAAAGAGGCTGCAAACTCTCTCTCTTATATCTGCTGACAGTTCATCAAAGTTAGTGCCAACATGTTCAGTGTGTCAGCATCTATAAGAATATGTAAAGAATTAAAGCATACTTTCTGATGACAGTTGGGAAATAAGATAAACCATGGTCATCTTTTTATCTTGTGTACACTGCAAGAAATCTCTAGGAGGTAAGAAAATTGTTTATTGTAAATAGTAAAATATAAAATCTCACTACAAATATTTAAGCTATAATATTTGTTTGTAAGCCAAAAGAGTACAAAAGTATATTTTTACTTGTACAGGATGGTATAAAGGATGGGAGAGCCATGAAATTTCACACTTGAGGGATTTTGTGTTAACCCAATAAGCACACAAGCAACTGCAAATTCTGTATATTGAACTATTACAAACCTCGAATTGGAAAAAATGCGAATAACCCTCCAAGATTCACTTCTTTTGTTTTTATGGCTGCTCTCTGGCTCTAATACAAATTAACCTGATATCCTTACCATTCATTCCAATTTCTTTAAGGTATTTTACCAAGTTTCCATGTTTTACTATGTAAAAGGCCTTTTCAAAATTAAAAAACCACAAATATACATCTTTCTGCATTTCTATCGCTCTCTCAAGAATGGTTGTTAGGCAGAAAATAGCATTACTTGTTCCCTATCTTGCCCTAAATCCAAACTGTTATTGTGCTACATTTCCTTCTACCTTTCTCTTTAGTCTGTTTCTTAGTACTTTGAAAATTATCTTTCCCATCTGGCTCATTATGCTTATTGTTCTGTGTCAAAAAGAGACGGATAACGCCACGTAGGATGCCCAGCAACGGCCGTGAGCCCCATGTTTACATACAACCTGGGAACTGGCGCACTTCTGGATAGATAACGAGAGCGTTCAATGCAGGACGAGTTTAAAACATATCAGAAACTCCGCGCGACCATGAGAATTCACGCAGGACGCGCTCCTCTGATAAAACCCGCTCCCATCCAGCGCCTCAGGCGATGCATTTCCGCTGAGGCCGCATAAATAATCAGACACAGGCCAGAGAATTCGATACAGTTGCCAAAACAGTCACGAGTACAGTTGTGGATAGCAGTACCGTGCAAACCTCGTGCGTAGCACCCGCCATCGGGTGACCGCCAGCACGGTGATGTGACGAGCAGCCCTCGACTCTGTCTAACTCGCAGCCGAAGAAAAGAGTTTTCGCCAGATATACGGTAGTCAATAGACAAACCTCCATCAACGTCGGGTCAGCTTCATTCTCGCCTGGTCTACTCACTCGTTTATCTTCAGCGAAGTTAAACAAAGTGTTTTTAATCAGACATTGCAATCCCTGTCGTTACCAGGCCCCAACCAATTGGATTTACTTGAGTCTCGCTAAGAACTCAGCCAACCCGTTTTCCCCCAAGAGTTCCCTACGTCCAGTGAACGAACGTTATCGAGTCCCATTATATCCCGAGTTTTCGTGACCTTGATTTTGTACTTCCGTACCCCCCCCCTCCCTTAAATTTCGTGGATTTTCTCCATTGGAGCATTAATTATATTCCTTATTTTTGTATATAGTAAAGTATTTTTCTCAACCCAGAATTTCTATAAGTGTTTAACTTAGGCCAACTATCGCACTCAGTTTGTTATTGTTTTCTCACGCGCTCAGTTTGCCCCCACCCCCTGTTCCGTCTGAGGAGAGTCAGTACAAGGTCTCTCTACGACATAATATTTATAAGTTGGTGTCAGGTCTTTTAGGGTCACCCATAGTATTATATGGTCTAATTTCTTTTAGATTTGTATCAGAATCTTAAGGGTGTTCTTATATTTTGCAATACGGGTTCTGATTTAGAAACTTTAGAAAACGACTATACCTATTTTCCATTTCCTTTGTTTATGTGCGTATTTTTTTCTTTGAATTTAAAGTTTGTGTCCGCGTTTCACGCAAAATCTTACTCCTTTCAGGCTCCTAATCACCTGCCTGTATTAAAAGGTATCATATTGTATGTTTGTTCTTGCAAGGCCCCATTTCCTCTGTTGTTAGTTAAAGGGTACAATTTGATTTTTTGGTATTGTGTATTCTCGTTGCTTACTGGGCAACGGAGTCTCGTATACATCCGAAGTGAATATTGCGGTTGTGCTTAAGAATTCGTGTCGTGCGAAATGATAACGTTGTGTTTTGAGTTTTTTTTTGTGAATTATCGTTGGTCCGCCAAAATCTACCAGAACTCACGGTGTCCATTTAAAAAAAATTCCCTTCATTGTGCTGCTTTTCACCAAATTCTTTTCTTCCTTAAACACATTGAAGTCACAAGGAGAGTCGATTGGGCTCAGTGATAAGGAGCTGCTAGTGTACATTCAAGAGTAGGAAAGGATGGGAGAGAAATGAGAAGAGAAAGAGAAGAGAAAGAAAGAGAAATAGAAGAGAAAGAGAAGAGAAAGAAAGATAAATAGAAGAGAAAGAAAGAGATGAACGAGAAGAGAGCAAAAAAATCCGGCTTTACGAGCTGGAAATGAGTAAGACCAGGAATGAGACGTTGTCCATCAGCTCAAGATCCGAAGTTCCACGTACTGCAGCAGTTAAGCTCCCAGTTTTCAAAGAAGGTCAGGATTTTGGACCCTTCTTAATTCATTTCGTAAATACTTTCGAAATTAATCATTGAGACATCGAGGTAAATGGAGTGGCTCAATTGTTGCCCTTATTAAACACCCAACTCCGAGATATATTCATCTCTATTCCCTCGGAAGACACAATTGATTACTCAATATTAACATCCGAATTACTGGTGGCGTACAACATGACCCCAGACTTTTACCGATCCAAATTTAGGCATGCTTGCATTCAGCCAAGCCAAACTTACCATCAGTTTGGATACACGCTCCAGCGTCACCTCAAATTTTGGTTCAATGTATGAAAGTTCCTACATGATTATGATGCCCTTGTTGACTTCCTCCTGAGGGACTAGCTTATGGTTGCACTTACGCTCGAGATCAGGTAACTCTTAAAGGGCCTGAAATGCCTTAAGTTCAGAGAGTGCCTAGAAGAGGCCGGTGTTTATTTGGTTAGCTAAGGTAACCACCCGAAGTAAGGTAACAAGATGGCACCCACTTCCTCCAAACCGAAGTCGAATTAGAGTAAATTCATCCCGCAAAATGGAAGTAAGTTTGTAAAGGTAAGTGGGCCTTCAAAGCCAAAACCACTGTTCTCTTCCGAATATCGAGACGTAAAAACACACGTCGAAACCTTATACATCATTCTTCCCCAGGAGACACATCATTCGTTTCTCAAGAGGTCTGGAAGGCCACGTGAATACCCACTGCCCCCAGAACTACCAGTTCAAAAGACACTTCCATCACAAAGTTCAACAAATCTGGGCCACGTCAGCCCCCCCTTCCCCCACCCGTCATCACCACCGGAATTCTCTCCTCTCCCGAGCATCTCAAGCACCGTCGGCCACCAGGTAAACTTCTTATTTTTTAAGAATACCCCTAGAGGCCTTAAGTTCAAATCGGGAACGATTAATCGCTGCCGTGTACCCACCCTTGTGAGAGATACAGGGTGCACCTGTATACTGGTATCAGATAAGCTGCTTTTCCCTGTAGCCCCGGACCACAATAAATTCGCTGTCGTGAACGATTACTTGGGGCGTGCCAATCGTTTCCCCATTGTTAAGTGTTTCATCGATTGTGCATACTTCACATGCTGGGCAGAAGTAGTAGCGGCTCCTATTAAATTCTGCTCCGTCTCTATTGAGCAGTGCCTACGGATATCCTCCAACCACATGGCTCAACCTGTCGTTACCCGTTCCCAAAAGGTAAAATATTCAGAGGTGTCCGCGTTTCTAGTAACTACCTGCTCTTCAGAATTCAAGAACACCATAACTGGAGAGTTCGCCAAGAACCAGAAAGGTCGCGACTCCCTCCGTTTCCTGTGGGCTGAGGCCCAGGCTAAAGAACCGTAATCCACTTGAGGAGACAAGGTGAGCTCCTACCTCGTTACCTTCGGCTTTCTTTGGTGCGCGTGCCCTGAAGGCGGTAGCCCGCGGACTCAAGTATTGTGTATTCCACGTGCACTCGTGGGTCATATCTTATTCACTGCCCATAATAGCTTATTTTCAGGCCATTTTAGCAACACAAAGACCGTCCATAGAATATTTATATACTTTTATTGGCCAATTGCCTATAATGAGATCCTTCGCTACTGCAGGTGCTGCGTCATCTGCCAATAAACAGCCACAAAAGGAGAAATTAAGCCTGCGCCGCTGGAGAAGGGCCCCCTAATTTCAGAGCCATTTTTCCGTATAGCCAACGATCACATCGGTCCAATACATCCCCCGTAAAGTGAAGTGTACAGCTATGTCCTCACTTTAGTAGGTTTTTCCACCCGATTCCCTGAGGCCGTGCCGTTGAAGAAGATCGATAGTATATCCTGTGCAGAAGCACTTATCTCCATCTTTTCCCGCGTGGGATTACCTAAAGAGATTTTGTCTGATCGCGGATGCCAGTTCACCTTACGGCTGATGGAGTACGTTGGTAAACTTCTAAGATAAACCCCCTTTCATCTTCCCCTTTCACCCAACTGGCAACGATTTGTGTGAAAGGGTAAACGGCTCATTAAATCTATTCTCAAGAAATTGTGCACCGAGCAACCCCAGGAATGGCACCGTTTCCTGCCGGTAGCCCTTTTGGTTTGGCCTCATTTGAGTTCCTGTATGGGCGTAAAGTTAAAGAGCCCATTAGCATCCTAAAGGAGCTGTTCTTCAACTAAAAGTTAGACCAAGATATTCAATCTTCTTACGCTTACCTCCTAGATTTGAGACATAGGCTAGAAAAGTGTGCAGAGATTGCGTACCATAATTCTCAGACAAAATTGGGTAAGTACAAGGTGTATTTCGACTATAAGGCCCAAGATTGGATATTTAACCCCTGTGAAGACATTTTATTATTACTACCCACAGAGAACAACAAGCTTTCTGAGTCAATGGAAGGGCCCCTTTTCAGTGATTGAGAGCCGTGGCCCTGTTGATTATTTTATCCAAACTTCGTCCAGCACTAACTATTTCACGTAAATATGCTTAAGAAATACCACCGTCACGCTTGTGCCAACCAACTTTTGGGGCACTGGACAAAGAATCAGCCCTTAAGTCCGGCTACCCGCTAGGCCCCTTGGTCGTGGTACAAGTCGCCTGTGTGGATCAAGACGCCGAATACCCTATACACGTCCTGATAGACGCCCCTAATTCCCCTTTGTCTGAGTTAATTATAAATAATCAGCTTTCGATCCTTCAAAAGAATCAGCTACAAGAATTACTTAAGCAATTCAGTGACGTAATTTCGGGCATCCCTGGTTGTGCTTCTCAGTTTGAGCACCATATCCAGCTTGCCACCCAGAAACCCGTCCGTTCTAAGCCGTACCCCCTCCCCATACACTTAAGAAAATTTTTCAATGATGAGGTAGACAAACTTTTAAAGTTAGCTTTAGCACCAATCCTCCTTCTTTTACCCAATTCCTATAAACCTTTTGGCATACAGATCGATACGAGTAACGAAGGGATAGGCTGCGTCCCTATCCAATATAGGGACAATGGTGAAAGATTTTGCATCGCGTTTGCTAGCCAGAATCTCCTCCCTCGCGAGCAAAACTACGTGGTAATAAAGAAAGAAGATCTCGCTATTATCTGGGGGGTTTCGAAGTTTAAGATGTTTCTCTTATGGAAAGAATTTGTTATCGAGTCCGAACATAAGCCCCTCTCCTATTTACGAAACATCAAAGTTAACAACGGTATTCTTATGCGGTGGAGTATCTGTCTCTAAAAAATTTAATTTAACATCGTTTATATTAAGGGCTGAGTAAACGATCTAGCGGACAGCTTGAGTAGAAATCCTCTGGATTAGTCCTCAAAGTAATTTTGCTTTAATTATTTTAATGTTTAGTACCTGTTTCATATATTATTATTTTTTGTCACAATTTCTCTAGTTATGTTTCATTATAAGAATATGTTTCTTTTTCTTTTATTTTGTATATATCCTGATATTTTCTCATTTTTTGTATGTATCCTTTTATTATTAATTGTGTTGGACATTTCTTCTCTTTGTATAACGATTGTATGTTTAAACCCAGGGTTACCGAGACGATAATAACTATAACTATAGCCGAATTAGTCCGGTTTATCTTCCTGTATTGTTATTATTTTTTCTTTTGTCTTTTTTGATGTTGTGAGAATACGATTGTATTCCCCGAGGCCTATTTAATTTGATTTATTTTGGTAAACAGTCCCTGGCTTTACCCCTTTTGTGTTCGGTCATTATTGTGAAATTAAGCTGAGTAATCCCCTTACATTAGTCAAATGACACTTTCCTCGAAAGTTCCATCTTGGGTGGGATGGATTATCAGAAAGAGACGGATAACCCTACGTGGGATGCCCTGGAACGGCCGTGAGCCCCACGTGTACATAACGCGCTTGGGAACTGGTGCAGTTCCGGCACAGAAAACGAGAGCGTTCGGTGCAGGGTGAGTTCAAAACAGATCGGAATCCACGCAGGACGCGCCTCGTCTGATAAAGCAAGCTCCCTTCCGGTGCCTCGGAAGATGCATTTCCGCTGAGGTCACATAAAAACTCAGATAAGGGCAACCAGAATTCCATACAGTTGCCAGTACAGTCTCGGGTACAGTTGCGGATAGCAGTACCATGCAGACCCCGTACGTTGCATCCGCTATCCCGTAACCACCAGCCCCGTGACGTCACGACTCGCCCTCACTCTCTCTCGATCGCAGCGAAAGACAAGGATTTTCGCCAGATAGACGCTAACCAACAGAAAAACCTATATCAACTGCGGGTCAGTTCCGTTCTCGCCTGGCATACTCCCTCGTTAATCTTCAGCGAGGTTAAACAAAGTGTTTGTAATAAAACCTTGCAAAACCCCGTCCTCATCAGGCCCATCCGATTTATGTGAATCTCCCTAGGAACTCAGCCAACCCGTTTTCCCTCAAGAGTTCGTTCATATGTCCAGTGACCGAGCCTTATCGAGTCTCGTTGTACACCGAGTCTGCACCTCCTTGATTTTGTACTTCCGTATCCCCGCTCCTATAATTTTGTGCTGTGTATCCATTGTAGAACACCTAGAACTTGTTTACCTTATCTCAACTATCACACTCAATTTGGGATTGTTCTCCCACGCGCTCAGTTTAACCCCCCCCCCCCGCCTTGTTCCGTATGAGGAGAGTCAGTATAGGGTCGCTCAACGACCTTAACTCTACGACATTCTGTGCTTTCCACATTCTGCAATTCCTGGCTTTTTAGGGATGTCTATAAATATAGACTCTTTCATGGCCTCCGGTTTATATCCACTTTCATATATGCTATTGGCTATTTCTGTGATTTTATCCAGAGCCAAATCATCCGCTGCTTTCACCATTTATAATACCAATACATCTTCACCTTCAGCTCTATTGCTTTTCATCTTGACAATAGCTGCTACTATGTCGCTCTTTAATATCGCTGGTCCTTCTAGATCCTCTTCCTCATGTACTTCGGAGATGGTTTCTCTTCCATCATAATATAGCTGTCTTGTATATTTTTCTCACCTTTCTAATATTTTGTCGAATTTTACTAGCAGATTTCTATGTTTTTCCATAATTACTGATCCTCGTGATGGTTTCTTTCTCCCTGTCATCTCTTTCATTTTTTCATACATTAGTCCGTGATTTACGCTTGCAAGTTGTTATATCTCTTGACATTTCTCATTGAGCTATTCTTCTTTTCTCAGTTTACATCTTCATCTTTTTTCTCCCACTCTACGTATCTTTCTTGGTTATATTTACATCATCTCTTTTTCTCCATAAGATTCAAAATATCTTCTTTCATCAATGTATTTCATGCTCTTCTCTTAATTTTCGGCACAATTTCTTCTGTTGCTCCTACCAAGAAATCCTGTAAAAATTTTCACTTTTCCTCTATCTCATCCGCTTCTATTAGGCTCAATATTTCAAATCTGTTCCTCACCTCTATTTTAATCTCTGAATTTTCCTCATCCTTCTTTAGGGTACTCCATTCTTGTCTTGGTTCTTGCAATTTTCCCTGTACTCTTTTTAGCTTCACTTTCATGTTTTCTATTACTGTAACATGATCCCTTCCTTGTCCATAGTCAGCCCTAGGTAGATTCTACATTGATTTAATGAAGTTATAAACCTCTGATTAATTGTAATATACTCAATCTGGTTTCTTGATACACTTCCCGGGCTCTCCCAGGTCCACAGCTGTCTAGGATGATGTTGAAAAAATATATTTGTAATTATTTGTTCCTCACTACTGCAACACTGCAACACTGCATCACTCCACCCATTTATATCCGCTCTCATTTATATGACCCATACCAATAGGTCCCACTATTCTATCATGTCTCTCGCTTCCCACTTCGGAATTTAAGTCACCCATTATTATTGTGATGTCATATGATCTGCCGTGACTCCTCACTTGGGCTAGAATTTCATGAAAATCTTCAACTTCCTCATCAGGATGGTCAGAAGTGGGCGCATATGCTTGTATGATATTTATATTCAGGGGTTTTCCCGCTACCTTTATCAGCATTGCCCTGTCCCAGGCAACTTAATATCCCATCACATATTTGCCCAACTCCCTTCTCATCATTACTCCCACTCCTATCTGATGTTCTTCCCTACCACTATAAATGAATTGATAATGTTGATCTTTATTAACGCCCACTACAATCCACCTCACATCGCTCCAACAATGTCTATTTTCATTCGCCTTATTTTCCGTTTCAAATTATCGAATTTTCCTGCTTGGTATAGAGCATGACATTACAAGTTCTAATTAATCCAAATACAAAAACGCAGGGGGATTGTTTCTTTTCAGTATTCAGTTTAATTATAATATTTTAAGGAAAAAATAATTCAGATGGTTTTCTAAAACAGTAAAAGGGATTAAAAGACGTATTAAATATTTTGATTTTCCCATATAATTTCTAAATTACAACCAATCAAATAAATGACTAAAAATCAATATAAACTTATGGAAAATAACTTAAAACTATCGTTCATACTTATTTGTCTTATTTGGAGGTGTGTTGTTGTTTTCCCAAATGACATCACAAATAATATCGAGAATCACCTCATGAGGACATTAGATGTGCCACGTTCATGCGAATCAAAATATTGGCAGCGGTCTTTTGCTCGAATTTAAAACTAAATAGCAACGAGGGCATATCAGGTGGAAGGTTAGTAAGGAGAGATGTATAAAGAAAGTGGTGAAGCTTGAGATAGTGAAAATAAATGAAATGCATAGAACTGCAGATCTTCGTTCCCTCAAATATTGGAGCTCGGATGACGTCTGCTCCTCCAGTTACAAGGCGCAACACTCTATATGCGGAAGCCCCAAGCAGTACATTGATACGAGTATCAAGGTGACGCACCAAGCTCCTCTTATATTAACGGGTTATTCGGTTGTACCTTTATGCTTTTGTAAGTTCCTGTTGCTTTTTTTTTGATTGAGCGTCCGAGATTGGGTTCATTTTGGGCTGAAGAAATTAATTAACTCTTAGAAACCAGTTTCCAGAATATTTTTTCTTCCACCACTGTTTTTTTTAATTGAACTTAAATGGTTTATTTCTAAGTAAACAAAATAGTTGTAGTCATCTTCAATTCTCATAATTTTATCATCTTTTCAGAAACAAGAGCAAAGAAAGTGTCATAAAAATCGACGAGGAATGAAAGATATGAGTCAACTAATGACAAAAGCGGGTGTTTAGAGATCTTGTCTAATGGCAGACGTTCAACGATGAGTTTCTAACAAAATTAAAAATGTTTACCCTGGAACTATACTTTATCGAACCCCCACTCGGATTAGATGGCAAAAGGCTGGAGCGAAGATGTATTTTGCATTTCTGACCAGTTATAATTAGTAAAAACAAATAATAAGTCTTAAAGAGGTAGTGGGCCGAAAATCTAGACTGACCCCAATCAATCCAACTAGCTTCCTACACTAATCCGGACGTGAGAAATCGAAGGAGAATGAAACGGATTGTATGTACAGTCCTGCACTAACAAAAAAAATACAATAATATTTACAATGATATTTACAATCAAAAATAAATAAGTCTTACTTAGAAATATTATTGATCGATCCTAAGAACAATGAAAAATAATCAAGTAACCCAAATAAAATTGGGACTCTACAGTCAATGAATAACAGAAAAAAATGACCTCACGTTGTACATCAGAAATCTTGTATTGAAAACTAGCGCATCCGTGCTTGGACTGAAATAACTGACCTGTTACAGTTGTTTGGATATTTTAAGCCCTCCTTCCTCAAATCTAAACTATTTTACATTCTCAAGTACGACAGAGCACGGCCTGGAACCTTTGTCCTATACTAGTGGCCTTAGGCTTTTATAATATTCTATCGTTATAGTTAGCTTCTACAAGTGTAAATTTAAAAGTGCTGGTCCTTTTTATCTTTCCAAATTATGGCGCCTGGAAAGAAAAACCATCTTATAATAACATGCTAATGAATTTGCAAATAAAAACAACAAACAAACCCATTACCGTTCACACACACATTCTTACAGAGGGAGGGAGAGGGTATTTAAGAAAAGGGATGGGAGAATGGCCCCTTTTACACACACTCACATTCTCTCCACCACAAAGAGAAGCAATTCAATTGTGAGAAAGATAATTAAAGGAAGTTGGGTCCTTGGCCTTCTTCGATCCGAGATTAAAAATGAGATTGAAAGTAATCTTAAATTTTAATTTGGGGGATATCGTTCATTACTGATACATGTATAAATAACAGAGAGGAACAATTTTCAACATAATTTTTGTTGAGTTTGATTTTTTACTTCCATTAGACAAGAAGTCTCATGCTGATTTGAAAACTTCAGTAAGGTTTTTCTGATACTTCTCTAAAAGAAACACAATTGTATAGTTTGTCGGTGAGTAATAAGACTGGTCAGCTGATTGCTTGTATTATTTTTTTATCTATTTATTTCTAATCATAAATGTTTTATGCAAAAAGCTAAATTAGCTAATTTATTAATTAATTTTGTCAACACTTTGACTACGATTTATATAAGAGACAAATTAGCAAAACCGCAAGAGCTTGTAACTTCTCAATTCAGATACACGTGATAAAATGCGATGAGAGGTTGTGTGCCGATCTATATAAGTGATTACTATCCTTTTCGAGAAATAATACATAAAGGTAGGTATACAAGAGGTAAGTAGCCCTTTTATAAACTTATTCAACTTATTTTTGAGTCACAGAATTATTTAGTCTCTTTGGGATCATATCTGTCTCTGCTACTGTACGTCTCAGCGTAAATGCCTAAACAGATTGAACTATTTTTGTTATATCTATGATATTTTCACTATTTTCAGTTATAGAGCCAAGTCAGCACATTTTTAAGCTTGCGTAATTTTCATATTTTAAGTCAAAATTGGTGATCAAGTTTTGTGCCCCTCACAAAGTGTGACAGTAGTTTATCAAGAGCTTACGGCATTTGAACCAACGAAACAGAAGATACGATGGCATTTGGTATAAATATGATTTGGTGTGAGATAAAAGATCATTGCAGAGACTTTTACATTTATTTAGTAAAAACTTAAGGGTATAGCGAGAAAAAAAATTGTAAAATCGAGTATCCTAGTGCACCATCAGCTATACGTCCAGTGCTTCATTCAGCTAAAATCCCAGTGCCATTTTTCGTTCAACTACTCTCTCTAGAAGATATGGATCATGATGAAGAATTCAGTGAAAAGATGAAGGTTTCGAAATTGAAGGTGATTTAGCTTGTAAGAAAATTAATAATAGAAGGCTTCGAAACATCTATTTAGCACTAAGACTGAATGAAAAGACTTGTGTCAAAAGGAGCGAATGTATTCTACTTTCGATATACAGGAAGTGTATTTTTATAGTACTTTCAAATTTACAGGAGCTTAGTTTATAGCAATGTTTAATGAAGGAATTGTGAATTCTGATCTACAACTCGACTGAATGGCTACTGCTCATCGATAGCTCAAAGCGGAGTTTAAACTGAGTCATCATCCATGTTGGCAATTAATCTAGTGCGGTCTCCGTTGGTCATTCAGTTAGTCTTGGTGAAGAACATGGGGATATTGAATGGAGCGGAATTAGCCTCCAATATCTGGCTTGAAACCTAGTGTCTCCAAGATTTTACATCAACCACTTATGAAAAAAAATTATATTCTTACATCTGTACATCAAATTGGGCCTGATAAAGCAAATCGTTCAATCCTTTCCAAATGATTCAACTATTTCAATTCATTTCTTTTGGCAGTTCCTGGGCTATATATTAGAAATCCAAGGCCAGTGTGATATATGGTCCACAGATTCGCCAGCTCACCAAAGATTAACATTTCAACGGAACAACTTTATAACTAAAAAAGAAAGTTTGGTTACCATTTAAACACCTTGAACTAAACCAATTTGAAAATACACGGGGAAATATTTACTCCGAAATTGTACAGAAACTATTGAAGAGCTGTCTGCTTAGCCATCTAGCTAACTACCTGGAAAACCATGGGTAAGTAAGTCGTGAGCATGTTGAAAGATTACAGTAAGATTTGAAGGCCATGGAGAAGTGGTATGAAGGTAGATGAGATGGAAATATGTTGGCTGGCTACTGTTAGAGTATAAAGCGAAAGTTCCAGATATTGAACTCTCCAGGAAAACCCATAAGCTTAAATTTTCCTTTTATTACTTGCATGCAATTTGCTTAAGTTAACAATATCCTTTGTAGAACAAAAGAAATTTGTACAGACATTAAATTCGCGCAATGTTTTTTTTTTTCAGTTTAGGTAAATTAATAAAAAAAATCTAGAAAATAAGCACAGAGTTTTTAGATACGATATTTTTATGTTTTTTGGTACATAGTGAAGGTATTCAATAGCCTAAATAGTTGAGGTGATACAGAAAATCTATAGTCATTTTTAGGTTCAGAGGTCAAATTATAGGAACACCCTCTGACCCCCTCCCCCAATTTATTGGAGAACACGTGCTATGGTATCCTGCCATGGATGACGTCCTTTCCTGTTCGAACATTCTCGAATTTTCGACTCCTGAGCACGTTGTAAAAATATTTCCCAATCCTGCGAACTCGCCCCAAGCCTCCCCACCCCCCAATGACGAAGTGAGAAAGAGCCACACTGTCTCGCACCTCGCTGCTAAATGATGAATCGACTCCGCCCCCCGATTAAGATGTCTGGAACTTGTGACTCTTTTCTCCAAACTCCCCTTTTCCGTCCACAATCGGGCATACAAATACTCGTGTTATTCTGTAGCTCGAAGAGTCCAGCCCGCACCTCAAGGCCGTCCTTATCATCTCGCCCCGTGAGCGTTTGTCAAAGAGCAAATCTTCTTTAGCCGCGATTCTAACCAAGTCAATTAGTAGCTACTGTGAACGGCAAGACTTTGAATTTGCGCAAAAGTCTCCCTTCGTTTAATCGAACCGATAAAAATCTCTATCGATTACTTTTAAGGAAGAGAAGATTCCTCTTTCAGTGGAACTACGAGAATTCTCACATTCCCCGTCGAACCTCATCTTTGAAGTTTGGCTATCTTCATCGGAAGGTTGGTTCTGATCGTGCCCCACCTGCCTCAATCTGATCGTGCCACACTTGCCTCATGGGATCTTTCCCCACTCGCCTCATCGCAAGAAGTACCTTCCTCGAAGTCATCGATCCATAAGACTGAAACCCCCTCCATTATTAGTATTGCCAAGTTCCCTCTTTTGATCTGAGCCTAGTTACATTAATCAATTAATTTCATTTGAGATTCCCTCCTCATAATAATTATCAAGAGAATTTCTCAATTAAAATAATTCCCTTTGTTTATTATTATTCTTATTTTAATCTTTGTAAATAAAATTATATTTTTGTTGTTTCATCTTTAACAAACCTTGAACGATACTCTCGGCCTATTCAAGTAAATCTCGCCAACCATTTATGCACTCTGTTTGATTATTAAGGATTTGAAGCACAACGCTTCAGTTGTGACCTCCTAGTCGGTCGTTAATCCCTGCGAACAGTCCTTCAATGGTTTGCGTTCAGTAGGTGATTAAGTCACTGCTCCCACATAATATAGTAGTGTATAGTATTGAGTGGTTGTACGACGACATATAGTCAAAACATGTATCAGATCAGGGTCAACTAAAATTGTGTTCTCCAGCGTAATTACATAGATTACTCTCAAAGTTTCTAAAGTGAAGGAAACTTATTTAGTGCAATAATACCTATTTAATTCTCTTTAGTAAGTTACCTTCAAGTGTTGGGACAGAAATTTGGATTCGATATGTGAGGCAAAGTCTTAGGGGTAACATAAAAGGGGGGAAGGGAAGCATTAACTAATTCACACTGAAATGCAATGGTAGTGTTGGTTTGGAGGTGAGTTTTTTTCTACCGTAAGATGTTCAGATGCATTGCATCCAAGCTTTCCTAATTAGTTTGCTAACAAAATATTGAGGAAGTGACTAGAGTTAGAATAAAGGAAAAGGTAATTTTGTAGATCGCTTGACGTTGTTTAATGTTTCTTTGTTCCTTATCTAATTTCTCTAAACTTTTTTAGATACTTGTTTGTTAAGTTTACTTAACAAACTTGTGTGGAGTTATCTCAGAAGATAAAGTGATAGAAAATCACTTGGCCTATGAGGTTGATTCACCTGTTTGCTGCCGTCTCTTACCCCTGGATACGAATACATTTACTGATGTTGTAGAGGGCAATTAGTTATAGCTAGTTAGGTTGGAGTTATTTCCAGAATCAGGTCAAGATTTATCTGCCTGTTTATTCAAAGTTATTGTTTCTATCTCTCTTCTCTATTCTACCATATTGACTCCAAATATGAGTAGCCCTATAGAGAGGGGACAAGAGAGTGTCTCGGGTTGATTTTCCTTGCCCCCGTTCCCTCCTGTGGGGTCTGCTTTCCCTACCTACTCGAGAATCCAGAGTTCCCTAACAAAAGTCTGAGACTGTCTGAGAAGGCCATTGGTTTTCCACGAAAATCTAAGTTTCAGCTCTGATCCGAACGGCAGCTCGCTGCAAACATGTCTATGTATGTGTGTTTGCTTGTCTCTGACAGTAGCGAAGTTTATCGTAATTTAAATCCAAGTACATAATGCCAGATATTAT
Source organism: Ceratothoa steindachneri (assembly GCA_963969495.1). Taxonomy (NCBI): domain Eukaryota; kingdom Metazoa; phylum Arthropoda; class Malacostraca; order Isopoda; family Cymothoidae; genus Ceratothoa; species Ceratothoa steindachneri. The sequence goes on from OZ018319.1 coordinate 136,381,675, forward strand.
GTGTTACTACCCTATTTTGCATATTTAATTAAAATCGTCACAATAAATATTACCTGAAATAAAGGATTAAATGAAAATCCTTCAAGTCTTAACTCAACACAAGTAGTTTTAACGCTACGGCTTTTAGACAAGATCTTTATACAAGGTGAGACCCGAATTTATAAATTATATTAATTCTCTCGATGATTATTGCTTAGCTAATCAGAGATTCTGATTCCAGATACTTAATATCGATTAACCAAAACGTACAATACTCATCTTATTTTGGTGACCCTCTTTGATCACTTAGCCGTAATATTCATTCGAACAAAGATGGAAAGAACTAAAAACATTCCCTCTTAGTTCTTTCCTATACGATAACGAAAAATATTAAGCCCACTGGCTAGTTATCCTGATTTTGTTCTTGAATAGATCTTTCTAAATGTATATGTGTTGAGGTATAGCCGATATATATCTATCTATGGAAGGGGATTAGATTAGCCGAGTAGTGAGGAATAGAGCGAAAGGACGCCCAAGAGACCTGACATCGGCTTCACTACCAGATGATGGGGTAAGATAATGAGGAGGAATAAATGGAGTTAAACTGTTCCCCGAGTACGCAGGCAAATTACACATAGTAAGTGCAGATTGGCCGTTAATTGATAGCAATGGCTGAATGATGTTCTGAGTTATTTAAATAGAGAAGTAGAAAAAATAATATTTAATAACACAACAAGAAATAAATGAATATTTACACAAATAAAATAAAATTGGAATATCCAGGACTTTGTGGCTTGATAGTCGGGCAGAAGGGGCAAGATAATGACCTTAAACAAGGTAAATGACCAAACTTGGATTGAGCCTTTATAGGCTGTGCTGAGCCAAAATACAAATAAATATTTAGGGGATGACCCGAGTAAAGGGATCCGCACAGGTCGACATCTTGCAGAAGTTAATACTTGGACGACGAAAGGAAGTGGGGCAATTCGAGGAGAAGAATTAAAGAAGGTTGAGATTTACCTCGGAATACAATGACGAGGCAGTGCTTGCGCTGGTGAACGAGAACGGCAGCTACTAGGAAATCGCCAATTGACTGGGGTGGAATTCCGACGGGAGAGTTTCTTGTTTTTGCCCTCGTGAAGACGAGAGCGGAGCCAAATCGAGAAGAGATATGCCTCGTGTCGGATTGCGAGCCTGAACTGCCTTGATCCGGCCTAGTCTGACGCTAAATACAGGCTGACGCTGGAGTAAAATTGCCTCCGGCCACGGAAAGATTCTCCCGAGGTAAACAGATGGCTAGGGAAAGGACGTCTCCACCCAGGAATTTAGAATAACGGATGTCTTCCCTCATTTTCACATGGTTTCAGATGTTAGGCGGGAAGCAAGATTGCCTCAAGGCTTGGGGGTGAAACCTCCATAAGTAAATACACCTGCGTTCCGAAGCCTCTTCGCATAGTTTCTAGGTCTGTTTTCTCGTCCTTTGACCTCGTGTGCGATAGCCAAGTGGGTTTATAGGGTACACGTGGGGCTTCCTTGGCTCTATTCTTTCACAATAGGGATGAGTATTTTTGAATGTATTTCTCGGCAAAAATGATTGATTATATATTAGAAAATACATTCTTTATTGGATATTATTTGAGAGAATAGTCGAGTCTATATTTCTGGATCTCTATAATTGAGTATGCTCTCGGCTATATTGGTCAATATATAACCTTAACAATATTTTTGTGAATATATATTACTTGATAACTTTACTTGGCATGTTCGTCCATATGTTAGTTTTTACATATTCGACTTTTATATATTTGGGGATATACTCGTATATCCCAATATACATACATATACGTGAGCATGTTTTTAAATACATACTTGAGTATATTTTCGAATATAAATTTTATGAATATTCTTGAATATGTTACTCAATATACAGTGATAAATTTTCTTTGATAGATTAATGAATGTTATTAAATATCTATTTTTGAATACATATTATTTAAAGTTTATTGTTTAATGCATATCCTTGAACATACTCTGCATTATACTCTTAAACCTATATTTGTGGATACTTATGCTTAAATGACTATGTCCTGCTAAAAAATAAGCGACATTCGAAAATAGAGGCCATTCTCAGTTTCGACCTTATAGCCCCAACATCTCTCAAGAAGGGCCATAGCTCAGATGAATAAGCTTAAAAATAGAGTCATTCAAGCTTGGTTGTGCTTATTTTCCCTTAATATATATATTAAGCTCTTCATCAAGCTCTCAACGGGAGCTCTTCTCACAGTCACGAGAAGTTAACGCATAAGCCAACCTTTTTAAGGTAAACTAAAAAATATGCCTGCAAATCAGCTACGAGTATTTTAATAGTTATCGCTTCTTTCGAAGAGAATGGAAAATGTATTTTTATGTAATCTAGCTTTGCCTTATAAATCGCTTATCGCTTAGCCTGAGTATAAATTTAGTAAAGTGAACGTGTATTTGCAAGCTAAGTTAATTTCTACCAACACTGACTTCAAGTAAGTAATTGCAGCCAATAACTCGGGCTCCTTTTAGTAAGACTAGACGCAGTTCATATATTTTCTTTCAGCGTCTGGCGGTCGTCTTATAGGTGCCTTATGTCAAAAAATATCATTCAGGGCAGACATTCTCTCGACATTTTTCACATACGCTTAACTCGGGCTCAGAAGTTACAGCCCGAGTTGTTATCTAAAATCGTAAAAGAAATAAAAGTAATTAAATTCAATGTTTTCTTAAAAGAACATATTTCTATAGTGATTAGGATTTTAATTCCAATCTATGAAAGGTTTCCGTTTTAAAATATTCTTAAAAGAACGAAAAATTATCCAGCAACTCGGGCTAATACAAACAAGCCTGGTAGGTGTAAAAAACTAACTGACATCTCTTTTTAAGAGTACAGTACATGCGACAGTCAAATCAGTCTGGCTGATGTTTGTTGTGCACGCCGCTGTCGTTATTTGATTGTTTTTATTCAGTGATTCTGTGTGTAAAGATCAGTTGTGTTTTGTAGAGTTGCTTTATTTTTACCCTTAACTTAGAAATGGAGAAAGACATAGTGCTAGATATAAAATATAAGCCATTTGGGGTTAGAAATATTGCGGAAAAACGTGAAATTTTTTGAGCAGACAGGCTGACTCCTTCATGACTGGAGTTCATATTTAAATGAAGTGGGTAATTTTTATATTAAAACTATATTTCTGGCATATTGTTAAATTATCAGTGCACATATAAGTCTGCGGTGTGTAATATGTCTCTTACCTTCTTTTATATATGTCTTATGCGAAATCTGTGATGAGTCCGAGAGACGCTGATAACCTGGAGTTGGATCTGATATATATATATATATATATATATATATATATATATATATATATATATATATATATATATATATGTTTAGAACGGGATTTTACCAAAAGAATTCTCCTCGTTTGGATGGTTTTCCCCCCTCGTCATGCTGACCACTTCTATCCCACGTCGTCATGTTAATCACCTCTTCCTCCTTTGCCATGATAACTGGTTACCTCTCTCAAAGTTGTTATGGTAGGCATGTTTTCAGTAATCAACCTTTTATTCAACCAACTTTGAAAAGTTCTCACTGTTGTGGGGTTCCTCCAAATGCTTCCGTGAGGTTACTAACACATCCAACACCAGTTTGTCTCACTACGAACTCGTACTTGAAAGTTATTGTGATTTCGTGACTAGATACCAGCGCTGAATGAGGGGGAGGGGGGCTACTCAAACAAGCAATTGCAGTCAATCTGACACAAAGATGCGATTTCATTAGTAAATTATTTATTTTAGGGTTTTTCCATTTATGATCTAAAACAACTATATTTCATGAAAAACTTCTGATGTGGGCAATAAAGTAGACTAATTATGGCACAATTGTTGAGAAAAATGGTCATAAATTAAGAAAGTTAAATCTGGTAATTATGTCTAAAAGTTATGCTAATCAGATAACTGAAATAACTATATAGTAATAATTGTTGTATTAATATAAGCAAAGTTGAAGAGGTTTTTGAGGGAAGGGATTTGAATGCTGGCAGCAACAAATTAATATTTCCACAGAGAAATCAGTTCTCAGATTAGGAAGAAGCAGCAACAAGGAAACATTAGAGATTCTCTGCAGCGGTTTTTCACATGAAGAAGATTGGAATCTGCGAGTAAGGAAATCTGCTCACGTTTGGATGATATTCCCTGTTCATTTCTACAAAGACGAACGGATTCAAAGGTGTTTCTTTTCTCAGTTTTCTCTTATGTACTATAGGTCTCTTGATTTTTCCCTCGTATTTAATCCGTACAAAAAATACATATGACATTAGAAAGAAAAGAAGGTCTTGCTTTATAGTTTTATGTAATTAAATCTAAAAGGAGAAGAATTGCGAGGCCGATTTAAAAATGTGTCAAATTTCAGGTCTTCTTGACGCAGGACGAAGCATGCGATATTAAATGAGTTATTAGATGTCCGTTAAATGATGATAATCAATTTGTTTTGCACAATGCTTGATTTTCGAAATATACAACCCTGTCATTAAATATTTTCTGAAATTTACTGAATTTTTTAGTTGGATTGATCCCAGAACCATTTACTCTGAGTCTTTGGCATTATTGTTTTACAATCCAATTGCATTAATCACAATAAGGATTTTATAAGTCCTGTCTTCCTACGACTTTTGTATCATGATTCAAATTCTGATTTTTTGTATGACCATACTTCATTCTATGATTCATAGGGGATAATCTATAGGATATTCTTTCAGACAGTTTTTTATGCATAAACATTCATCAAGAAAATGGTAATATAAATATCGGGAAGGTAAATCGTACAAGTAAAACAAAAAACAAAACATTTTCTCCTGGTTATAATATTGGGAGGTCATTTTTATAGAGTAAAATAACAATGGCTTAATATATATATATATATATATATATATATATATATATATATATATCTTTCTTTGGCCCTTCATAGTATTTGTGTTTTCCACACATTTTAGCTTTACCTAATATTACTTATTTTATTAGGAGCAGTTTTGAAACCCTTTAGAGATACTTTTTTGGTTGTTTTTTTTATTTAATAAAGACTCTCTTGCCATATTCTAAAGAGGTGTTCTTATTATATAAAAAATGAGCTAGAAACCTCACAATTCCCTGCGCCCAGAGACCGTGTGTAAAAATCAAGAGAAATGTCACATCGGTCTACTTTATATCCCGAATATACAAATTGGCTTGATGTTAATGACATCTTGCCAAACTAATCAAATGTTTAGGCGCGAAGCTCTTGCTAGCCTGTCTAATGCCATACATAATCCACTTGTTTGTTAATAAATCTTTTGACATTTAATTCTCCTCCCTATTTGAAGGAAGAGCCAAATAACCACATGAATACAGACTTCATTTAAGGCGGCGAACGGAAAAATTAAGAGTAAAATATTTTTAAAAACTGAAATTAGATTTTCAGTTTGTGAAAAGGGGGCGGTCATTGGAAGGCAGAAAGGATCATTCATTTGAATTTAGAATGTTTGGTCAATTTAAGAAGGAAGAGAGCTGCTATTATGAACGCCCTTTCCTATGGAGATTTGAAATTTCAATCCACACATGAATTTTTGCCCAAGTAATTAGCGTGAGAGCGTAAGTAAACCGAGTTTAAGCAGATATGTCGACCTTTTGAGCGTCAATGCAGAACTTTACGAATATTTATAAATTTTACGCACAGGTAAAATTCGCAGAAATATTCTCCGCACCAATGTTCGAATTATAGGCCAATGCTAATAATCCTGGTATCGTACTGTCCAGATGCATCTTAGTGACAGTTCTACCTAAATTAGCTCCATAGACATTGTAGGTCATTAGAGCGGAGCAGACAGTGAGATAAGGGGGTTTTATATTTGCCATAAAATATTAACACGGACCTGCAAGAGATTGCCTTTATTGGCCGGATGAAAAGGTATTTACATCATCTATGAACATATGCACGAACATGTAAGACGCTTTTCTCCTCAAATAATTGTTAATTATATACAATAGTCACGCCTTTTACAATGAAATACAACGCCCCCTTTTTCTAAACTAACTAAGTATCTCTTCTTTCAATTCATGATTGGTTTATTTCAAACACAATTGTCATCAAATGCATTTCGTACTCATATCTTTGAATCCATGTTGTAATTATCATGATTAATAATTTTCAATTTCCTCAGAATTAATTCATTATTCATGTGTATTTATCAACGATTACACTCTCTAACACGATTTTTCTTACACATCAGAAACTAAGTCATTCTAGATGATTTTTAGGCTCTGATTCAAAATTTGACTTGAGAATTTGTATATCACGTCTAATTTTTGTGTAATATGAATTTTACTCTTCAAGCCATTTCACACATTTGCTCAATATGCAATTTTTAATATATTTAAAATATATAATTAATATATATATAATAATATGTAATAATAAATAATATATATATTTAATATATATTAGCATCTTTAATATATATGCAGTACACCATATTGAAGCTCAAATATCATTGAATTTTAATTACTGGGTTTTTTCAGTTTTTTTCAGATTTACATATAAATACATACTTATTTGTGCAACCTTTCTGCCACTGATAACTGGTAAAGAAGATAACACGTTATCAAAATATTGCTCAGATAAGAACCTTATGATAATGATCTCATATTGTGTATCTTTTGCTTGCTCAAGTTAGTATTTGAAATCTTGTCATGGCTTCAAGTTCTAGACGCGGATGTGTAAACAGCCCCAACATATGTTGTTATGTTTGTGAGTAATTCACACCAGTGGCACAACGGAAAGAATAGAAACAGCAAAAACGATGAAGCAAGCCTACAGATACTATTTTTGGATGCAAAGTAGAGGACAAGGATAAAGATTGTGCGCCTCATATTTGCTGAATGCAGTGTAACACAATGTTGACAGCTTGGTTAAATGGGAAGAGGAAGGCAATGACATTTGCTGTTCCCATGATATTGTGTGAGCCCTCAAATCACTATAAAAGCGAGAATGGCCAGCCAGAGAAGAACACATTTTTGGCAAACATAATATTCAGCATGATGCTCTAGTAGATCCAAAAACGGTTCATCTTCCACCTCTTCCCCTAGAAGTGAAGACTTTCAATATTTGAAAAACAAATTCAAAGGATCATTTACTGATGCAAAAATAGAAGCTGGAGTTTTTACTGCACCACAAATTCGCAGAGTTATTTCTGATGATTCCTTCACTTTTTGTCTTAATGAAAAGGAACGCAAAGCATGGACATCCTTTGTGGAAGTCACTGTAAACTTTCTCGGCACTTTTAAATGTCCAAATTACGGAGGAATAGTAAACAATATGACTAAAGCCTATAAAAAGATAAAATGTAGAATGTCACTTAAAATGCATTTGCTGCATTCTCATCGATTTTTTTTCCTGAAAATCTGGGAGCGGTTAGTGATAAACATGGTAAACGTTTTCATCAACAAATTTTGGTTATGGAGATGAGATACCAAGGAAAATTTAATCCAAATATGATGGGGGGGATTATTGCTGGTCTTACAAAAATTAACTTTGATGTCTCACAAAAGAAAATCGAGAAGGATACAGCAAAGTTTCTTTAAACTTTAAGTGCATAAAAACCTTAATCAATACAATAAAATCTTCATAACTTGGGAGAGAGGGGGGGTAACTTCTCCAGTGATGTACACTGTCTGTCCTAATCCAAAATAAATAAGTCAGGGCCCCCACTTTTAAAATATTTTTTGCTTAAAAATTAAAAAAATACAAAATAAAAAAAGATATTTTTTATTTATTAATCGGAACAAATAGCGAAGGGGGAGGGGGGGCATTACACAAAATCCAGACGTGGTAGAGAATTTTGTTTTTCAAATTCGGATTCAGCGCCCTCGAACTAATCAGAAACACTTATTCACATGTCTGTAACAAGCAAAAAGTAAAAATCTGTTGCCTAGTGTTTTCTATGTTTTTACCAATATCGTGTCCGTATTGCGGTGTTGGCGTTGGAATAAATAAAATTCAAGTGGCTAAGTTTTTAATAATTGCTGATTTATTTGAATTTGGCATCGGTTTCTCTTTCTGAGTTATCCGCTGTCCTCGACTTCATGACAAGAGAGTAAGAGCAACTCGAGAATTTATGAGCTCGGATAATGAAGCAAAATATCATTCATCCACAGAAGAAAAACTTAGGTTTGAAGAAGAAATCCTAGCGCACACTTAGTCTCTTTTTTAATTTATGAGGTGAATAGGAATCATGAAAGCAGTTTTTTTATAATTATTACTTACAACATGGAATATGGGCTATCGATAAAAGGTTTTTGGTTAGTCGACGGATTACGATTGTGATCTGAGCTGTGACGTTGCAGAAAAAATATCTATAGAAATAAATTAATGGCAGTTAAGAACATATATATAGTTATTCCAAAAATTCACGGTAAATTAATAAAATATTAATAGAAAAAATTAACTGTAATTATCAGAAACACAGAATTACCTACTTGTTGTTTAAAGGATCCGTGTTCAATAGGAGGAGATCCTCGGTGCAGACGGAGGCCTTTCTTCGACTCTGAGACGCAGGTAGGGCGACAGGGCCGCGGATGTCAGCTTTCTTGCAAGGAGGTACCAAAGGCCAAAGAATCACGTCTTCAAATTTGTTCCAAAAGTAGAACATAATTGTGACTCTATGTGGCAACCAATTAGAACCGATGTGGCTAAACTTTGTGTTAATCGGAATAGGCCTTTCCACTGGACCTCGTCATAACCAAGGTTAGCCAAATCTCTTGTGATTTAGTGCAAGAGAGAACTAAAACTTACAATAAGCGTTTCACACTTTTAACTCGATTATTACATGTGTGAATTTTCTCACAATTTTTAAAAATTGCTCTCCAACAACAAGGATTTAAAATGGAAAGAAATTTAATAATTAAGCAATAGTAATAAATTGCTAAACGTCGATTTCCCCAAATTGCAATAACAAACCTATAAACCACAGTACAATAGCGAAATGAACTATTAAATAGATCCAAAACAAAGTCAAATCAAATAAAAAGGCAATACCACCTCAAATATCATATCTAAATATACAGGAAATTTTTTTAAAATATCTATATAACTTCAAAGACAAGCCTCAAATAAAGTATAAACAACAAAAAAAGACTATTCCCCTGCTACTCACAATTAATTAAAGAATTAAGAACGACTTTAAAATGTACTCTAAATGCCCTAGTGAAATGTAATAAATCTATTACTTGAACTCATACAAAAATGCAATCAAGCTCCAATTTGATGGTACATAACAACCTTTCGCATAACAAGAACCTCAATTAGCGATGAGTATAATGAGAATTGACCCAAAGCCTTCCTCCTCAACGATGACACTCTAGAGTCGAACTCAAAAATTACAAGAACTTATTGAGGAGCAAAGATTATTGAGCACAATAATCATTCGGATAGGAAGATTGTGCAAGCTGTTGGCCAAGGTTCCGAGCATCGGATAACTACTTACTATATTTCGTTTGCAGATGTTTCGACATGAGCGAAAGCCTTCACTGATGATACGGAAAATGGAGCAGATTTCCGCTTCTCTGTTCATCAAAGAGCAAATTATTCGATTTGGGTAAATACAAATTCCTAAAGATTCTCGTATCAAAGCAAGAACGAATAATATTTTCCGTTTGGCGATATACACAACACATGTTTTATTTATTCACATCAGTTAACGAGTTTTGCCATCTTTAACACTAAATAAATAGCTTATCATCTTTATTCAGCTCACATAAGCCAATCGTCCTTTTTATTCGGGGCCCACTGAAAATTTTTCGTCTTTATTAGGTGCCAAATATAACAAATGCCATCTATATTCACAAAAATAGGACAATTATCATAATTACTAGGAAAATATGGCATTTGCCATCCTTCTGTATTTTACATTTTCCATTTTTCATACACCAAAGAAAATATCTGTTAAATTTATTCGTTCAAATTTTCATCTTAATCATGCCATATACAATTTTTCTAAGTTTATTATCCCTGCAACACAAAGCATTTGCCATCTCTTTCCAGCAGCTTAATAGACTTGCGCTTTGTCTTAGGCAAATGAGGCATTTGTCTTTTTGATTCGGTCTACGTGAGAAATTTTCCTGATTATTCCGAAGAAATAATAAAATTCACATCATTAATATGGCAGCACAAGATGTTTGCTATTTTAGTTCGGGCTACGTAAAACATTTATTGCCATTAAATGGACCATTTAAGCAATTGCCATTATTATTCTGGCGATTAGGTATTTAATATTTGTGGTTCTGCAAACAACGCTCTTTTATATTTAGTCAGAATAAGAGATTTTGTCATCTTTATTCCTGTCATATAAGAAATTTACCATAATTTTGGGGACGATGCATAACAGTCTTTTTGTTTTATCGCCACATATAAACCATTTTTATTTACTCAGTGTCCATGGTAACCCATCGTAACTCAAGGAAGGACCATCCATTCTCGCTTAAGGGGGGGTGGGGGTGGATATCGAAACACTTTTGGCAAGCTTAGGGACAGAAGGTTGTGTGTGTGAATGGGACTAGTTATGGTAAGAAGACTTATGTGTATGAGTCAAAATCAACTCAGCGCCTATTAAGGATAGCTATCGACGACCACCGACATCTTAAGCGTTGCCTCGCGCTAAAGATCGGGCCCAGTATTTCGCTTTAAAAATCGGCAACTCATCCACGAGGCGATTGAAAAACAACCAGATGATGCGTTTAGCCTCTCAAATCACCTATATTTTCGTTATTCAGAAGATCCTCGAATGAGGTCGATAACAAGGTCTACTGACCAAAGTCACGTGCTTTCACTAATTCTGATTTATGACCTTACGTCCTTCAATACGTTTAATAATTGATGGACAAAGCATGGGAGGACCTTAAAAATTATATGATTCGAAAGAAAATCTTAAACAAAATAAGGGTTTTAAATTTCATTAGAATCGGCCGAAGAGTTATGATGTTATTGCCTCTAATTTCCCAGCTGACCTTGGAAGGACTATGGCAATTATCTCATTCGAAAGAGAATGTAAAAAACATGAAGGTTTTAAATTTAGTTAGAATCGGCTAAATAGTTATATTATTGCCACCCAAAAATAATTCCCTGGTTCTCCTTGTGAGGACTTCAGTAATTATAACATTCGAAAGAGAATATAAAACCACATCAAATTTTTAAATTTGGTTAGAATCGGCTGAATAGTTACAATGTTGTTACAAAAAAGAAAAGAAAAGCAAAACGGGCCCCACCAACCGACCTAGTTAGATATAGAGTCGCACGCCACTAATTACAATTTATGGAGTAAACTCTCGAAATATTGAATTACTTCTCTGGTTTCGCAGAAGTTTGAGCGACAGAATGAAAATGCCTTCCTAGTGTTTAGAACTAAAGTGAGGCATCCTTGAAGTTTGCCACTAAAACAATCTTTCTAAATTTTAATACTAAATTGGGTGCTGTTTAGTAGTTTTTTATATACGAAAAAGAATCCTTGTAGTGGTATTCCCTTTGCCGAAAGCCATGTGACAACCAGCAAAGAAAACAAACGAAAGATTCTATCTTAACACCTCTTTGAATCTATTGTAAAAGCTACATATATTGCTGGAACAAATATGGTAATGTTAGTCTTAGTTAGCTTTAGGAAAGGCCTCCCCATCTGAACACTAACAGTCAAACCCTTCGAGACGAAGTCGACAGCGGTCTCCTCATGGCATCTCTAATCTTGTGGCTCTTGGATCTTGTGGACAAATTAGTAACCTGCTTGTTCCTGGCTAAGAGATCACTTTATACTTATTAAAGCAAGCATATTTTAAGTCACTCGAACAATCCCAGTAGGAACTCAGACAGAAACAATGCTATAAAAGTAAAACAGCGCCCAGTATATTGCTCTTACAAGCAAACATATTTATTTATGTGACTGAAGAATCAGATAGCTTGTTTCACTATGATCAAATCTTATTGTTTATAATGACAGCTATGACTGTAATTAATAAATTTATTTTCATTAATTTGGGAGGAATTCATATACAAATAATTAATAAAAATCCGTCGCTTTTTATTAATGGTTTCGGTGAAGATGAAGAATTCATTTCAATAAAAATTCATTCCTTTCCCTTTTTTGATTATTCCCTTTTCCTTTATAATGTCCATCTCAAAATTCTTCTTTAGACGAAACTAATTATAATGACTTATAATGACTTAGTAGCACATAATGTTACCTTAATTTTGATTGGAGGATATGAATTGGGCATGATGGATAGTAAACATAGATCGTGTGCTGCATTCATTTTTACAGAAGTGTCTTTTACCTATATATCTACACTTTCATGAGTATTTAATAATTAGATATATTTTATTTTATTTTTACTTAAATATTTATATATTTATGTATTCACCGCAAAATTAGTGAATTTGGGGGAATAAAATATTACGGGCCTCTGGTGGGATCGATGTAGTAAAACCAAAATAAAGACTAGTGGCGCCTAAGCGACCAAATTTAGGACGTGGCTGTAAATAGTAATCAGTGATGGAAAAGGGAAAAATAACCACTTTTGGAAAGATGAATTAGACGAGGGATAACTTTTCCGTAAGCAGCTCTAAGAAATTGCAATTTTACTCAGGTAACTCTCACATGTTCTTTCACACATGCAAAAAATAAGGATAACTAGAAGATATTTTGAGTTGAAAATCTAACTTTGATTTTCTTTTAAATTTGCCCAAGGATTTTAGAACTTAGAGAGATCCAAGAAACGAATTTCACTAGTTCGTATCGCACCCAGCCAGATAAGTTTCATACTATAAAACAATTTGTGTTTTGTTCTGGAATTTAGTGAGAGTTTTCTTTTTCCCCAAAACAAACTTCAAAAGGAATAAAAGATGAGTTAATGTTAATTGCCTCAATGGACGAAGAAATGTTCCTTATAATATTTATATATATTATATTTCTTGTAACCTTTTAACCTTTAAAGACAGAGTTCCCTAGGCATAAACAAACTATCTTGAACCAAATTAAATTCTCTCCTTGAGTAGAATTGGGTAAGTAATGGATAGTGTATCATGAAGGAGTAACAGAGAACGATTTTCATATTACAATGGCATTTCACATCCAACTTCTGGGCCTTGAAGTTTTAGTTATCTAGGAATTCTGGATAAAAAACTTTGTTTTTTGTTAGTTAAGCTATCGAGTGAATGGGCGGTTAGGCTAGCAAGGGTAATTACGTGGGTTGCAGGGAAACACTTTACAGCGCACTTCAAGGAGAAGGGAACGAGTGTTAACTAAATATCTAAATTCTTCAAGGCGTAGTTATGCTGATAATATATGTATTATGACGTTTTTTTTAAACATTCCATTATCAGAATAGGTCTTTTAAACCTTATTTTTTTCTAAGGGCAATGTTGCTGTTTTAATTGCAACTCATATCTGCTATTACTGCTCCAAAGATAACTTAGAAAGTGCAAAAATTCGATTTGCGATTTTAAATAAAACAAACACGTTGAACGCCTAGATATATTTGCTGATTCAAAATCTGCAAAGGTTTCAAACTGGCTTTAATAGTTTTTTGGAGTTATTAAAAAAGAAACATTTTGGTGCGGATACGACTGCTTTTTATATATATATATATATATATATATATATATATATATATATATATATATATATATATATATATATATATATATATATATATATATATATATATATACTCGTATATGAGAGAGAGATAGAAAGAGAGAGTGAGAGATAATGTGTAGATTGGGCTGTTTTAGTTGTCACTTATCGTGGCAATGATTCTAAATTTGCTTCCTGCAGTATTAATTCCGCCTCGATGATCCAGAGTAGGTTTCTGGCGGTATTAATTCCGTGTCAATTCTTTTGAGTAGGCTTCCAGAGTTGTAGTGGGAAAGTTGTAAATGGTAATTCTGAGATATGGATGTTTATTTTGCCTCAATAGATGAATTGCAGCCGTTTTGTAATTTTATTTTCAGAGAGATTCATCTTTTCCGTTGCTTCTTTTTTGTAGTTTCGTATCAAAACTTCAAATGCACAGCAAAAAGGCTGGAGCCTCTCTATGCAGCGATCTATTTTAGACGAGGCTCTCTTTCTATCCCTCATATGGAGGCGTCAAAGAAATTGGACCTCTACTATCAAGATCTCCTCTCTATTACTTAATTCCTATCTTTAATTCTCCACTTTTATTTATATTTCCCTCTTTTCCTTGCAAGTCATTCTCTATCGATTATCATTCCCAATCTATTTAGCAAATAAAGAAATGAAGTTGATCTCAGCTCTTTTCTTCATTGTTTCTGTGAGTCAATTGCTTCTCTTCTTCCCATTCCCCTAAGTTGTAGCAAGTCGCGCTATCCCGATCTCTCAAATGCACATAAAGAGAAGAATTATAATCACTCACTGGTGTGCTCGAATGAACTAAAAGCCGGTCTTCGTTTAAGGGGTAGGGATTTGTCTGGTAGAATTGTGTTTTGACACCACCGGATTTCATATGAGGACTCTTCGTGGTTCCCCGTCTGGAAAATCTGGATATGAGTGCGTCATAGGATATCATAGTACCTCATTAAAGTGGTTCTCGAATAGAGTAGAGAGTTAGTATGTTATGAAGACGCGGGTGGGATGATAACAGTGTTGTGATTGGCTATGTCCGTGAATAAATGTGTGGAGCTACTCATTTCCACGGGGGTGAGTATCAAATTAACCGTCAATGGACAGTCTGGTAATCGCGGCACTGAGAGTTATGGTCCGCATTCGTAGGCATCCAGCCTGCGCCTCAACGCTAGAAGTCCAACGACATACCCAAGAGCTCGTTCCGCCATATTAATCCCAGATTTTGACTTCACTTTTCTAGCATTGAAAGTTTCTTGGTAAATTTAAGTTTTTCAAATCTTGACCAGCATTTTTCTTTCTAATTACGCCCATTAATCAAAATGTTGACTGCATTAATTCCGACTAAAAGATCAAGACACTCAGTAAATTTGAATGAAATTTCAATTTGAGGCTCTATCTCCCACTTATTCTAGGCAGTATCTAACTACCTCAAGCCCAACCCCTGGCACGAGAAGGGGGAAATCTTGTGTGAGTGGTAGGAGAGTGTTTTTTTTACTGGCGTTGTCTGTTTAATCTGATTTTGGGTTGTTTGTTATATTCAAAGTATTAATGTGTGAAAACGTTACTGTTTCTTTGTTGGCTGAGGCATTCGTGTGGTTTTGTGTGAGCCAGTGTTCTAGTGTGTGTGTATGTTGATGTAGTATTCTGCTTGTTTTTGTGATTGAGTTATGTTGTGCTGTGAATAACATGTGATCTGCATAGAAGTATGTTTTGATTGATGAGGTTTTGGGTTGAAAGATTTTATATGTGAATAGGTTGAGACTTAGGTGCGAGAGAATAGATTCTACAATGGTCACGTGCACGAGTTATGGCTTCAGTGGGTTACTTTGGCCAGCATGCTAAAGGTGAAGTTTATCAGCCACTCTTTGTCATTGTTATGGAAATTGGTTTTTAAAATTTTGTGTGACTAAAGGTGTATTATTGCTGCGTCAAAGAGTTTGTTTATAACTATTGCGGCAAAGAATGTACGTAAGAGGCGTAAGGGCTGCTGTTGGAAGCCTTCGATTATGTGTTGTGTGAGGTTCATCATCTGATTCTTTGATGTATAATTTGTTGAGTGTTTTTTTAATGTGAACAGAAGTGAGATTGACCACAGTGAATTTAGTTTTTGAGCGATTTGATGTGTGTTTTTGACCTTTTCTCCGGTGATGTGGGTGTTTGTTCTTTGCATATTTGTGTGCTCTAAATTCTTTTGTTTCGATCTCTGTTTTGTCTCTAGATTGGGAGAAAATAATGTTCGATTAATGGGTCTCCAGAGTTTATGGGGGTCTATGTTGTTTACCTTTTTTAATGAATTGGTTGGTGATGTGTGTGTTTCGTAATTGGATGTGTTATGTTAGCGTGAGGGTGTTTCGTTGGTAGGGAGGTCTTTTGAGTATGGTTACTAAGTGAACTTTTTCTGCTATGGGAATATAATGTAGAGTACAGGGATACAAAGAGATATAGAGTATAATAGAGAGAAAAATACGGACTAAAATTATATAGAAACATCTATAAATAAGAAAATAAAGTAAAATAGAGAGAAAAATTGACCTAGAGAAAATAGGGTGGGAAATTGTGAACTAGAGGAAAATGAGGGAAGGGGCAAATAGAGTAAATTAGAGGGAAAATGTGGATATAGAGTAAAAGAGAGCTGAATATATGCAAAAATGTATATATGTAGAGATATGGTGTAGATGTGAGAAAAATAGGGAAATATTTTAAAATAAAGGAACATATGAGATCTATATATTATGACATATGTAGATTAAAATATAAAATAAAATAGACAGATAAAGTAAAATAAGGTGAAAATAGGGGAATATAGGGAATCACCGGAAAATGGAAACATAAAGTATAATTGATGGGAAATTGAGAAATAGAGTAAAAATCAATGGACATATTGAGATATATACATATATTAAAATAGATAATAAATATGGAGATATATAAAAATAAGGGGAATATGAGATCTATTTATTGTGACATATAATAAAATAGAAGGAAAACATGGATATTTTGTAAAAAACAAGAGGAAAATATGTGGACGACTATATATAGGGAGATAGAGTAACTGAGATGGGGAAATAGATAGTTATAATAAAATCTAGGTATATTAAGGAATTAGAATAAAAAGAGATAGGAATTTATGGATATATAGTAAAATAGAGCGAAACTAAGGATATAGAGTGAAAAATAAGTGAATAGAGTAATAATATAGGGACATATAGAGATATAGGGAAATAAACGGAAAATAGTGAAATAAGGCAAAAATAGAAGGCAATATATGGGGGCGACTAATTTATACCACTTGAATATTATTTGCTTTACAAAATAACTAAAGGCATCATTGGCAGTGATCATCTTCCTCAGTTTCTCAGTAAGAAACTGAATCTGGAGAGCAGAGAGGCGCAAATAGGGAGATAAAGTAAAATAGAGGGGAAATAGGAAGATATCGAAATATAAAGGAAAAATAGGGAGATGGGTTAAAATACAGAAGATACGTGATTCTGTATATAGAGAAAATAGGGAGATAAAATACAATAGATGGTGAAATATGAGATAGAGAAAAATCGAGTGAAATAAGGTAGAGATAATAAAAATAGGTGGGACCTTAAGGAGATCTATTTAGAGGGAGGCAGAGTAAATTAAAGGCGGAAATGAGGAGATAGAGTAAAATCCAGGGGGAAATAGAGATAAAGTACGATAGAAAGGAATATAGAGAGATAGAGTAAATTATAGGAAGAAAAGGTATTAAAAGAAAATAGTGAGAAAAGGATGAATAGTAAATAACAAATTAATAGATTCTGGGAGGGGGTTATATACGTTTTAATATTCGTTTTAAGTTAAATAAATCCTTTCTTCAATCTGTTTCACCTCGTTTATTATTTCCGATCGCAAATGTCGACCTTACTTGGTGTCACGGCAATTTTGCCATTACTTTATTTCCCTTTCTTTGAATAAGTCAATTTTTGGCTTCCACAAATATTTCCTGTCCTGAAAGTGTTAAATTCGAGAATATAGTTAAGAAACAAAAAACAAAAGATTTATTACTTTCATTCCAATAGGAAAAAGGCTTAAATGGCAACAAAATGCAGATTCACTCGATCAAATTTGCTAATAATCTTTTATCCGAGAACAAAATTTTAAGCTTTTGGGTTTTCATCTATTTTCACAGTAAAATAATCGCGTTTATTTTCTATTCTTCACTTCATTTGCTTCTAGTGCACATTACACCTTTCTTCATTTTTTACTTACTTTTAGGCACCATATAGTCCGATTGGTGTGCATCAACACCTCAAATAATACGCCGCCTATTTATTTTTAAGTTATTGCATTTAAGATTAAAAATTCTTACTGTAAATCCCTAACATGATATTTTAAGCTGGGGTTTTTGGGGATGGGTTGAATAATAATAAATATTTTTTTCACTTATTTTTTATGTATAAATTCACTAAGGTCAATTGGTGATGTTAAAAAAAATAAATATGATTATCTAATTTTAAAAAAAATAAAACCAAACGAATTACAAATGCTGAAGTTCAGAATACAGGTTAAAATCAGGATATACTATATTTTCCGTATTTCGAATCTTTTATCTTTCTTCTTTCTAAAATAGATTTTCCTTTTTAACCTTTAGCTGGATAAAATAGCTGCCCCCTAAAATAAATATAAATAAAACTATTAAATAAAATTTTGATGGGAAAATTGAGCCCTGAGGATTCTTTTTTCGGTATTTGAAAAGAATTCCAAATTTATTTTCTTGTCTTTAGGACTAGAATTTGAAGATGGATCTAAAAGACGTTCAACAGACCAAAGTCGCCTGCTCTCAACTTTCAAAAACAGATTGAATAGTAAAATGGATACTATCTGACCGACCGACCGACATAGTGACTTATAAGAGTCGCGTGCACCTTAATAAAAAATAGACCAGGAGTAATTATTGAGAGACAAGAGATGGTTTTCGTATATTAAATGCTTTTGTCAAAGTTCTTTCTAAGAATATTGTTTATAGATCGAAAAATTAGAGAGCAGAGTTAGTTTATAGGGAATTCAAGCGCTTATTAAAATTATTTATAAGACTTAATTTAAAGTTGGAAAAAATAACCTTCAGTGCTGATTTTTCGTATATTGGAATATTTGATCAAAATAAACTATGAGTTACCATTGTTCATCACATTATATTTTTTACTCCCTGAATCTAAGAATGAAAAAAAAATTAGAAATCGTGAAGTTGATAAAATTAATTCAAATTAATGCATGTCGGTTTATGGGGGTGGAATTTTTTAGTATATAAACAACTAGATAAAAATAAAAAGTGGTGAGATTTGTTTTTACGAGATATTAAAAGAATTCAGCCAAATATTTTTTATTCAATTTAGGCCTAGAAAATCTGTATATATATGAAAAGATAGATCAAGAGTTAATTATTTGGGAATAAGTATTGGAAATATTTTAATTCTATTTAGACCAAAACTCCGTTGTCTAGCAAGATAGTCCTGCAATCGTTTAATCTTACCCTTAACGAGAACTTTATTCGCAATTTAATGTTATCAGCAAACTTTGATATTACGCATGAAAAACCTTCGTCTAGTTCGTTAATGTATACATAAAATAGAACTGCTCCTAGACCTGACCACTGAGGTAACCCGATAATGACGTCGGTCCAGCTAGATGATTTTCCATTTATAACGATGATTTGTGTACGATTGCTCAGCTAATTTTCTATCCACTTTGCTATATCGCCTTGAATTATATACGCTTTTAATTTAGGTATTACACGTTTGTGGTCAATTTATCGAAAAGATTTTTGAAGTCTAAATAAAAGATATCTACTGCTTTAGTCTCGTCAAATTCATTAGAAATGTCGCTAAAGAACAATAATAGATCCGTTAGACAAGATTGCTTTCTACGAAAGCCATATTGGGTGTCTCTAAGACGGTTAGTTTGCCGCCAAATGGTTAAAGTTTGTATCCTTATTTTAAATAGTTATGTTACGTTAGCCATCTTCCACTCGTTGGGTATTGTTCTGGTATGTAACTACTAAATAAATTGTAATGATAATAGTTTGGCTAGTTCTCTTTTCAATTCCTTTAATACGCGAGTGGAGATAGAATCCTGCCCGGGTGACTTGGGTACCTTAAGATTTTCAATATATCTTCTTATGTCTCTTTCTTGATACAACTCATTCACCCTTCGTTCGTTGTAAAGTCACATTCTCGATATTTAAAAGTCCGATATTTGATTCATTACGTACAATTCCAAAGCCTCTTTACTCTGTTTAATTAAACTTTTGTCATTATGTCATAAGTCTAAATACTTGGTAAGTTCTTCCTCATTATTAGAGGTATTTAATCTATTATGAGCCTTTCTCTTGTCGCGTCAAATATTACAACTTCAACCATTTGGTTTATTTTTGTAAGAAGAACGTATTTTTTTTAAGATATACATTCGGTCATCACTTACGAATGTGTAAGTATGAATTCGAACGCACTGTGTAGCTTAATTTTATAAGGCCTAGACTGGCGTCAGCTATGTTTGTTTTCATTGGTAGGAATATTTAAAGTGTACAAGCGATTTTCTGTAATATTGGATATTAACAACAGATTTATGTTTTAAAAATAAAATGCAATGACATGGTTATGAAGTACGATTAAACTACGAGGGGCGGTCAATAGGTTTTGCAATTCGGATATAAGGAAACGAGATATGAGGAAAAGTGTTTTATTTTCTTTCAATATAACTACCCTTGACTTCAATGCACTGGCGCTACTTGTCCCTGAGGCTTCAAATTCCCGACAACCACAAATCTCCCGACTGCTGTTTAATACACTCCTGGACGGCGAGCTGGACATCTTCATCGTCTTCAAACCGGCGTCCACGCAGTGGAGCTTTGAGCTGGCGGAATAAAAAAGTAGTCGCTAGGGGCCAGATCTGGACTGTAGGGGGGATGGTTGAGCTCCTAGAATCCGACCTCGCGCAGGGCAGCTTGTGAAACTCTGGCCTTGTGGACTTTGACGACGTTGAAGTCGATCATGGGGCGTCAGGTTTCTACGGACCCAACGGGCATAGATCTTGGTCATGGCCAAATTGTCGTGGATGATGTTGATAACACTTCCATGTGATATTGCAAGTTCTCGCTCGATTTCTTCGACCTTCACCCGTCGATTTTCGAGGATCATCCTCTCCACACGGGTTACATTGTTCTCGTTGGTCACGTCTGACGGGCGTCCTGGACGGGGGTCATCTTCAAGGGACTCACCACTATAGCAGAACTTCCTATTCCAGCGAGCAAAAGTTGCATAAGGAAGGGTTGGTGTCGGTGTACACTGCAACCATGCGATCATGGATCTCTTTTTTCATTCTTGCCTTCCTTGGTCAAAGATTTGATCACTGCGCGGTGCTCAACCTTCTCCATTGTTCAAAAATTTGTGACTGACGATCTGCGATAAGCTACCGCTTCTTAAATAGAAGAGTTAGGAGCGTGCGGTTGCAGGTCCTAACCTGTCATAACTATTCCTAACACCTACACAAACAGCCATCCCCCTTCCTCTGTTTTGCCCTACCGATTTGCAAAACTTATTGACCGCCCCTCGTAACAATGGTTTGCTTCCTCGAAACTGCATTGGGTACACCTGGGAGACGAGCTTCATCTACCCGAATAAAATGTCTGCTTCAAGTGGGGCTGTTCGATTGGTGTTTTTAATACAGCCACCTCTGGCTTCTCGTATATAGGGGGTGTCCTGCGTCAGTAGCCAATGAAGGGAGAAGAGAGAAACCACAGCAATTTTTACCATGCTTCATATTCATTGCCGAGCGCAAACTCAATTTCGGTTCTATTCACTAACATTAATGCAGCGTCAACATTATTAGATCCAAATTGATGCAAACTTTATGATTCGTTGATTTATTTTCAAAAAAAAATAATGAATGCAGCAAAAAGACTTCAAATTTTAAACATTAGATTGTGGTTTGCTCTTTCATAATCAAACTCTTTATTTCCCACTCTTATATTCTAAAAGATGGTCAAAAAAGAGTGAAGAAAGTAGATTTATAGTTTTCATCAAAATGATCATAGATATTGACGGGTTCATGATTTAAATGCTTTCAAGATTTATGGGTGAAAAATAAACAGGATATAAATTTAAATTGATTTAATTAAAAGAATAGCTTCCTGCACATATTTAATGCTTTGGAGAAAACTGAAAATTGCGTAAATTTTGCAATTTGCAGTGAAATCAAGGTTTTAAGGTGGAAGATATTTATTGGGAGGGGGCTAAAGCTTAGGGAACAACTCCTCCTTCAATACGGAGAAAATGGAGTGGGAGATATTTATGGATTTTATAGGAAGTCAATTTTTATCCTCGGGGAAACGAGAGTCCGAGGGCAAAGCCCTGCCTCCCCCACCGCTAGCACTCAAATGGAGTATTGGAAACCCCTTCATTACGATCTGCTTCTTAATTTGTTCGATTTGGTGTGGTGGAAACTCTATAATGCATGCATTTATTTAGTGTTTGAAAGTGAAATTCACGCTTTCATCTCATAGCAGAATTGCAAGTTAGGTGTTGTACGCCCCTGTGTAAACCTTCATTCCCTCATTCAGTTCGATTTAATTCGGTTTTAGATTTGGTTGAGGGATATTTTTGCTGTATTTGAGTCGCGAAATTCATCCTTCAATGTATATGTTAATTATTTTCCTTTTATTATTAAATAAAATGAGTAAATTAAATTGAATCATAGTTGTGTTAAATGATATGTTAAAGGTATCAGTTAAAACAACGTCTACAGGGACTCGAACCCGTTGCTCATTGGTGACAATGGTTCAGAAGCGAGACTTTAGGATTAATGCTTTCACGCCATATCAGTATATTTATAAAGCAGCCTTTACCCATGCCTAATGTGTATGTGTGTGTGTGTGTGTGAACACATTTAGTCGTCTGCCTATGACCCGCAACTGTCACTACACTAAACGTATTATCACCTCCACACACCACAGAGGTGGATTTAACATATTTGGCCTATTAACAATTTATTCATTGAATTTTTCGCTATTTACGCAATTTTCTTTTTCTTTTTATTTTAACCCCTGTGCGATTTTCCCCTATTTGTTGCCAATTTGTCCTATTTATTCGTTTTTAGTCGGAAATGTGAGACGAATGGGGGTACAAATGTTGAAAGATCGTCAACGAGGGCATTTTCGAAAGAGCACCACTTTGCCCTTCAATATGAGCTCTTTATGGTTGCCCATTGGAGTGGTGTAGTGTAATGGCAGATTGATTCTCTCCTCAACATTTTACCCAGATGTCTTCTTTATGGGAGCCACGTTACATCCTGAAACTGTGTTCAATATTGATAATAGTAACAATAATCCTAATAAAAACGTTATAATAAAATGATAATAATAATAATATTAATTTGCTTGTAAGTGGAGCGAGAAGAACACCCGCACCTTCCCCCAGCGTGTGTCGTAAAAGCCAACTAAACCTGGTTAACGGCCGTTAGCATAGGAAACCGCGCATTCGAAAGTTTTGCATTGCGATAATGGTGGTGAGGCAATGATGTGCACATACCACACCATGAGGTAAGTAATTGAAGATAAAGAATTAAGAAAGAATAGTAATAATAATATCAAAAATAATAATAATATGAAACTCTAAACATCCTTTTTATTAAATTAATATTATTCAAAAATGAAAATGATTAAGAAGGAAATTTGTAGGAAAAAGGAAAAGAACGAGAGCAGATCACCCGAGGCTTTGAATAAAAGGTGCGTAAAGAGGAGTGGTTAAGTTATGTGAAGTGAAGATGTGCCACTGGTAATTGTCGCGAAAATTAATGAGATTTCTATCTTCGGTATTGCACAATTACCCAAAATGGTACGCAACTCTCCTAGATCGAGTTGCAACAGCAAAGAACAAACGCCTAAACCCCACGGAATGATAGAGAATAAAAATGATCCAAAGAATGAAAGAGAATAATAAAATATTCTAAGTAATAAAATAATAATAGGAGAAACAACGATCGAGAAAATAATCGTAACTCGATGACTTTTATTTAACGAATTAAAAGAGCGGCGTCGAAAAAGTCCCAACAATCAGAATTGAGGTTTTTAGAAAAGGTCAAAGGAAGCGAGGACTAAACTGTGTAGCCACTTTAATCTTTAAATGGACGCACAAGTCCCAGACCATTACTGCCATGGTTGCACTCGTAAGCTACAGCAGAGGTAATAACCTTATTGTCCTCCATGGAAAGACGAGATTATGATTTGTCCGATCAAAACATTTTTCAAGAAATGCAAAATACAATTACTTTTCCGTGGTAAACAGATCTTCGATGTAATACCCTAGAGTTTGCGATACCTTTTTTCCATTTTCGTGACAACTTCCGGATACCCATCTTCAAAGAATGTCCTTGGGTAACGGCAATCCACGCATGGGAATTTTATAACACCAAACCAAAATTTAATTGGGGAAAAAAGCTAATCCTCGGATTAGCTTTGGATTCAGCGGAGCTGATTTCAAGAAATTTCGCACACAAATTAATTAGAGTTCCACACACAAAAAAAAATCTCGAATTAAGTTGAACGCACTTTCGGCCAGAATAAAGAACAATAACAAAGGGGGAAAACGAATAATTGTAGGGAACTTATAAACGAATTTAAAGGTAACAGAAAAATAAACTTACGGTAAACCCAACACCTACGATACCAGTTTATATATACATACTAGGGAGGGTCAATAAGTTTGGCAATTCGGATATAAGGAAACGAGATATGGTGAAAAGTGTTTTATTATTTTTCAACATAACTACCCTCGACTTCAATGCACTTGCGCCACTTGTCCCTGAGGCTTCGAATTCCCGACAACCACAAATCTCCCGACTGCTGTTCAATCCACTCCTGGACGGCGAGCTGGACATCTTCATCATCCCTAAACCGGCGTCCACGCAGTGCAGCCTTAGGCTAGCGAAATAAAAAGTAGTTGCTAGGGGCCAGATCTGGACTGTATGGAGGATGGTTGTGCTCCTCGAATCCGCCCTCGTGCAGAGCAGCTTGTGCAACTCTGGCCTTGTGGACTTTGACGACGGTGAAGTCGATCATGGGGTGTGAGTTTTCTAGGGACCCAACGAGCAGAGACCTTGGTCATGGCTAAATTGTCGTGGATGATGCTAATAACATCAGTGGAATGAAATAATGATTTTATAACCTGATGTTGACTGTACCCTAAAGTGCTGAGAAAAAATTTCTGACAGACTTTGATTGTTTGTCCTTGGGCATCGCTCAGTGTCTACACATACGATGACATCTTTCTAGATAAATCGTTTTGAATATGACTTCTTTCTCCTTCTTTACTTGTTACTTTGCTAAACAACTATGTTCGCCTTATTTCGTAGCAGTTTTTCCAAAATTCTGAGTGAATGTGGTCTCGCATTTCATCTGAAAACTTGGCATGGTATTTGTAAGGGCATTTATCTATATCACATCCATTGAATATTGGATGTTTTTCTTTATCATGAATGATCTTTTCTTGTTGTGTCATTGATTTCCTCCTTTTTTCAACCTCAGAAGCAACAGACGTGTGATGGGAAGCCATTTCATTGTCATACACTGCTTCATGAGCATCGGAAACTCCAGGAGATTGAACTTCGATAGCAGCTGCTATATTATTCTCTTGAATGCATGAAATGTCTTGCTCTTCTGTCCTCAAAACACCTCTGAAAGGAGAAAAATAAACAAATATTTATAAATGCACTTAAGTAGCACATGCAATAATTTCGGGAATTACTGCATTATCATAATGATAATCATTACCATCATCATCTTCCCTTACCTCCCACACCACCACTATAAATTATGCTTGTTACCTTGTATACACAGCATAACGGTGCAAGTATTTTTGTGTTAACAAATGGACACACATATAACTTAGAGGCATACAAATATTTAAGGCTTGCTTCTAAATATAAATATATATAAACAACGATATATTAAAGATAAACGATATTGAAAGTTAAATGTCGGTGACTCAGCAAGAGATGCAGGCAGCCGCGCAGTGACGTGAACATGGAAAACACACGCAATGCACAAAAGAGAACATAATCTGGATTTAATTAAAAAAAAACAACCCTAAATTAACGGTTTATAGACCGACAATTCACCCATAGTGGGTCTAGCAGTCTAGGCTACCGAGGAAACAAAGAAAAAGAGGCTGACAAACAGATGAAGCAAAACAAGCGAAAAAGAAGATCAGCAAAAGAAAAATATGTTGGGGTTAGGAGGGCACTTAAACCTCCAGGAGCAAACACATGAGGAAGTGTAAGCCTGAACCTCCTCGCGGGCTCATATTTAGTTTGAAATGATTTAATTTGATTAAAAATTAAATTTGATACGAGAGACAACACAAATTAATCATCTCTCACCAGCCAAACCATTCAACTTCATCTTGAAATCAATAATGAAAAGATTTAATGAATTCATATTTCTTTTACATTCCAGTAATTATGACTATTATTTATAATACAGGCCATATTATTAAAAAAATTAGAGTTATTATAAATATAAAAAATCATTTAATAATAAATCTAAAATAAAATAAAGAGGCAAACGCATTTTGTGATAGAAAACAAAACTAAAGTCTAATTAAAGCCTAATAAGTTTTATACTTATTCTTCTTTTATAAATTGGAAGACGTTTGATGGTGTATTATAATTGAAAGCCATGGCTATCAGTCCTCCTGCTTTAACGACGGGATTATCTCAGACTGAATTGAAAACTCTCTTGTCCATTTCAGTACAGACGCGTAGATCACAATTTGTTCAGGAAAAAAACAGGTTGCTGCATCAGGGGAGCGGCAATAAATTGATAGAAAGCTTGCATATTCGGTATTTTACATCTGGATATCATGCTTCATATAAATTAAATAGACCGAATATTCAGTATAATCGCTGTTTAACCTTTGCATTTTGCATATTTGGTGTTTCTTCTATGTTAATCATGGTAGTAACACATATATTCGGTGCGTGGCCAATTTCTAACTCAAAACGAGTGAAAGATGGGCTTAAACCAGTGCCAGAAATGGCATCTACGGGTCAAAGTACATAAGAGTCAATATATAACTCAAATTTAGAAAATTTGTATATTCAGTGTTATTCCTTGGCACGGTAGATATATATATATATATATATATATATATATATATATATATATATATATATATATATATATATATATATATATATATAAGAGTATAAATAATATATGTCGTGGTATATCCGACTATATAATATAATATATATTATTAGTAAAGGGTCTTTCAACAAGGACGCTCGAGCTTTGGCAGGCGATAATGGTCATGTTGTTAAAGTGACATCTGGCAACCTCACTGTGAACTGTTCAGTAGTATTTGGCAAGTTATAATAAACGGTTATATTGTTGAACAGCGTGTTCAAATCATCAAATCTTATTATTAAAATCAGTGCTCCGTTCGACAAACCTTCCGCGCATTACGTGATTTCTATCCTCGCCACAATCGTCCTTCCAAGTCCATTGTTTGACGCTTGGTGGCCAAATTTAAGGCAACAGGGTCAATGAACAATCAGCCAACACGCATATGTCGCCGAAATTCAAGGTTTGCTGAAAACAGCTGCCGTAAATGAGATTGTACGAGAAAATCCGAGGGAGTCAATTTCTCGTTATTCACAAGAACTTGGCATTTCTGCGACTTCAGTTTGGCGAATTATGCGTAGAGACTTGGGTATGCACTCGTACAAAATCCAACTTACCCAGGAACTTAAGGTAAACAACCATAGACAACGCCGTGTGTTCGCTGATTGGGCTCTAGAGCAGTTTGAAGTTGCCGCAAATTTCCCCAACAAAATCATCTTCAGTTACGAGGCCCATTTTTGGATGAATAGATTTGTGAACAAGCAAAATTATCTGATTTGGGACGAAAAAATCCACTTGAGATACACCAACACCAATTGTATCCCAACAAAGTCATGTTTGGTGCGTATATTTGTCTAACGGAATCATCGGTCCGTATTTTTTGGAGAACAAGGATGGGATTGCCATAACCGTCAACGGCGAGACCTACAGATCGATGATAAGCAACTTCTTGTGGCCTCAACTGTATTATATGCCTTATATGGATACTAACGACATGTGATTCCAACAGGATGACGCTATGTGGCACACTGCGCACGCCACGATAGACATTTTGTCCCAATGATTTCAGGGCAAGGTCATCTCGCGTGGCGGTGACGTCAACTGTCCACCGAGATCATTCGATTTAACGCCATTAGACTACTTTCTTTGGGACTACCTTAAATCGCAGGTCTATGCGAATAATCCGCAAACAGTTGATGTCCTCAAAGTCAACATAACGAACACCATCCAGCAAATTTAGGCCAGATTTATGCGACAAAGTCATGGAAAATTTGGCCTCCCGAATACGTTCCACCAAGCGAAGCTGCAGCGGATATTTGAACGACGTCATATTCCCCACTTAATGCCATAAAATGTACTTTCAAATTTAAAATAAATTGAGTGCATATATCACACTCAAATTTTTTATTTATATTTAAAAATTGATCGAGATTATTGAAAGACCCTTTATAAAGTGGGGAGAGCTTAGGTTATTAAAGCGAACCGTCCAATGACTGAACGCTACGTTGATGCGTGGATTAGCAAGGTCAGATTGAGGTGCGGGGTCAATACGCTTAAGTAATCAGGTCGAGTCCTAGCTTGGTGAACTTTGTATAAAGAGGCCGAGAGTGACGTTCTGGTTAATTAAAGATAAACATATAACATAAGAAAATATAAATTTTATTCACAAATTATAAATGATCAAAATGATATAGGTGAAAAGTAAAGGTTGGATAGTGATTTATCGTTACCGGTGTGAAAGTCTAATTTCTATTATTCGTTTTGATCTACTTGCTCAGATCTAAATGGGCTCACAAGATTAAAGAGGGAAAAATGGGGCTTACGGATCGGAGGGTGACAGCGACTTCAATGAGGCTTGAGAGAAAATAAGGTCCTTGGCGAGACGAACTTATTGGCGTCTTCAAAGGAGGGATCTTCATCAGGAGAAGAGTGGGAAGGAAGGGTATGGTCGGCCCCTTACTTCCGGTGCTGGGAAGGCGTAAGTTATAATCTTAGCTGGGGCTCGAGGAGGGAGCTGGATTCTTTTTTGATTCTCGGGAGAGGTGTGGCTGCCTCAGAGTAACTTTGACGGGACTGGGAGCTTCGAAGCCTCGAACGAGTAATCCAGCGCAGCTGCTTAAGAAAACAGCGGGCAGAGGCTTCCGTTTGACCGTGGATGCCTTACCGGGGAGAGAATGTCCAGCCTTCGGTTGGGTACACATAAAAATACCGACTTGGGCGAAGGATGTCTTCTTGTGAGCGAGTCTTGTTCTTTAATTGTTATACATTGTTCTATTCACCTGTGATGCCACAAGAGCTATTCACTTGGAAGTTGTCTACGATGAAAAACTACAATCTTTGTTACGCGCATTCAGGAAATTCACAACGAGGTTTTCAGCTCCACACACTATATTTAGAAAATACTGCTACATTTCGAACGGCCTCAATATACTTGAGTAGTGTTCATATGACATGTGAATTTACAGAAATATAGTGGATTTTTAACCCTTCGATGGCTCCTTGGTATACGGGATTCGTGAGTGCCTCATTAGTTTGACAAAAAATATTAAAATCTATAATAGGGAAAAAAATGTTTTTCCAGGATGATCTCTTGACCTTCATTACCGAGATAGAGAACTCCCCGAACCATCGCCCTCTGACTTACGTATTAGAAAAACTTCACTCTTTTGACCCACTAACTCTCTACAATTTAATTCAAGGTTATCAGAAGCTCCCTGTACAGTAAACGTTCGAGGATGAAGCTTGTAAGTTTGGCTGCCCCTTTGCATTGAAGAGGAGGCAAAAGCGAATGGAACGGTTATGCAATCAGACCTGGACACGCTAGCAAATAAAATACGTGGTAGCTCTGATGGATAAATACACCAAGAGAACGATTCAAGGCCTGTTTCCTCATCACAGCGACCTGGATCGGATTAAAGACGACTGGCCTCGTTTATGGTGGAATATGAAGCTAATAGTGGATCTCCATTTAGGACTCGATGGGGAGTCCAGGTCTGCGACCCTAAAGATGAAGACGAAGCGCATTACTCGCCCCAACAGGAAAATATTTCCTTTGGAACTTCAACATACACTTGCGGATGTTCCACCTGCAGAATCTACTCCGGGTGCTTCGAGTCCACTTGGGAATATTCCTCCTTTTAGATGAAAAAATAAATCAGAAACAAAGAATAAATACGGAAAACTAATTTTGGGCTCAATTTCGAAAACTCTTTAAATCTAGTATAGACTATGAATATGTGTAGGTAGACTTTGGTTACCACTTAGACTAACTAATTAGAACAAAATGTAAACTCTTTAAGTCACTAGTGCCCAACTAATTTACCAATATAACGATTTTAATAAAAGAAAAATGATCGAATCTATATTACTTAAAGAAATCCAATCTTTTATCTGTCAGAAGGTCAGCACAAATGTAGCCGCTATGTATTTAATCTCCTTTAAAAATAAATATTTTTAATCACCTAAAACTAACGTCTTCTGATAAATGTCAGTTACCAGTTTCTGTATATTTTAGTATTTCTGTTTTCTTTGTTAATTTCTCTCAGTTAACGGCTGAAGATGGTATGGAAAACTTCATACCGAAACGAGTTCCGGTTCAATAAGGTTTTTGTGCTCAAAAAGTGCTTTCATTGTACATTAATTTATTTACTTGTTATTGGGGAAAACACTGTCTTCATATATATATATATATATATATATATATATATATATATATATATATATATATATATATATATATATATATATATATATATATATTTACCTCATAGGCGTGGGGTCAATGGAAGCAAGGTAAACAATGCTTCCCCTCTAAAATACGAATAATAAAAGGAAAAAATATGATAATATGATTTAAATTAGTTAATTAAAAAATAATGAACTGTTCAAAAGTATCCTTGCTAAAAAATACTTCTAATAATAACGCGAATCCTAAGGTATGTGTTTATTCTATATATGTAGAAATGGAAGCAATTTGCTTATTGTCTTCACCCAGAGAGTAAGAGAATTGGAGTGTTATAATGTGATTAGATTAGGATCTTTTATAGTTACAGGTATATATATATATATATATATATATACAATTAACTGTTTATAACCCTTATTTTTGAAGAGGGTTATGTTATTATGTGCTTAGAATTTAGCTCTTTCATACTTACCAGTATTTATATAACTAAAAGTTTGCAATTTCAGATGAAAAACTAAGATTATATAGGGAAATGGAGGCACTTTGCCTATTGCCGTTACCCAGAGAATAAACGAATTAGAGCGTTATTGAAATTAGCCAACCAATTCGTTTTTTCTATGAAATTGTTATTTATTGGGGTGTACCATTAATTTTGCATTTTTATATTATTCAAATTAAATAAAAGCCTTATCTTACATTTATATTAAAGTAATTTCTCTTTATTGTGAACTTATAGTTTCATGACAGTTTTATAGGAGATAAAATTAGAATGCAAAAACATAGAATAAATATTTTTTTTACGTAGTTGTCTAATTCTGGCGACATTTGAAAACAAACAACTGCAGCTTGATGGCAACATGTAAATTATTTTTGTTAGATTAATTGTTATATTTAAAGTGCAACCCGTCAACTCGATTTTGCGAATGAAGTCATTGTGAAAGAAAACATTGCATATGCATAATTGAAAGATTATTAGGTAATAAATTTTCTTCGAAAAGTTGCGCAAATAAAGAGAAAATAATCAAAGAAGGTATGCCTAGATATAACGAGGAAAACAGCGATGCGTTAAAAAAATTAACAAAGCGCAATACGAAATGACAAAGTGGTTAACAGCTTGTGAAGTTTATTTTGCTGGCCGGGTTTTTTGTTTAACAACGAAATAGGTATATGGAATTCACTTGGCTTTACCGATTTAAATAATCTGCATAAGGCAATCAAAAGACGTGAACTTTCTTCTACTCAAATAACATCTGCGATAGACTTAACTAGTTTCTAAAAAACGCGAATTGATTTCTTATTAAACAGCCAACACAAGAGGAATGGAGAAATCCATAATGAAAATGCGAAAAAGAATGGAGAGAATTTGAAAAAAGTAATTGACGTGGTTTGTTTTTTAGACGAGAAGCAATTATCTTTCAGAGGCCATGATGAATCAGATTCTGAAAACAACGGTAATTATTTTGACTTGCTTAATTTATGTAAGAAACATCCATCCCTTACTAACATTGCATTTGAAAGAGTCGAGTGTTTGTTCTATTGTTTCAAATAGAATCCAAAATGATTTAATTAATTCCGTAGCCGAAGTGTTTCCAAGGAAGATTAAAAGTGAAATAGAAGTCTTCATTTGCAGCTATCATTTTAGACGAGACTTCTGATATTTAAACTGTTTCCCCAACTTTATTGTGTTGTGCCTATCATCTTGAGTGATGGCAATGTTTGCAAAAATATTTGGTAGTTTATAAACGTAAGCGCTAATCCTACGGTCAAAGGGTTATCCAAAATAGTGTTTAATAAAGTAGAATAACTTAGTATTAAAGCAAAATAAGTTGCTAAAACATAGGATGGTGCAAGTGTTAGGCAAGTGAACTTAATTGAATTCGAAATAGGGTCAAAGAAAAATATTCCATTGCCTTTTTTCATTCACTGTATGGCTCATAGATTAAATTTAGTGGTGTTACAATCGGTTTCGAGAATGCATGAATGTGATATCTTCTTTTCAAAGCTCAACTCTTTTTAATTGTTTTTTGCAAAGTCAAGTAAACTTGTGCATCTTTTAGATACTGAAATTAAAAATCGATTTCCAAAAGTTGCACCAACTCGTGTGAACTTTAATCACTCTTTAGTCAAAACTGTTCTCGAATACCATGAGCAACTTGCTGATTTATTCCAAGTCATCATTGACAACTGCAGTGAATGGGATACTGAAAGCTACACCTACGCTCAAGCATTTTACTCCATCCTAGAAGACTTTGAATTCAACTTTGTGTTAAATATATTTGGTGATATTTTCAATTACCCAAATATAGTTTTCGATGTTTCACAGAATATAACATTTGACATATCCTACTGTACTTGTAAAGTAAATGAAAAAGCTAGTCTTGCAAGATAAAAAGAATGCATTTTCAAAAACTTGGTACAGTGTTAATGGCATTTATCCTTTTATTAAATGAAAAAGCAACCATCCCTTGGAAGACCCCATGGAATATTACAGATAGATATTTTACCAAATTATATATTTGATATGCGTGCAAATTAAAGTGAGATTCCAAAATCTGAATAAGTTAACAATTTTGGAGCTTCTTGATCCAAGAAAACAAAAAGGTCTTTCATGAATCACCTCTAACATCACGAAAAATTCTTATTGAGATTTCTTACTGCAAAAGGTTGAGGAGCAAACTATGTACATACTAGGCTTATATAATAACAGTAAACTGAAAGGAAAACTAGTGCATGAATTGATTCCATTTTTCGGAACAATGGGTTAGATGCAGCTTTACCGCAACTAACAAATTTGCGTGAGCTAACTTTTACCTTACCAGCAAAAGTGCTTCAGTTAAGCGATCTTTGTCGAATCTCAAAAGAATTCACAACTATGCGAGGAATTCGCAAAGACAAGAAAAACTAAGCAGTTTGGTTCAAATCGCGATCAAATAGGCTCTTTTGAAGAGCATTAAGAATTACAAGTGCTATGAAAATGTCGTCAACATATTTATTAAAAAGGAGAGGAGGTTTGATGTAACATTTAAATTAAATAGATAAGATTATAGTTTTTAAAATGTAACCAATTTCAACTGTTTAGAAGATCGGTTATATATTTATTTCAAAATTTTATTTGGCATTGGTTGTTGATAAAAGGATAGTTACTGTAGATACGACAATTTAGTTGCTCATAGCAGGAGAAGCAACGCCCATAATGAGTAAGGTGAAGTATTCCACAGAGGTACTGTGTCGAAGTAACTTGATACCTAAAATGCGTTAGAGGAATAAATGACGGTTTTGTAGGTATCAGCAAAAAAAACAAATGATTAAATGCGTTTTGACTCGAAAATTTACAATAATCTTTCAAATTAAGGCTTGCACCATAGGTTTTTAAAGATTCCTCGTATATGTATATAATCTATATATATATATATATATATATTTATATATATATATATGTATATATATATATATATATATATATATATATATATATATATTATATATATATATATATATGAGGAATTAAACCACATTCTCCGAAGACAATTTAATTCAGAACAGTTTCGGTGTATCTCACACCTTTTTTTAACTGACACTGGGTAGAAAATATAAGAGAAGTGCATATAAGCATAACACAAGATCCCCTCTTTTTTCCCCTAATCCCTTACTTGTGGCTAATCTGGGAGGGGGGTAGGCCTAAACATATTGAAGGGCTGACATTTAACTATTTTGTTTATATGCTTTCTTATTACAGGATTAAAAGAAAATTGACCCTCAGATAGATTTTAATTAGGAACTGACGATATCAAGCTCGATTCTACGATTCTTCTCTCAACATAGTTAGCCGATTTAAAAACCATTTTACTTCCATTGAAATCGATCGTATGATTCTTGTCTATAACATGGCAAAATATTCCACTACTTTCGCT